>OZ035882.1:123928987-124252110 GCA_964034835.1 Muscina levida
ACAAATCGGAAACAGACATTCCGTTAAAGATCAAAATTCAATGTAGTAGCGGTAACCGTCTGTATACTAACTATCTCTTTGGGCGTAAAAAACACTTTTGACATGCCTTCTCCGCCTGTTGACCGAAAATGAAAATTTCGTTTGAAGCTTCATGCCTTAAGCCATAAAAACCTCTTTTGCCACGTCTTCTTCTCACATGGATCAAGAATATTTCCGAATACTATCTTTATATTGAACTCGTATTACCATTCTATGAGATAATTCGGTCACCAACGTTTGGCTTTACAAAGTGATGGTCTCACGCGCTGTATGGCATGTTACACCGTCATGTTGGAACCATTTCTTATTCAAATAATGTGCAATGACATGATAAATAAAAAAAATCAATTGACAGTCCACTGGCTCCAGTTATTTTACCAGTTGGATTTTATATGAATGTAGGCCAAGATCTTTCCTCAGCATTTGCAGAGACCGAGTTGCTGAGAAAGACGTCGGTTCGATAAATTCGAGGCCCCTGTCACACTAACGTCTACAGCGTCGATGGCTTCTATTAGCTGCAAAGATGGATCATTATATGCACCCTCAACTTTACAAAGGGGTCCATAAGTATAGCGAACAGAACGTGCATTTTGAAAATAAATTTGCAAGATTTGTAAACGTTGTTCTTGTGTAGTTTTTACATGGTGATTTTCCAAAGTATACTAAAAGTAAGTCTATCACACTTCATTAGTATGACAGCTAGATTTAAACTTATAACTAACAGAAGTTCTATACGCAAAAAAAATGACCACATACATAGGTTATTTACAAATGTTTGCTAATGTTACCTCTGACAAACTATAAAAATTAAAATTGTGCCCCAATAAAACAAAAGGAGTTTTCCAGTATAACTACAATAAATATTGCTTTATTTTTCTATATGTATGATTTATTACCGAGTAAATAAAAAGTAACTGGTGTACGGACCATTATTTAAATTTAACTATTGAAGTGCGTGCACTCAGAAAAAAGTGAACTAAATTGAAGTAAAATTGAACTAGAATTGAGTAAAATGAGTCTTCATATGGCGCCAAGTAACACAGTACTCAAATTGAGTTTGCAAATTTCTTTAATATAAGTCTAAAATGCGAACTAAAATATAGTATACATTTCTTTGTTTTGAGTACAACACGACTTATTTTGGAACACATTTTACAAATAAGTATGCACTAGGAGAAACATGTACTAAGTTTAAGGAAATATTTACTAAAATTGAGTAAGAGGGGCCATCAATTCGGAGTCAAGTATTACGGATACTCAGATAGAATTCATTTCATACTTGATTTCAGTAAAGTTGTTACTACATTCAAATACATTTGGAATAAAGACAAGTAAAAGTTACTGAATCTTAGTCGACATATACTATAAGCAAGTATTATGTGTCAATAATCAAGTATGCACTTACTCATTCGTAGTTTTTTTTGATACGATTTGAGTTCCAAATTTCTAAAATAAGGAGAAATGATGTTTCACTGAGTATGCACTTCTTACATTTTACTACCGATATTCAGAAAATTTCCTAAAGTCAACCACAAATTGACTTGAAATAAGTACACGCGGCAATCATGGAAGTTTGCATCGTATTCAAAAAAAAGAATAATGTGACTTACTACAAAGCAAATTTTCTAAATTGAAGACCGCATTTTCTCCGTATTAATGCAAATTAAACTACATTTAAGTACGAGACATGTTAATGCGTATTGGAATTTAGTATAGTTGAACTTAATTGAAATCACAAACGAAGTAAAAACAAGTATGCTCTCCTAGAATTAGCGAGAATTTACTTAAATGTACAACTGATCAGATCTGAAATTGAGTCAGATTGTACTCAAATTGAGTTAACTTGTAGCCAATATGAACATAAATGTCTTACACTATAAGACTGAATGTACTATATTTGAGTTTAGTGTCAACTTGGCTCAAGTTTATCTATCCTATTGTGGAATATATATGTACTATATTTAAGTTCGTCCAGACTTGCTTGTATGCTTTTTACCCTTAATTGAAGTTACAAGAATTAAAACAAGTATGCTTTCTTGAAATTAACGAGAATATACTTAAATGTACAACCAAACGGACGGAAAATTTGATTTATTGTACTAAAATTAAGTTTAATCATGGTTAATGTAATATTTGCATTTCCCCCAACTAGCTTTAATTTTTTTTTAATAATTACGTTATATAAGCTTATAAATAATTTAAAAGAAAGAAATTGCTGTCAAAATAAAAAACTTTTATTTTATTATTATTAATAAATTGTTTTTGCAATTGACTGATATTGCAGAAATGCCGTGGTCATGTCTGATGCTAGAACACGCATGCGTACAAGTAGTTATTCTGTTTAAAATACAATTATTTTACATAACTAATACATACCACTTCCAACTGCAGATATACAAATGTCAGCAAATTGTACGTCATCGCTGCAAAAAACTACTTCGCTGCCTTCAAATTTTAGGTAAAGGAATTAAAGTTAATGTTTGGCCAACATGCTCAGAAAGTTGAGGAAGGATTGGGGTTTATAATATTAATTATATATTCGAATATTATATTATTCGAATTTGTCATTAATTTGCGCAAATACACGTTCATTAGATAAAATTATTTTAAAAGAATACTACAAATCAAATTCCATTAGCAAATATAAAATAATATGCCGCATGGAGGTTTTTATTCAAATGAAAATCTTTAATATATAATCTTTAATAATATATAATATATAATATATAATATATAATATATAATATATAATATATAATATATAATATATAATATATAATATATAATATATAATATATAATATATAATATATAATATATAATATATAATATATAATATATAATATATAATATATAATATATAATATATAATATATAATATATAATATATAATATATAATATATAATATATAATATATAATATATAATATATAATATATAATATATAATATATAATATATAATATATAATATATAATATATAATATATAATATATAATATATAATATATAATATATAATATATAATATATAATATATAATATATAATATATAATATATAATATATAATATATAATATATAATATATAATATATAATATATAATATATAATATATAATATATAATATATAATATATAATATATAATATATAATATATAATATATAATATATAATATATAATATATAATATATAATATATAATATATAATATATAATATATAATATATAATATATAATATATAATATATAATATATAATATATAATATATAATATATAATATATAATATATAATATATAATATATAATATATAATATATAATATATAATATATAATATATAATATATAATATATAATATATAATATATAATATATAATATATAATATATAATATATAATATATAATATATAATATATAATATACTAGTGGGCCCGGCAATGCTTCGCTATTGCATTTTAACTTGTAATATATTTCACATTTAGGTCTACAAAGTACTTCGAAAACGGTACTTAAGCTCGATAATGATATGTTGAGTTTATTAACTTATGTAACTAATTTCAAGCAACTCCTTAACATGAAAGTTAACTAATTAAGTGTTGTTGTTTTAAATTCTAAATATCATAGGCTCTATGACGATAGTAAAAAATTCATCAGCAAAGTCATATCTTTTACAAATAGGAAACAGACATTCCGTTTAAGATCAAAATTCAATGTAGTAGCGGTAACCGTCTGTATACTAACTATCTCTTTGGGCGTAAAGAACACTTTTTACATGCCTTCTCCGCCTATTGACCGAAAATGGAAATTTCGTTTGAAGCTTTATGCCTTTAGCCATAAAAACCTCTTTTGCCACGTCTTCTTCTCACATGGATCAAGAATATTTCCAAATACTATCTTTGTATTGAACTCGTATTACCATTCTATGAGATAATTCGATCACCAAAGTTTGGCTTTACAAAGTGATGATCTCACGCGCTGTATGGCATTTTACGCCGTCGTGTTGGAACCATTTCTCATTCAAATAATGTGCAATGACATGATAAATAAAAAAAATCAATTGATCGTCCACTGGTTTTAGTTCTTCTACCAGTTGGATATATGAATATAGGCCAAGATCTTTCCTCAGCATTTGCAGAGACCGAGTTGCTGAGAGCGGCGTCGGTTCGATAAATTCGAGTCCCCTGTCACACTTACGTCTACAGCGTCGATGGCTTCTATTAGCTGCTCAGATGGATGAGTATATGCACCATAAACTTCACAAAGAGCAAACAGAACGCGCATTTTGAAAATAAATTTGCAAGATTTGTAAACGTTGTTCTTGTGTAGTCTTCACATGGTGATTTTTCAAAGAAAGTCTCAATGAAAGTCTATCACACTTCACACACCTCGCCTGAATGACGAATTGGTTGACCTAAAACGGCAACAAAAACGGTAAATGGGGTTTTGATGGGGGTCAATTGTACATTAAAAATCCACATAATTGAAAATCCTAGCTGATACTTTTTTTAATATAAAAGGATTTTTAGTTTATTTACTCTGTTTTGCGCTTCTTTTAGAAGTGACGTTCGTTGCCCCATGATTATTGAAAGCGTACAGACTTCAGCTTTAAGACACTTCTATCAAAATTTAAGTTTTCTGCACTAAATTAAGCTTTCCCAGCGCGAGCTAGGAATTGATATTACACACAAAGTTTATTGGTGACATTTTCTAACAATTCATCGTAGATTTGGTTACAATTTTTGCGAATAAAAAAACTGGCCCACCTTACTGTTCATATCTCTAGGCGAACTGCAATATACTGTGGAATTTTGGCAGTTATAGCTGTTTATTTTAAAAGGGGTGTGGTACAGCCCACTTCCACTCTTACTGTAATTTATACTACAACAACAACATATGTAACAAATCTCATCTTCATACCTCTTACAGTTCATGAGATATAGCCCTTTTTTATTTTCATGTTGTATGGGCGGTGCCACGCCCCTTTATCCAATCACAACCAAATATAGCCAGGGACTATCAACAGGTCAACAGTACCATTTGGTAAAATTTTCGTATCAATCGGTCTATTAGAAAAGCCGTTAGAGCGATTTTTGAAAAGGGGGCGTGTCACCGCCCACTTCCACCTTGGCTGTAATTAATACTGCTCCAACAACATATATACCAAATCTCATCTTCAAACCTCTGATAGTTCATGAGATATAGCCCTTTTTTATTTTCATGTTGTATGGGCGGTGCCACGCCCCTTTGTCCAATTGGACCGAATTGTAAGTATAAACCAACCGGGGCGCCACCCAAACGCATACAAAAAAATTTATGCAAATCGGTCCTGCCGTTCGTGAGTTATAAAGTCACACCACACTTGCAACAATTTTTTATATATATAGTTGAAATGCTGAGGCAGTTATCCGTATTAATACTTACATAAATTATGAAAAAATGTTTAGGCTCCGATGTCCTAAAAAACAAGTTGGAACAAAAGTATTTTGCCTTTTCAAATATTGAAAAAGAAATAACTCGAAAAACAACATAAAAACTCTTTTCTAGTTTTGAAACTACACAAATAGGGATTATATTTTTTAATGTATTTAAAAAAATCATTAGGGATAAATCTGGGCAGCGAGGTGGCCCTTTTGGATTACACTTTTTACCCAAAAAGTTCGGTGACTGCGCCCAATGAGTCGTTGGAGGCATGACGTGTTACCCAATCTTGCTGAAACTACGACTTAACTTAACTTAATTTCCCTTTGCACCCCATGTATGAGGTATGGGATAGCTTCTCGCGTTGTTTATCGACAAATGCGAACGTCACTGTTTTGAGAAGCTCTTACTAAGACACGCCGATTGAATCGAAGCTTAATACTGCGAAGTTGCTGTCAACAACATTCGAGGGGAGCCGACAATGAAAGAAAAATTTATTTATGTTTTTTTTTTAAACTGTTTGATTGTTAATTTTAGTCGATCGTGTTTTTATATATTAAATTTACGTTAAGTGTATCAAATGATACATCAAATTCGGCTTACGAAAAGAAGAGTTTTTTTTTTGTTTTTTATTTTATTGTTTAAATATTTTGGGCAAATTCAGTGTGTCACGCACTAGGATGACGCGTTTCGAACTCCATGACGAGTTCATCTTCAGACCCCTTTGTGACCAACTGATGCACAATGGTTCATCATCAGCTGTATATATATCTACAATTATGTCAAACATGTACATGCGAAGTAGATATCAGCCGAAAATGTCCAGCACCAGTGTTGTATTTTTTGAATTTGACCGTTAGTATTCAAACATGAGAAGTGGAGGAAATTCTTTCCCCACGATTCCCCTTTTTACCTTAAAGCTTAAGCTTCTTTACAAGGTTTTGTTGGTAAACTAAGATTACTTTAAATTTTTCTATGTCAATGTAAGGCAAATAGTTTTAGGCCGTGCCGTGCCAGAGTATTTTAAACTGTTTGATTGTTAATTTTAGTCGATCGTGTTTTTATATATTAAATTTACGTTAAGTGTATCAAATGATACATCAAATTCGGCTTACGATCAGAAAAGTGTTTTTTTTTTATTTTTTATTTTATTGTTTAAATATTATTAATTTGATGTATCATTTGATACACTTAACGTAAACTTAATATTTTTTTTTCTTTTAAGATGACTGGAGCCAGGTTTGAACCTGCGATCTCCCGCATGGTAGTCGCGTGTTCTAACCACTATGCCACGGCCGGTCCCACGACAGTTGATTAAAACCATTAAATTTTGTAGCGATGCAACAAAATTTAATTTTATATTTCCATTAAAGTATGGACCAATAACACCCTTTGCTGACAAAACAGCCCACACAATAATCTGCGGTGATACAGGGGGTTTTAATCAGGGATTAAAAAGACTCCAAAACACTCTGCTCAACACATTTTAAACGTCGGTAATGTGCGCAGGCGAACTCAAAACACAAGAGTTTAATGATCGAAGATGCTCCGCACACAGAGTCAACACATAACAAAACTCTTTTTTACAATTTTTTCCTGAGCACTCAAAGATGGTGTGCACACATAAACGAGCGACACTAAAAGATTGGTAGAGAAGAAGAAGAAATATAGCTGTATATGTATAAATATATGTATGTATGTGTTTTTTTCTCCATATGAATATTCATGTGTTACTCCGTGTTTGGGTATTTTCGTTTCTCAGTGCACATAAGAGCTGTGTCATCTTTATCGCACACACGACGGGAGTCAGAAAAAAGAGCAACATCGTTTTCCGACACTTAGCAAGATGTGTTTGCATGTTAACTAGAGTTTCTCTTTTTCCCGGACTTTTCATTTCCCGGGAAACCGGGAAAAATTTTTGCCTTTCCCGGGTATTTTCGCGCAGTAGAAAAACAAGTCAACCTATGCTAATTTTATAAAATTTTGCAGTATGTACATATATATTTATTTGTTAATTCATGAGATCATATAACATAGTACAAGCTGCAAGTAAAACAAAAACATAACAAACAAAAAACATTCATTTTAAAGTGTATATAAAAATATTAGTAAAACAATAAAAGTGAATTTAAATCATTTTGAAAATACGTTTTTAAAACGGAAAGAGCGTTAATCGTTTCATCAGACAGTCTGTTTCTAATTCTATTTACAAATTGTCCTGTTGTTGAAAATATTCTCTCACTTTCAACTGATGTTGGCCTTATTGTCAGAAGAGCATTTAATAAAATGGTGACTGCTTTTCCACTTGCTTCATAAAATGTTAAATCCTTTTTTATCGAGTTATTAAGTCTTCTATTACTCGATGCAACATTTGCATTTGTTATGGCATCGGTTAAAATATCCTCAAATGGTCTTTCAGTTCTAATATCACAAATAGAAATTTCGCCCGATTCCGAAACTTCTTCGATAACGTCTTCTTTAAAAAGTCGAGTATAAATTTGTTCAGCGTACGCGATCACATTTTGTTTTGAAGCAGTTTGAAATAAGTTATTAGCATTCTTTTCAAATATTGTTGGATCTTTAAGATACTTCACTAAAGTATAAAGTCGCTTGTCCCTTCTTTCTTCAATTCGCTTTTTTAAAGCTTCTAAAATTTGTTCTGCCAAAGGTGTTTTAATTTGCAAAATTTGGTGGCATAAAGTGGATAATATTGCATCCGCGGCTTTTAAATCTATATTTCGCCGGCACAGCGCTTCCACGGCTAATTTAATTGGATTTAAAATATTTAATAGATCTATAAGTATGTTTATATGTTGTTCAATCCAAAGGTCAATTTGGTCCAAATCTATTAGAGCTTTTTTTTATAGAATTTTTTAAGCGCAAGAACTTTTCTATCATCGGCACCATCGAATTCCATCTGGTAACAACATCCAGTTCTAAAGAGACTTCTTTTTGGTATTCAGAAACAACATATTTTTGAAGAATACAATTTTTCGTAGGGCTTTTTTAATTATTCGGCGGGTGTTGGCCAAAACAATTTTATAATTGTCGTGGATCTCTACGGTTTCATTGTTATCGTCATCGAACTCAGCCACATCTTCGTAGTCGTCTGCATCTGATTCTTCTTTTTCTTCCTCAACTGGTTCTTTTGTCTTTTTTTTTATAAAAAAACTTCGAACACTGCCAAATGTATGGCATGACTGAGACAAAATATTCCATTAACACAGCTTTCTCGAACGAATTTTTTCATAACATTTGGACCATCTGTAATGGTGCCAACGATGTGTTTTTCAAAATTTATATTAAAGTCATTTAAACGTGACTCCATTAATGCTCTAATTTCTGCAGCACCGCATTTACCAGGAATATACACCATACCCAGGTTATAAAAAACTCTTTCATCTCCGAGCAAGCATATATTTAGGTATCTTCTATTTTTTGTACTAGTCCACTCGTCCATCACCAGGGAAAATCTACAATTGGCATCAAATTTTTTTTTATGGCACTGGTTAATTCCAATTTCACTGTTTTGAACTGTTCAATTATAATTTCTTTAACATTTGATTAATTTTTCGGCAAATTGTAGCCTCGAAGTTTCATAGATTCCTGTATAAAAATTCTTCTGGTAATTCCCCTAATTGTGAATCCGTCTATAGCAGCCAGTTTCGAGACTAAACTTCCCAAATTCTCTTTTTTTGCATACTGATCCATTGTAGACTGAATTTTCCGTACCACATTCGCTGTGGGCTGCTCTGTAACAGTGGATGACTCCTTTTCATTTCTTTTTTTATGTACGTTTTGTAAATGTCTCAGTAGACCACTGGTTGACTGTCCTTTGAAGCTAAGTGTTTTGGAACAGAGTGAACAAATAGCAGATTCCACCCCACTCTTTTTAAAAAATTTCCATACGGATGAATTTTCCATCTGATAACAAAACATTAAATCTTTATATGTTATAGAGTTTTATGTGACGAATCAACTAATAGATTTTAATGATAAATAAAATATATGTTAAATAAAGAATTTCCCGGGAATCCCGGGATTTCCCGCCCGGGAATTCCCGGGAGAGAAACTCTAATGTTAACATGCTCAACGGTACAGAGTTTGTGTCACATTTACCTCTCAAACACTCTCATGAAAAGAGTTTTGCATACATTTTGTGCACATTTGTGAGTTTTTTTCAAACGCTGGTTTTAATGCTTCAATTTAGGATTAGGGCGCTCACATGCATATAGGCCTGATACATGCCCATTTAGGTGGAAGTGTGCGTCGTCTAAGAAGAGGGTGTTAATTAAGTTAGTGTAAGCATGATCTTAAGACTTTTATTACTGTACCATTTGAATTTTGTAAAAACTTTAATGTAAAACTTTGTAGCAAAAGCGATTGAAAGACATTTTTGGCACATCTAAGACGCCAGACTGATTCAAATATATACTCTATGATTTTCACAGACGCGCTCTACGTTTTCGGAATCCCTGGATATTGCAAGTAGGCCGGGTCGTGGTTGACTCATTATGCAACTAGCCTTCTCTAACCAATTGAAATGTACGCAAAATTTTCGTTGCGCTATACGACTATAACGTTGTTTCGATAGTACTCGCGTACGCAGAACGCATGTTGTGCTTTGCTGAATGATGACATTCCCATTGGCTGCGGTTGCACTTCAGAATCCCTCCGCCCCACAGTGGTCGAGCCTGTATGGAGCGAACTGCCATCATCTTCTTGTGGAGATGATGTGGTGGGCTCCTTCTCTACCAACTTTGACCACGATGCACGAACAGTAGATATTGACTGATTTCAATTTGTGTTTACCAAAATACTTGTATTATTACATAGCAAGTTTTCCCCACTATTAGAATATAAAATTAGAATATGAAAAATTTCCGAAGAAAAGGGGTAGAAATCTGGATAGAATCAGTCACTCGTCAAATTTGTCGTCGGAGTGAAAAATTACCATGGAGGAAATGTAGCTTTTGTAAAATCAATGACAACCGTATATATTTTTTTTCGTGATCGGACTTTAAATGACGTCTTAGCGCGGAAGAAACTAATTGGTTGTTTTTAGAGAGCGCGTAAAAATATTTTTTTTTATGTTCCAGAATCGTTGTTGCCTAATCTTCAAATCCAACCCTGAGTGTTCGGAATTTAATTTAGTTTATTGTCTAACACAGTGCAACATTTCTAAGGTCATCGTCTGGTGCCGCCTTCGTACCCAGACATTTTTTAAGTATGTATATACCAAGACTAAAAAAATTCCCTAAGGATTTGGCCCCATTACATCGAAACATTTTTTTATGGATACTCCAATATTTTCACCCCAACACGATTTTTTTTATCATTTTTCGGAGTCCATATTTCATTAACCGTTCGAAAATTTTTCTTTTTGACTTTGGCAAAGTTGTAGATCTAAACCAGAGCAAATAAAGTGTTAAATAGACCGACCCAAAAAAATTGCATCCAGTGCATGAAAATTGCAAAAATATGGGAAAAAAGAATATTTTTTCATTATATTTTCCACACAAAATTTATTTTGTTGTACTCCGTGGCGTATGAATTATGTGGAATATTACTTATTATAATCATAATTTTATGGTGGAAATATTATGAAAAATTAGTCTTTTTTTCCATATTTTTACAATTTTCTTGCATTAGATGCAATTTTTTTGGTCGGTCTATTTGACACTTTTTTTGCTCTGGTTTAGATCAACAACTTTGCCGAAGATTAAAAGAAAAAATTCCCAACAGTTTATGAAATATGGACTCCCTAAAAAAGGTCAAAAAATCGTATTAGGGTGAAAATATTGGAGTATCCATAAAAAAATGTTTCGATGTAATGGAGCCAAATCCTTTGGGGATTTTTTTAGTCTCGGTATATACTTCAAAAATAGCTGGGTACGAAGGCGGCACCAATTTATGTGTTGCACTGTGTAATTTAATCTACGAGTAATTAGCCCTATTTTCGTTTTTATTGGGTTTAGACCCACACCATACTTATTACACCATTTTGGCAGAAGTTTCAGTGCAGATTCCATACTCTCTGAGAGTAATTTAGTGTCTTTGCTGGTAACTATTAGTGCTACGTGATCCGCATATCAACCGCAAGCACGTCTGGACCATCGCAGTAGTGGCGGGAGTCTCTTCCTTGTCGAGCACCACAAGCTGTCACCTATAACAAATTTGATACGCCAAAATAGGATCCAATGCGCCTAAAGTTTAGGAGTAATCAACTTTTGAGATGAAAGCTGGAATAATCTCCAGTCGATTGACTAAATCAATTACAGATTTGACGTTGTTGAAAGATCCTTTTGATAGGTTAAAAACGAAAATAACCAATTTCTTTTTGATAGGCAAAATAAATTGGTTACTATCATTTTACAGTACTGGCTATGAAAGGTGGCAGCCTCACCAACATCGCTTTCCAAAAATTACGGTCCAATGACGCTTTCGGACTAAAAATCGCTAGGGGGGTATATATCATTTGATACGACCCAAAAGTGTAACACATAGAAGGAGTCACTTTAGCCCCATGACTTTTTAAGTCGTTTGAGACAAAAACTTAAATACTTCCAAGACTACTTACAGTATTGCAAATGGGCTATATGGCCCCGCCCCTTCTGGTACCTCCCATACAAATACATCATTCCGCCCACTTGAGAAATCGAGTAATAATATCAATACACCCAGCGGGATCGTACCCAAATTCTGTATTTAGTAAAGCTATAAGTCTAGCCACGCCCCTTCTTGTACCTCCCATAAGTGTACCACTCCGGCCACTTTAGAAATCGTGTAATAATATTAATATAATAGAAAATGTTATGTTTTACTGAGGGTGAGGGTATATGTAAATCGGGTTGCCCGACTGAAACTTTCTTACTGGCTTCTTTTTTTTTGGCAAAAGTGCAGAATATGGGGCGGGTGACCAGAAATAAAAAAAATATGCCACACTCCCTTAATACGCCCTAAGACGCGAAAATCATGGTGAAAGTTGGCGGCGGGGCCCATGGGCCTCTGGGAAGGTCAACATCATCGCACCCTATCTGCGGATACTTTAATGCAAGATATTATCAAGACGAATTCAACGGAGTATATTTCAATGCCCTACAGATGCCCTGGACCTGGATATAGAGTTCCAAGCCGACCGACTAAGGCGTAGCCGCTCCCATCGTCTCGGTATGACAGCTAAAAATTATTATTATCTTCAGCCGCCATTATATATTTGTGGGCGGCAGATTTTGCAAAATTAAAGTAACTCTGCTAAAGTACTATACGTTTTGATACAAGCAATTTGAACTTTGCTACGCAATAAGGTACAGCGCGAATTGATTAAAGAACATAGCGTTAATAAAGATTAATCCGTTGAAACAATAAGTGCCGAATTGTAAACCAAACGCGCAAAAAATGACTCAACAAAGTTTAAGAGGTTATTTTTTGAAATAACTTGGAGCCCAGCGATGACGATGAGCAGGTGGACCGGCCCAAGGATCTTTAATACTTCTAAGACCTGGTGAAAAAGCAGGACGCAACTAAAGCGTCTGCAAAAATTTTAGTTGGAGGAAGCAGTGGTACCGAATGCTGGCGTTTTTTTTTTGGCCAGCTTTACGTTCGAGGCAGAAGTGTCCTCAACGAAATAAAGTTTTGCAGCATTTGCTTTGAAGAGCAAACCGTTCTCAAAAGGTAAGAAATATATGTCATATTATGTATATAGAAAGTTTCAGTCGGGTAAGCCGACTTATTACTCGATTTCAAAAGTGGGCGGAATGGTACATTTGTATGGGAGGAACTTGAAAGGGCCTGGTTGGACTTCCAATTTTTCCTCCGAAAGTTTTATCCTTAACAAAATACAGAATTTGGGAAGATCGTGTCGATTTTATTGATGTTACTACTCTCTTTCTAAAGCGGCCGGAATGGTACATTTGTATGGAAGGTACCATAAGGGGGTGGCTGAACTTCCAATTTTTCCTCCGAAAGTTTTTCCTGATATAGCTTTACAAAATACAGAATTCGGGAACGATCATTTCGATTTTATTGATATTGCTACTCGCTTTCTAAAGTCGCCGGAATGGTACATTTTTATGAGAGGGGCGTGGCCATGTAGTCCATTTCTAATAGCGCAAGAATGCAAAGTTTCAAAACAATTGGTAACGTCTTTCGAAAGTTATCAGGCGTACCAGCCGGACATTGTCATACGAATGTGTCATTACTTGTTCTCAACCTAACCTAGATCTGGCAGAAGATCGAGTTATAATTTGGTTGAGCTGAAAAATGCCTATATATAATAGGATCAAATTACATACTAACTGATGTGATTGTATCTAACGTTATCCGAAATTGTTCCCATTTATAATCGGATATAAAAAGATGGGTCAATTTTTATGGGACTAACAAAAAGTGTATAAGAGTACCCCAGATTTTAATATATATTTTCTTTTTAAAAACACCAAATAAATATTATTTGAAGTTTGTGTTTTTTTTTCAAATGATCTGAGCTTTCTTGTTAAAATATTTTTAAAAAAGTAATATATTAATATTCGGTTTTGATGATAAAAATATTATTATTATTCAGAGTCATAAGTATGTGGGCAAGTATTGAAGTATTTTTGATAAATTTACTATTTGAAGTAATTTTTAAAAACTTACAAAAACAAATGATTTAAAACAATTTCTACAAATAATCCAGACACTTAAGATCGTGAATAACCCATTATAAGAAGACTAGGTGTCCCGGCAAACTTCTTCCTGCCTTTACATAGTCACATATGTGACAGTTTTTTAATATGATTTGGATTTTGCTTTGTTTTACAATTTTCTGAATTACAAAAACTTTTTGACGAGACGTTGTGTGATGTGCCATAAATAATTTTTTACTATTATTGGAGTTATTTGCTGTTGAAACTAATATTCAATGAAAAGAGTGAACTTGCATCATCAGTAAATAAGATATAAAAATTTAAAAAAGGTTACCAGCACAAGAATGCAATTTTGCAGTCCGTTAAATCATAAAGGAAACTATGATAAGCTTTGGACATTGTAATTTAATAAAAATTAGTACTGTCGAGTTCATCTGTCGCATACCGCAAGCGCTGTAGCCGATAAGGTGGTATCGTCTCTAACCAATTTGGCCTTCAATCAAAAAACATAAAAGCTGTAACAGATGTAGGATCGAATACAGTAGACTACGGATAAGTGCACATCGGTTTTCGCGCGACTTTTTGTGCACTTATGAGGTTTTTGCATTTATACAACACTCGGATAAGTGCACAACTATTGCATATATACAAACATTGCATAAGTGCACGATTATTGCATTTATACAAACATTAGATTTTTTTTATTAATCAGTAACACCAGTTCAGTTTGGACGGAACTTTAATAATTAAAATATAAAGCTGTTTAATGTTTTTATTTATATTTGGTTTACATTACATAACAGGTTTTTAATAAAATCTTATAAAAATCAGTTCAGTTTAAGGTAAAGAAAATCACAAATTTATATTTCCTTATTTAGTGTTTCATATTTCATAGAAAAAAAATATTCAGTTCTGTGCCAAAATAAGAGCTGTTAATGAATCATTGCAATCATATTTTGCACTATTGTTTTTTGCAAAATACATATTAAATTGTACTCAATTCGATTCACCTAAACCACGTGTGCTGAAAAAGTCTGAAATCTTTTTTTGAACCGTGTTTTCTGTTCCAAACTTATATATTTTTTCTCCAATTTCTCTAATTCATAATCTACATTTATGTTGTATGAGAGATTTGCATTTATGTATGCAAAGTTGTACTAAAAAAGTACTTTCAGGTTAGCAAAAGTTGTGCATTTATCCGGTTTTTGCATTTATGCGTGTTGCACTTATCCGTGTATTTTTGTATGTAAACGTATAAAAAAGGCTAATGGCTTCAAGTTCCAGTGCACTTATGCGGTTTTTGCATTTATGCGATGTGCACTTATCCGTAGTTTACTGTATTGTTGCGGCATTAAAAGTTTAAAATATTGAACGGTTCGATTGCCTGGCACACAATCTACATCGTTTTATATCCCACGACATTTTGAAAAACAGCAATTTTAAAAATATTTATAATATCGTCTGCAAATTAAAACCAGTACAGAAATTTCAGTCAGTTAAACTGACTGATAAATACCATCACCCAATATAATATGTTGTTTAATTTTGAGTTATTGAAAATAATCGATTTGTAATTAAAACCAGTTAGAAAGTTTCAGTCGGGCAACCCGACTTACATTTACCCTTACCCTCAGTAAAACAAATAATTTTCTATTGTATTGTTATTATTACTCGATTTCTAAAGTAGGCGGAGTGGTACATTTGTATGGGAGGTACAAAAAGGGGTGTGGTTAGGCTTCGAGATTTATTATCCATTACTTTATCCTGTTATAGCTTTACTAATTACAGAATTTGGGCACGATTGCCTTGGGTGTACTGATATTATTAGTACATCCCTAAAGTGGGCGGAAAGGTACATTTGTATGGGAGGTACCATAAGGGGCGTCGCTAGACTTCCAATTTTTTCTCCAAAACTTTGTCCTGTTATAACATAACAAAATACCGAATTTGGACACGATTGCGTCGAGTGTATTGATATTATTACTCTATTTCTAAAGTGGGCGGAGTGGTACATTTGTATGGGAGGTACCAGAAGGGGCGTGTCTAGACTTCCAGATTTTTTCTCCAAAACTTTATCCTGCTTAAACTTTACCAAATACAGAATTTGGGCACGATCGCGTTAGGTCTTTTAATAATATTAATCGATTTCTAAAGTGGGCGGTACCAGATGTGTATGGGAGGTACCAGATGGGGCGTGAATAGACTTCCAATTTTTTTCTCTAAAACTTTATCTTGTTATAGCTTTACTCAAAATAGAATTTGGGTACGATCACGTTTAATTTATTGATATTATTTCTCCATCTCTATAGTGGGCGGAAAGGTAGATTTGTATGGGAGGTACCAGAAGGGGCGTGGCTAGGCTTTCAAAATTTTTTCCAAAACTTTGTCCTGTTATAGCTTTACTAAATACAGAATTTGGGGACGATCCCTTAGGGTGTATTGATATTATTACTCGATTTCTAAAGTGGGCGGAATGATGTATTTGTATGGGAGGTACCAGAAGGGGCGGGGCCATGTAGCCCATTTACAATACCGTAAGTAGTTTTGAGAAAATAATAACTCGTGCAAAATTTCAAAACATTTGGTTGCGTCTTTCGAAAGTTATCGTGCGAACCAGCCGGACAGCCACCCGACAGACAGACAGACAGACAGACAGACGGACATGGCTCAAACGACTTAAAAAGTCATGAATCGAATTTGGTTCAAAGAAACCTAAGGTCTAAAGTGACTCCTTCTATGTGTTACACTTTTGGGTCGTATCAAATGATATATACCTTCATCCCTACGGGTGATGGTATAAAAAGGTGTACCGAGCGTTAACTTACAGGGGCGATGATATCCATAAACTGCACACAATTCAGAAACAGGAAAAAATATATGAGCTGTTATCGGAAATCCAAGACATAAATAAGACTGGAAAATTATGCCAACTTTTCAGGTGGAAACCTGCTGGACGAAGTAGAGCTACAACTGAAAGCTGCTTTAAAAGCTCCGAAAGCAGAACACTAAAATGTCCCGTAGAAACAACGTGGAACTCGATTTAAAAATGGTGCAAAGTTTTACGAAAATTATAAAAGAATTTTCCGAATTCCTTTAAGTCTTTTCTGATGCAACAACATATTTGCAGGGACAGGAATATGTGACGATATCCACGTGCATCTACTTTTATGAAAGCATTTACATAAAACATGGACAAAATTAAGAACAATCATCTTTTTCAATATTGATACATTTATATGGCTTCGCTAAACAAATTTCATTTACGCTTGGTGGCAGCTCTGTTGGACCCTTGCCAAAAAAATTTGTCAATTTTGGACAATTACGTCACAAGGTTGCCAAATGACAAATTAGTAAAATATACGTTTTAACTGGGTAATGGGATTTCGAGGTTTTTCTGCTTTTATAAAATTATGAATTTTATTTTAATCTCCAAATTAGAAATTATAATTATTAATTTAGCGTTTTCGACTTAACACTATAAAACCCTTTTTTAAATATCTTATTACAACCAGAGCAGAACTAAACAAAACAAGGTTGCCAAATGACAAATTAGTAAAAGATACGTTTCAACTGATGAAACGGATGAACCACCAATGAAAAAGGATGTCAGAATAAAGGAAAGGTAGTCAAAAACAGTAGCGCTTAAAAAGTGTTTCTTTCAGAAATTATCTGGAACTCGGAGGAAAATCCTCAATTTTGTCTCTCAATCCCAAGATCAATCTTCGGGGGACCAAACCATGGACGAAATCATAAAATACTTCGAAATAAAAGTAGGAGAACTGGAAACTTTGGAGTGGTTGGAAAAGCACAAAGAGGTGTTACAAAGTTTTTTCTGCTTTTATAAAATTATGAATTTTATTTCAGTCTCCAAATTAGAAATTATAATTATTATTTAGCGTTTTCGTCCTAATACTATAAAACCCTTTTTTAAATATCTTATTACAACCAGAGCAGAACTAAACAAAAGGTTCCTATTTTAACAAATTTTCCCTACAGTTGCAAAACTTGCAAATATCTTTTTAGGAATCCCTGCCACAGCTGCATCTTCAGCATCTGCTGCTGGATCCTGCATAACAGAAAAAGATCCCCTTTACATTCTACAACGGCAACAGTTGTTTGTGCATGACAACTATAAAAATTATTGTTTAAAATTGTAAGTAATTTTATAATTGTTCAATAAATATTTTTATTTTTAACAATTTTCAAAATTTTTCTTTTCAGTTCCAACCGTTCTGTTTTTATTACGATGTTTATTGCGAGTCTTATACTGCCCCGACCGAATTTCATTCGCCACCTCGTGTTTTTTTTTTCATTTTTACACATATTACAAATTAAACATAATTCAAGTATTTATTTCTACTAGTCAAAAAGTTAAATATGAAATACAATTTCATGTTATATGTAAATTTAAATAATTTTTTAATGAAAGTGCTCAAAAATTAGATATGATATTATTTAAAACAAAAGTATTATTAAACAAAAAAAAAAACAAAAATAATCATAAATTTAAAAATTTTGAAAAGAAATGTAATATATTCTAAAATATATTTAAAAAAGTGATATTGTCATAGTTCGGTTTGAGATCAGTTCTATTGGCAATTATTTATTATTTCTAATGTATTTGTATACAAGAGTTTGTGAAATGTATTATGTTGACAGCAGGTTAGGCGTATGACGTCATTCCTCTATCATCACAAA
Organism: Muscina levida; assembly: GCA_964034835.1. Lineage (NCBI taxonomy): Eukaryota > Metazoa > Arthropoda > Insecta > Diptera > Muscidae > Muscina > Muscina levida. The sequence continues at coordinate 123,947,768 of OZ035882.1, forward strand.
CCTTAAGGAAAGAAAGCATCTCAAAGCTAATGAGAATTCTTCTCAACGGTGAGAATAAAGCATCCTCGAAGCGCACAACATGCCAACATAATGCACACACAAGCACTTGCCTATGCATGTGTCCATCGGATACAATTACACAGGAGTTTTGTTGTTGACAAAGTGCCAACCCCGTTCTGGATACCTTCAGTGTATTATGAATTATGGTATTGTCATAGTTCGGTTTGAGATCAATAACACAAGGGAACAAGGTATTTGTTGTTAATGAACTGAATATTGTTTTAAAGGTAATTTGGGACGCTGAATCCAAATCTGCACTTGGTTTTTTCGTATCAGCTCGACTTTTCGCGATATACCGTTATTTCCAAAACTAGGGTACTTCCACTACAAATATTTAAATAACTTGAAAACGGTTCACCATATTCAATTAAAAAAAAAACTTAAACTCGTCAACAAAATTATCTTTAACCCGTGCCTACATTGTTTTTAATTTGGCCTGGTAGTTTCAGAGATATCGTTGTAGTTAAAAAAAAAAACACTAAAACTTTACAAAAAAAAAAATTTTTGTTTTTTAAAAATTCATAAAAAAATAATGCAATAAAAATCACAGTGTTGGTCTTAAAATATTTAGTTTAATATAGTTTGAATCAAATGAGCTTTATTTCATTGAAATATGTGCACAACTTTTGATTTTGTCAACAATTTACTGAGATAACTAAATTTACAAAAATCGCGATTTCCATACAGAAATAACATTTATTAATATGTTTGTGAAAGTGTAACTCGAGCAAACCTTAACGGATCGTTATGAAAATTTATCAGTATTAATATTTTTTGAAACGAACTTATGGGATTGTAAATGGGCGGAATAGCCCCACCCCTTCTGGTACCTCCCATAATCCTATTAGATCTTTATTCAAGAGTTTGTGAAATGTATTATGTCGACAGCAGGTAAGGCGTATGACGTCATTTCGTTGTGCGCTTCGAGGATGCTTTCTTCTCACCGTTGGGAAAAGTTCGCATTAGCTGTATGATGCTTTCTTCCCTTAAGGTTTGTGATGATAGAGGAGAAGACACAGCAAAGGGTGCTGACGTGACATCTTGGTTAATGTCAAAATGACGTCATACGCCTAACCTGCTGTCAACATAAAAATCTATTGGCAATAATAAATAATTGCCAATAGAACTGATCTCAAACCGAACTATGACAATATCATAATTCATAACAGATCAACAAAAAACAAAATCAAGAACTATATTTAAAAACGTTGAAAATTATCTCAAAACAAAAATAATATTATACAAAAATATTGAGCAATTTAAAAAATTTTAAAACTTCTTTCAAAAACACTGGTCTTGAGCTTGAAATAAATTCTAAATCAATGTTCATACAAGCAGACCGAATAAATACAAACACAACGATGATGATGACGTAGAGCACGACGGCCGCAAAGTTGAAATAACCCGCCAGTTTTTAAAGAAATCAATAACCACTTAATACTAGTTACGTAGTCGATTACAGGAGGTTAATTTACACGTGATACTAGCTATCTGGTAGAATACAGCGATTTAACTACTGAGCTTGATCCAAGTAAAATAGGACGGGTCAATTTGAATGTGTGTTTGCTAAAATGATTTGTGTTTTTTATTTCGTCATATTTGCTGTTTGTTACGATCAACTTCCAACGAAAGTGAAGCAAAGCAAAAAAATGTCCCGTTGTTGAGTGAAAAAACCAGGGATTGAAAAGACTCCAAAACACTCTGCTCAACACATTTTAAACGTCGGTAATGAGCGCAGGCGAACTCAAAACACAAGAGTTTAATGATCGAAGATGCTCCGCACACAGAGTCAACACATAACAAAACTCTTTTGTACAATTTTTTCCTGAGCACTCAAAGATGGTGTGCACACATAAACGAGCGACACTAAAAGATTGGTAGAGAAGAAGAAGAAATATAGCTGTATATGTGTAAATATATGTATGTATGTGTTTTTATACCATCACCCGTAGGGATGAAGGTATATATCATTTGATACGACCCAAAAGTGTAACACATAGAAGGAGTCACTTTAGACCTTAGGTTTCTTTGAACCAAATTCGATTCATGACTTTTTAAGTCGTTTGAGCCATGTCCGTCTGTCTGTCTGTCTGTCGGGTGGCTGTCCGGCTGGTTCGCACGATAACTTTCGAAAGACGCAACCAAATGTTTTGAAATTTTGCACGAGTTATTATTTTCTCAAAACTACTTACGGTATTGCAAATGGGCTACATGGCCCGCCCCTTCTGGTACCTCCCATACAAATACATCATTCCGCCCACTTTAGAAATCGAGTAATAATATCAATACACCCTAAGGGATCGTCCCCAAATTCTGTATTTAGTAAAGCTATAACAGGACAAAGTTTTGGAAAAAATTTTGAAAGCCTAGCCACGCCCCTTCTGGTACCTCCCATACAAATCTACCTTTCCGCCCACTATAGAGATGGAGAAATAATATCAATAAATTAAACGTGATCGTACCCAAATTCTATTTTGAGTAAAGCTATAACAAGATAAAGTTTTAGAGAAAAAAATTGGAAGTCTATTCACGCCCCATCTGGTACCTCCCATACACATCTGGTACCGCCCACTTTAGAAATCGATTAATATTATTAAAAGACCTAACGCGATCGTGCCCAAATTCTGTATTTGGTAAAGTTTAAGCAGGATAAAGTTTTGGAGAAAAAATCTGGAAGTCTAGACACGCCCCTTCTGGTACCTCCCATACAAATGTACCACTCCGCCCACTTTAGAAATAGAGTAATAATATCAATACACTCGACGCAATCGTGTCCAAATTCGGTATTTTGTTATGTTATAACAGGACAAAGTTTTGGAGAAAAAATTGGAAGTCTAGCGACGCCCCTTATGGTACCTCCCATACAAATGTACCTTTCCGCCCACTTTAGGGATGTACTAATAATATCAGTACACCCAAGGCAATCGTGCCCAAATTCTGTAATTAGTAAAGCTATAACAGGATAAAGTAATGGATAATAAATCTCGAAGCCTAACCACACCCCTTTTTGTACCTCCCATACAAATGTACCACTCCGCCTACTTTAGAAATCGAGTAATAATACCAATACAATAGAAAATTATTTGTTTTACTGAGGGTAAGGGTAAATGTAAGTCGGGTTGCCCGACTGAAACTTTCTAACTGGTTTTAATTACAAATCGATTATTTTCAATAACTCAAGACTTAAACAATATATTATATTGGGTGATGGTATTTATCAGTCAGTTTAACTGACTGAAATTTCTGTACTGGTTTTCTCTATATGAATATTCATGTGTTACTCCGTGTTTGGGTATTTTCGTTTCTCAGTGCACATATGAGTTGTGTCATCTTTATCGCACACACGACGGGAGTCAGAAAAAAGAGCAACATCGTTTTCCGACACTTAGCGAGATGTGTTTGCATGTTAACATGCTCAACGGTACAGAGTTTGTGTCACATTTACCTCTCAAACACTCTCATGAAAAGAGTTTTTCCAAGATGTATTAATAAAGGTGAAGTTATCTGTACAACAAATTTGGCATTGCAACAACCACAGGCAATTTATTTTGTGTAGTTCCTCTCTAGTGTCAAAATCTCCATACAAAATTTTGACAACTGAAAGGCGCAATTCGGCGAGTATATGTAAGTTGACAGTGCAGAGGCACCAAAATCAGAAAAAAAGTTAAAACCAGCTGGCAGTTAACGCCACCTGTATTAATACATCTTGAGTTTTTCATACATTTTGTGCACATTTGTGAGTTTTTTTCAAACGCTGGAAAAAACAAACTAATATTTGGTGGTGCAGTTTTAATTCTTGCAAGCGTTCTTTAGTCACAATTTGATAATCGTGAAGTGCATGTAAAAAGAAAAAATAATAAAAGAAGTGATAATCTAAATATTACACAAAAGAACTTTAAAAAGAATAGTAAAATGAAAAGGAAATTTTACAAGTCACTATGTTTTCCAAATTCAATTTGAAAATAAAACCTGAAATAAAGAAGATCGCGGGGGGGTCGTATCTTAATATTGGATTGTTCCCTCAATTGGAAAAAATGTCTAGGGTCATTGAACTTCCAGATTTGATAAACATTGATATTAATATAGACGGCTTGCCACTTTATAAAAGTTCAAGGACGCAAGTTTGGCTCATTTTAATCAGGATTAACAACATAGAAAGTATGCCCGTTTTTCCTGTTGGGGTATATTTAGGTAGAAGCAAACCATCTTACTGCGCAGATTATTTGGACAAATTCATATCAGAATTTTCCAGTATCCTTCAACATGGTTTACAAATAAATAGCAGAGTAATTAAAGTTGATATAAGGGCAATAATATGTGATGCTCCTGCACGAGCTTTTATTAGTGGCACACATTCACACACTTCTAGACATGGATGTGCAAAATGTACTCAAGTGGCAAAAAAGATTGACGGAACCTTGACGTACAGTTTTGATAACGGACGCCGATTTTATTTCAAGAAAATACCCAGAACATCACTTAAGTGAATATATGTCCAAAAAATCACCTATGGAGAATCTTGGTATTTTAATGGTAACACAGGTAACGTAAGACTCGATGAACTTGAAAGAACTAGGTGTCACAAGGAAGTTTTTATTAAGAATTGTTAATTTCTAATAATACTAAGGACAACTGAAGTTCATAGCAGAGGCTTTGGCGGAACAAAATAGGATGCTGGTGGCTCAGTTACGTGAAAAAACTGAGACGCAATTTCCAGTAGACACGGAACAAAAACTAATAAATATAAATAATGACATCAACAGCGAGAACAGTTATTTATACGAAAGTTCATTTGTAGTACATATGTATGTGTGTGTATTAGACTGGTCGCATTTTGTATGGGAAATTTTTTTTTACTATCGTGATATCAAATTTTATCTTTGTAGGACTTAAATATAGGTTTGCTACGAGCCCACCGCCCACTTATCGAAAGTAAAAATGTCGTCTGCAAATTTGAACCTGAAGTGTCGTGTGCTATCTGTGTACCAAACTTTATCACTCTAGCTAAAATAAATGTTTTGACATGCCCACTCCGCCCATTTAATCAAAAATTTACAAAATATATAACCTATTATATTTCCAACATAGAACATAGAGCTTAATCTGTAAAGAAATTACATTTTTAGAGCGTTTTATTGGAATTTTAGATATATTAAAAAAGTAAGCGCAGAAATGGGCGTGGCCAATTTTTTTATATAAAAAACATTCTCGGCCTATTACGAACATTGTGACAAAAAATTAGTCGAATCGGTCCATGCGTTCTCAAGTGATGGCCTTACCAATTACCAATTACCATTTTCATATATAATATAATTTCTTAGTATGTCCGGATGTTTGTATGTACGTCCTATTCGTTCTGAAGCCATCTGATGACATAGGAAGCTGAAATTTGTCATACTTAAAGTATTTTCTCTGCGGAAGTTCGTAACGAAGCCAGATTTTTGATTTTCGGTCTATGGGACCGGCTTTTTAACTAGTATAACTAAAAAGATCTAATTAAATAGGGGAATGGGGAACTTTGGGCCCCACTAGGCACGTTTAGACACCAAACCTCATATTTTAAGCAGCGCACACAATTAAATTTCAAAAAAAAAAATATTTGCGACCAGTCTAGTGTGTATATTTACTAATCATGTCTAAATATTTTTTTTTAGGTTCAAGCTATAAAATCTCTTATCCAGCAATTAGGAATTGAAAAGAATCTCAAGCAGATTTTATCTAACAATTTAATAATTGAGTTCAACATTGAAGGGATTCACGGCAAAAAATGCCTTAAAAAATTTGTACATTTTTATTCATCGCTATTAGGTGACAATTATGATTTAAATTTTAATTGTGCAAAATTAACATTATGTTGATTTTAGAATCAACTGCTAATACAGCTGAAGAAACTGCGTAGTCATCCATGTGCAGAAGCAACGACATTTCAAAAAAGTGTGCGTTGCAAAAGTGGCAAAAAGACCTACTTAAAATAGTTCTATAGTTTAATAAGTTTAATTTTTTTTATTTTTACTAAATTTTTTTTTTAAAGAATGAAAATTTTAATTTATTAAATTTTTAAAATAAAATATGTAATTTAACTAAAATAAAATGCATATAACTAAATAAAAACGAAATAAAAAAAAACTGAAAATCAGTCCCTAAGAAATAGGTCCGTAGTCAGTAATAAAGAACTAGAGAAATAGTTGGAACCGATGGACCAGATACGTAGTTGGTATGTCAGAACTATAGCAGTAGCTAGTACAGGGTAATGCAGAGGGAAGTGAGTATATTTCCCCCAAAGACAAGCCCATGTTAAATTCGTCAGTTAAAAGCCATTGAAGAAAAATTAGTCGGAACTAGTCATGAAAACTTAGGAACTAACTATGCTACAGGTTTTGAACTTGTTCCATTTCCTGGCGGGAATGCTTATGGCAAATCTGTTGGTTGCGAAACAAAAACATGTTATTTGGAAGCCGACATCTTTTTCAACATAAACAATCAATACAAGAAAGAAGTTTAGCAAATGATTTCTCATACTGAATGGTTGTGAAGTTTTTCGAGTCTATGCACTCAAGAAAGAATTATCATTTTGTGGTTAATTCTGGTGCATAAGACTTGATAAACAGTTTGCAATCATTATACCAAAGTCTGTTGATGATGAGTTGAAAAAATTTTAAAAGAAATGTCATATATTCTAAAATTCATTTCAAACTATTGAAAATTATCTCAAAACTAAAATATTATTAAACAATAAACAAAAATATTGAACAATTTAAAAAATGTTAAAAGTGTTATAGTTGACCTTTTTATACGTAAATTTTGTAATTTGTTAATTCGGGATGAGGTCGTAAATAAAAATCTGGATGTAGGTCAGATTTATTTTTATTTATTTATTGATTCAAAATATATCGGTGAACATCGTTCACCATCTTCAGGGGATATTTTCACTAAAACAAGAAATAACAAACATTCAGTATGTAAACGCTAACAATTATTAAAACACATTTATATTTACATTGTAAAACAAAGAATGTCAAAAATAGGTGTCAGTACGAACTGCTAAATTTTTAATATTTTTGTGTTTTTTAACCGTGTGTCGGTATATGTGAGCCACTTGCTACGTGTCGCGTTTATAGTTTAGTCTCTTTTCCTCAGGAACGTGCTGCATATAATCGACGTTCCTGAGGAAAAGAGACTAAACTATAAACGCGTCCTTCAGCGTTATTGATTGTCATTGCAAATTTTAACCGAACTGGAAACTGTAGTCATTTGAATCAAACGGAAAATCTGTTGGTATCATTGGAATACATAGTAGCTATACAATAGTTCCCTTATTTTTTTAATAAAATTAAGAAGGATTACTTAATCCTGTATTGCTTCTTAACTCCTGTAATGCGCGATCCAGGGGTTGCAGCGATTTTTTGTGTGGACACTCATCCCTAATTTGAATTTGCATGTTTGCAACATTTTTTATTTTGATATTACATTTTTATCTTGATATTGCAACGTCAAAAAGAGTTGCGCAATACAGAAGGATGCAGTAGCCAACGCGATACGTTTTGTGATCAAACATTTTCCAAAATCAACAATATCAAAAGCCATAGGTACATCAAGGAAATAAAATCCTCCACACTCATTCGTAACTGCTAATATTACACTGTTGTATAATGTTCGTCGCTCTTATTGTAACAGATTCAGATTTTAGAAATGTTTCAATTCGTGAGCATTCGATTTTTTTTTCTGCCGTAGATCTCGGTCACATTCACCACTGGTCTTAAATAGTTCCATACCATTAAGATGAATGGTGCTACAGTCCTCCAGCTATTGCTATTGGTAAACAGAATTGGGCAGGGCCACCCATTTTTTGCTTGATCACGCATATTTGTGTTTATTCCACACCCTATTTCAAATCCCACCCGTACGTATATTGATCTTAATTAAATCCACACCACATTTCATGACAATTTGCAAAATTGAGTCAAATAGACGGGGCATGCCTAATGATCTAGTACTTCAGATATCGCACTTTTACAAATCAGGTCCTATGGATAGGGCCATGCCTACTAATCTAATACTTCAGATACCGCACTTTAACAAATTAGCTCCTGAGGGCGGGCCACGCCTAATAATCTTATCCCGCCAGTTTTTGACTCGATCATATTGAATCCACACCTGATGCAAAGTTACTAATTGTAATAGTACGCCAGATATTGCATATTTGTTAATGGAGTGGAATGGGTTGGCCACACCTCAAGAACATCGGTTGAAAGCTGCAGCGTACGCTTAGATTCAAACAAACTCAATTTAAATTTTATATACATGAATGTACCATTTGTCGGTGCCATTTGAAAATTTATATTGAAAAATATAAACATTGACATATTTAAATTCTCACAATTTAAAAATTTTGTATGGGAAAAATCGAAAAACGACTCAATAAATGGACCAAATGTGTCAAATGCAATATTTAGGTAGCCTATAACCATCCTCGGGAGATTGCCTTTCTATTGAAGCCGGTTAGCTGCACATTGGTTGGATGGTTTTACAGTCTATAGCGGTTATAGGTAGAACCAAATGTTAATTTTTATATACAGTACGAGCCCGACTTTCGCAACCGATAGCAACCCAAGTCGGTTGCAGTTACCGAGATTGTTGGGCTTACGGAACCTCTATTGTTATTTGTTATTTTACTTTGTGCAAAATGAAAAGTAAAGGATCGACATATTCCGGCTTATTGGAAAGCTTTTTGCCACACACTTTCAACCAACTGATTCCATGGCGCTTGTTAAAAATTTTTGACCAACCAAGGTATTTTCCAAAAATTTCTTAATAACCACTTCATTCTTCTGAATTCTACTGATGGTGGACTTATTAACATTATAAAATAAGCAAAGACTTTTTACAGACTCTCCTTTTTTAACTTATTTAATATTTCACATTTTTGGTTGATTGTTAACTTTTCAATCTTTTTCACAACACCCATGGTCACAATGGTCTTCACTCCATGCTTATATTTCTATACTAAAATCAATGAATGAAGGGTAAAGCATAACAAAAAATAACTGTACTTTAACAGTCATTTGCTCACTCACATTGAACAGTGGCGTAACATAGCATGCAAAAAAAACATAACTTCTGCGAATACATTGAAAAGTTGCGAAAATCGAGACTGCTTTTTTAAACGTGTTGCACTTCTAAAGACTCATGTGTAAAAAAAAGAGCGGGGTGTTGGAATAATCGGTAGTTGCGAAAATCGAGCTGGTACTGTATATAGATTATTTAAAAACTTTAATACTTTTGCGTATACTTATACCTTTTATAAGAAGTAAATAAAACATTTTGGTTTCAAATTCGTGATTGAATATTTTATTAATTATAAAATTTAAATATGGGTGATTCCAGAATCGTGGTTGCAACATTAAGACGCAAAAAAAGTTTAATAATAACAAAATAAAAATTATTAACATAAATAGTTGTTGTTAATATTTTTTAAGTAGTCTAAAAATATTTCATAAGTGGGGCGGGAAGTTTAAAGTATTATTGCTGGTGCAACAAAACTGGCCAACATATAACATTACAAAAAAAAAACTAAATTCTATTAGTTGAAAAACATTTATTTTGTAACGGCTTCATATTTCATAAGGCAATATGAATGAATTGAATAAGGTCACTAAAAATAATATACCAACACAAAATTAAACATTGCATTTTTCAATGTTGTTGGTGTTACAATAAAAAACTACGAATTAATATTATACAAATGCTTCAAATAATAATTTTTCCAATGGCGCAAAAAACTTAAATCTATCTATATATATAAAAGACGATGTGTGTATGTATATATGTAACGTATGGACTCGAAAACGGCTGGACCGATTTTGATGAAATTTTCAGGGAATCTTCCGAATAACCCCGCGAGTAACATAGGCTACACATTGTTTGGATTTTTCTACATTTAGGGGGTGAAAATGGCAATATTCGATAATATGCAATAGCGAAGCATTGCCGGGCCCACTGTGTGAAATAAAAACTATGTAATTACTTTTTCTCTTCTGGAAGAATTTGTATTAAATAGAAAAACCGATTTCATATCAAATTGAGCCGAAAGGCCAAAAGAATCTGAGCCGCCGCCGATGATTTTGCTACGTCTTGGAACTCTGCCTGGATACCCCCAAATGCTCCCTAGGGGGCGGCATACTTTTTGTACTTTTTTATTTTTTTTTTATTTTCAATAGTGACCCAAAACAAAAATAGATCTAACTCGGTCGCACCGATTTTTTTAAATTGCGTTGAGAATGATTACACGGTGCAACACATAAATTGGTGCCACCTTCGTACCCAGCTATTTTTGAAGTATATACCGAAACTAAAAAAATCCCCAAAGGACTTGGCCCCATTACATCGAAACAATTTTTTATGGATACGCCAATATTTTCACCCCAACACGATTTTTTGAAAAAAGGACCATTTTTACGTAGTCCATATTTCATAAATCGTTCGGAATGTTTTCGTTTTGTCTTCGGCAAATTTAAGATAAAGATTTAAGATTAAACCAGAGCAAAAAAAGCCTCAAATAGACCGACCCAAAAAAATGGCATCCAGTGCATGAAAATTGCAAAAATATGGGGAAAAAGGCTATTTTTCATGATGTTTTTACCATAAAATTACACAGAACAAAAATTTTTTGTAAACAAGATTTCAAAACACTTTTCCATAGATTTTGACCTCCTTAACACGAAAATGATTTTTTGGTGCCGTTTTTTTTATAAAAATTTTTGAATTTTTTTTTTAAATTTTTGGCTATGGCAGATACAGTTGACTTGACGGTTAAATCACAACACTGCCATTAACCATTTTCTTCGATACTATTGTTTACTTTTAATAAGCCATAGCAGCTGTCGTAATTGCCATTTGCTATCATAATATTGTATACTTGCGGTAAACGCTGAACTCTACATAAACAAACTTAGCCTTCAGTACTATTTATTTTCACTACAAACGAAGTGAGAGTTAACTGTAAATGGTTGCAATTATAGTTCTGTTGATGAGTTTTAACTCTGGTTATCATACCTGTTGGCAACAAATAGCAAATTCAGTCATAACATTGAGAAATTCAATTAAAATTTGTTGTCACAATTGGAAAAACAAGGCGAATGACAGCAGTAGAATATGTTTGATATATTTTGGAACTATCAATAAATTGCGGCTGTTAAATATTCTACAGAATCATATTTTTATACGACAATTGCTGTAATTACAAATTGTGGTGAAATTTCATGCTGAATTTGTTTTATAAAACTTTTTTTTGCTATTATTTTTATACTAAACTTAAAATATATTTAAAAACTTAAACATGCTCTACCCCGCATAATGCAATACAATTTATGGTTTGCTTCTCAATATAAAAATTTGTATTACAAATACATATATGAATAATAACTTTTTCCTCTTTTACATATTGCAGGGCATTCTTTTTCCTTTAGTTTGTATTTTATGTTTCAGCATTCGTATCGTTATTTGTGATACTTTCACCAATATGCAAATAAATCCGTTTCATTGCCAACACAGGCAGCTACATTTCTTTATCCTCTACTTACATCAGTATTTATTGATGTTTGATTTTAGTATGATATTGCCAGAGCTTCCTCCATTGACTATACACATATCGAATCTTGATTTAAACACAGATGCTTTGTAACATCAATCTCATATGATATTAAAACAATAGCATAAAATGGTTTATGATTTTCTCTAAATTCAATAGGTTTTTATATTATAAAGCACATATGAATTTTTTAAGTGATGAATGGTCGATTCTTGGTCGTATCAGCGTGGGGTGTGAAGGAACTTGTCTGTGTTTTATGATTTTTTTATTAAACAAGTAAAAACTGGTAAAAAAAAAATTTTTAATAAGATATATTACATCTATATATATAAAAATGGTGGCAAAAATGTATAGTAATTCATCAATTGAGAATGGCTGGGCCGATTTTGCTCAAACTTTTTTTCAGTTGTTCGTTATTGCCAGGAGCAGGTTTATGTGAAAGAAAATTTTGGGAAAATCTTCCGGAAAAGTCGGAAAATTGGAAAAATCGAAAATTGCCTTTTTGTATGGAATTTTGAGTGCAATTCTTACAGAATGGCTTTTCTAATAGAAAAATGGAAAATTTTTGTTGAAAAATGCGGAAAATTCCGGAAAAATTCAAAAAGTTTGAATTTGTTTTTTTCGACGAAATTTTGCATATAATCGTATGATTTGATAATTTTGGACGATGTAACAGTGAAAAATTTTGGATAATTATTTCGAAATGACTTTCCGAATGGAAACATAAAAAAATTCTCGAGAAAACTCGGAAAATTCCGGAAAAACTCGAAAAATGTTGATTTTTTCGGAAATATTTTGCATCGCAAATTGAATTTTTGTATGACATTTTGTATGCAATTGTTCGGTAGTGACATTTCGGTTGAAAAAATAGAAAGTTTTGGTTGGAAAATTATGGAAAAATTCTAAAAATTTGAATTTTTTTCGATGAAATTTTACTTTTTATTGTGTTTTGATAATTTTGAATGACGTAAATGTGAAAATTTCGAATAATCATTCCGAAATGACTTTTCGAATGGAAAAATAGAAAATTCTTGAAAAAACTCGAAAATTTTGGATTTTTTTGACGAAATTTTTTTCATTGTATCGCTTGATTTGATGATTTTAGACGACGTAAAAGTGGAAAATTCGTTGTGATGCTTGGAAAAATTCGGTTTATTGTGAAATCCATATGTATGAAAACGGTGTGAACAGTGTGTAGTAATTGATCAAGAAAGCATGGCTGGCCCATTTTGCTCAATTTTTATTTAATTGTTCGTAATTGGTATGAGGGTTTATGCAAGATAATATTGGGAAAATCCTTCGGGAAAGTCGGGAAATTGGAAAATTCGAAATTTTGTGTGCAGTTGTTTCAAAATAGCTTTTCGAGTGGAAAAATAGAAAATTCTTAAAGAAAAACTCGGAAAATTCCGGAAAAGTGCAAAAAGTTTTTTTTTTATCGACAAAATTTTGCAATTTTCGCATGATTTGATGGTTTTGAACGATGTTTAGGTGAAAAATGTTGATTGGTAACGAAATAAATATTATTTAGATAAATAATCCGTCGAACCCGGCGGGATGTGCGGCAATCTGCTGTCGACATTGGGAAAGCCAGCGCCAAATCGTTCGATGCAAGATGCATTCGATCGCGAGTTTTAACGGAAGCAAAACTATAATCTAGATGAGCTGACCGGAAGAGTTCGAACAAATGTGCCGCTGTAAAATACCGAGTACAAGAACGTGTAAGATTCACGATGAAACTGGATGCATTTACTTTCTCGAAGCTCCGAGTGGGACAGCCAAGACATTTTTTTGTGATTCCGGCAACAATTTGGTCAAGATCTCAAATAACGTTAGCCGCTGCATCCTCTGGCATACCTGTCACATTGCTGGAAGGCATTCGAACTGCAAATTCCACTTTAAAACTGTTTTGTCAAAGTACACAATGACCAAGAATTTCGCAACGGCGAAGTAGATGCGGGAATGCCAAATCAACATTTCGGATGAATGCGCGATAACGAATAAACGAGCTTTGGAAGTAGTTGACCGAGCGATAAAGGATTTACGAGGGGATTTAAAACGATTAGGTGAGGCTATGACTTTGCTCGCAATGTCTTATGCTCCTGATTTACTTAATCCATGCTTGAAAACGTCGTCAATGTCAAGAAGTTGTAATTGACCAAAAAATTAGGGGCTTATTCCAGAACCTCCCATCTTCTGCTGAATTCCCAAAACAACTGCTAGCGCTTGGCAATGGCCAAATTCGGCTTGATGTTTCGACTGAATTGATATCATTCCCTGTAAATTTTTACCAGTTCACATCATTGAAAAAGTAACTCATGACATTGCACAAAATTATAAAAATCTCGATTGGATTAATTTACGGGCAGTATGTTACCAGCAGCGAAGAATAAAGATATCAATAGCTTGAATATCAAATTAGAAAGTTATATCGCTTGAGAACTGCAATCGTACAAATCTGTTTACAGCGTGACCGTAGAGGATGAAGCGACCAACAAACCGACCGAATTTTTTACTCGCTTAATGTGCCGCATAATTTCCAGATAAAGGTGGGATCGATCATAATCATATTGCGGAATCAGAATCATCCGAAATTGTGCAACGGTACGCGGTTTTCCGTCAAGAATCTGATAAATAAAAAATGTGATTTCAGACGATCACCAAGATCAAATTCAAAGAAGACGAAGTCCTTATCTTACGAATCAGATAATTCCAACTGATCATCCATTCCAATTCCCCAACGACAATCGTTGGAAGTATGTGAGATTAATCTCGAATTTCCCTGTTTTACGTGCGGTCAGCTGAACGTTGCCTTTTCGAGTTTTGGAGAACCGTTGTTTGTTTTTGCGGTGGAAAACTAATCGAAAAACTTTGTTTATCAAACATTCTCTACTGAGTTTATCTGAAGGCATAAAATTGAGGCGAGACAAAGTTCGCCGGGTCCGCTAGTTTAATATACATTGTTATTCGATGGTGCTGTTATTTGAAATTGCTTTGCGAAATTAATTTTACCAATTTCTTATTACTGATAAACAAGAAGATGATGTCGACGAATATGCTTTCTCTGTATCTATCAAAGTTGGAAGTATCTGAATAGCTTTATGTTTTCTATACATCATTAGATGTAGTTTCTGCAATAGTTTGGAAAACGTTAATGTCAATATTTTTCATGAAACCAATTCAAAGTTTTGAAACTAACGTATAATGATAGTAGTTTAAATCTTCAAGGAATTTACTATTAGTTGTATCAGATACGTTCTGTTTGTTATGATATGCCTTATGTTCGTTTGATTTCCTGGCCTTTTGTATTTACATAGCATTGTTTTGCATTTTAAATTCAATGAGGGTCAATATTTTTTAAACACACCCCACAGTAAACAAACACAATACTCCTAATATTGGGTTTTAAACAATTAAGGGTCAATATATGAAAAAATATACACATATATCTTATATTGATTTATGTATATTGCAGAAAAACTACATCTTTTTTCTGTTACTACTAACGGTCTAGCATAATACATCCAAAAGGATATTGTATGAGAATGAGGTACACAGTATAGGAGTGATAACTAATTTGCAGATTTAATGAAATTTAAGCATAACGTTTTTTTTACAAAGCCAACACGACTATAGTTTAACAAATTAATCTTTATTATTTTCCGATATCCCATATCATTTTCAAATATTTTTGAAAATTATATGACAGCTTATTATCCGTTCTGTAATTTTTTTAAAATTCAAGTCGCAGAACGCTTTATTTTCTGCAAATGATAAGAATCACAATCGTCATCAGTATTCTACACTAAGCGGAGGTTGAATAGTGAAAGGAGACCAATCGGTCAAAAACTACTCCCACCTCCCATACAAAATCCCTCTTTTTGGGGGTGTACAATCAAGCTGAAAATTCGTATGTTTGTTTGTATGCAAGCTTTGCTGTCCTAAATGGAAGTTGAGAATTAAGATGGGACCATTCGGTTAAAAACTACTCTCACCTCCCATACAAACTCAGACTTTTTGGTGTCTGTCCCGGCGACTGCAGCCGTATTTTAAGAGTTATATAGCTGACATTTCGTACGCAAGATTCTAGTCTCTAAGCGGAGGCTACTTTCTGTCGGTCAAAAACTACTCCCATACAAACTCCCCCTTTTTTGGGGTGCCCGCCTAACTGCCCCCGCGATTACAGCCGTAGGTTAGAAAATATCAAACTGAATTTTAATATGCAAGCCCTATAATAGGAGCTTACGTTGTACAATGAGCAAGATAGGACAAATTCTTCTTCCACCTTCAATACAAACTCACCCTTTTTGAAGGGGTCCGTCTGTATGCCCCTGTAGTTTTTGAACTTTGGGCTGTTTCTCTAAGCGAAACATTAAAAAAATCATTGATAAAAAAGGATGTGTGAAGCTAAAAGTAACGTTCACCTCTCACCAACTCCCCTGTTTTATTGTACAAAGTTTAATAATATATAGTTGTAGTGCAAATAACCAGTTTTATCACCATTTTTACAAATGGTGTAGGGCATCTGAGCTTCGGCATAGGCAAAGATAATCGAATTAATTTTATTGAATTTTATAAACGTTCATCGGTATTTAAATCACTTTTGTGATGTCTTGATTGGTTTCGAGGATAGCAATATTAGTTACGGGTAGAATATATGAGAAAAGTTTCTAAAATAAACCAGTTTATTGCTCTACTAAAAAATAAATTGCAAAACACATGTTTTGGTCGGCGCAGCGACATTATGAACATTAGATAGGGTCGCTTTATATAGCGGAAAAAAGTTTATGTTTTCTCCTCCAGTATTGTAGTTTGTCTGAAGAAAATTTGAGGACATCAAATTTTTTTCGGATCCGTGCACCCAACAGCCCATTGAAATAGTATTTATTATGTTGTATCGTCATTTGATAACTGTTCGAAACGAGGCCCATACCGTTATTCAGACAAACTACAAAATGGGGTGAGAATATATAAACTTTTTTTCGAACCCTATCTAAAAAGGTTTAGGGAAAACCTAAACAGTGACAGAATTTTTATAAAACTAATAACACTAAATGATTATTGTAATAAAACACCTTGCAGTTTATAATAATAATTAAAAATAGAAAATTTGTGCACGACTATGAGGCATGATCTATCTTTTTATATAAAACTTTTATTGATTGATAACAATTTGATTGATTTATCGTCAGCAGGTTCATTAAATTCTCTATATTTAACACTCTATCTCTATATTGGGCACAGCTTTTCGTCAAGGTTTTACGATGATGTACCATACCCGCAATATTTTAGCAACTCCAACAGTTTCTTAGAACATTTCTACCTTATATCTGCAACCCTTAAGGTGGTCCCTACACATTTTTTTGTTTCATAAGTTTTTTTTAAGAAATCAGCTATTGTCGCTTCCATTGTGCCTCCTAAAAGGGTATTACGATGACTGACCTCTACTAATTTGTCCAGCTCCATACATTTCACCCCTTTAGAAAACGGAAGCGACAGGAGATGATATCATTAAAAAATAAAAAAAATTGTATGGGGCCACCTTAATAGTTGAAGATAGAAGGTAGACATATTCTAAAAAACTGTTAAAGTTGCAAAAATATTGGGAGTCGGTCAATCATTAAACACCTCTAGGCCCGTTTTTGAGGCATTTGAGCGATGGGAGTATAATTTATACAAATTTAATTTTTATATGGGAGCACCCTCAGTGTGTGTAGATGGGGGGGTAGGTATGTTTGAGGAAAATGTTAGGAGACAAAAATTAATGGGAGTCGGTCCACCATTTTACCTCTAGGGGCGACTCCGGGGCAGTTGCTTGGCTTGATGTGGATTTTTTTTCTCCTTCCCTACCAACTTTGACCACGATGCGCGAATAAACGGTATTGACCGATTTCAATTTTTTACCACAATACATAATATATAATCCATAGCAAGTTTCCCACATTACTAGAATTTTATCAAAATAACTTGATGGAATTCGAGCCACCCTATTGAGTATTGACGTTCTAAATAATGTGTCGTTTTGTAATATTCTTAAACATCTTAATATAATCAATTGTTGAATTTTTATGAAAAACTCGGTTTATAATAAACTTAAGTTATTTAAACAAATTTAAATAAATAATTAATTAATTTAACCCATTAAAAGCCAAGAGTGTTAAAGACCAAAATTTTTAAAGTCCATTTATTTTATTTAAGTAAAAGAAACATAAGAAATTCAAAAATATGATATAATTAAAAAAAAAGTTATTCAGTAGGATTTCGAGACTGTACCCAAGCGGGTACAATGGCACAATATGGAGCTCATATGAGATCATTTTTTTGTTGTATGAAAAATTTTGAAACAGTCTTTTTCTACACAGAGTGCTATGTGGCATTGCTCGCAAATCCATCCATAAGTTTTGGTTGTTTGACATTTATTTTTGCTTTTGCTGTAGGACACCATCGATTGACGGAACGCATCGGCTCAATACTTTCAAAGTTTGACCCAACGGTTACAGCGCTGTTGTCATTCCACCTCAAAAAAAAGTATTTTATTGACCGTGTCGTATCTGTAATCATAGAATGCTCCTTTCTCTTTTTGAGCAATGTATTCGATTTCAACGGGCATTTTTTGTTCTTGACTCGCGTACAGTTCCGATAGCTCGAAATCCCTTTTGTTTTAGCGTAACTAGCAGATCATATGAAGTAAAGAAATTGTCAAAGAAAACGATATGATCAGAAGGATTTGAAAATTTGTCCAAAAATTCAACAACGACTCTGGATCCAAGTGGCAATTGTTGTTTTCCCGCATTGACGCCTTTGGCTCCACAGTAGGTATCAAACTGGTACAAATAACCGCAACTGCTGGTCAGCATCCAATTATTAAAGCCAAATCTTACTGGTTTGCCTCTAATGAATTGTTTCGAAGAGTGGCTGCCAAAATATCGGACCATTGACTCATCAATTGAAAGTTTTTCATGCATGTATCCCAATTGGCAGAATTTTTCGCATAAAAGTTTTGCCAAGGGCCTAACCTTAGCCATTTTGTCGGTTGCTATCAAATTACTATTGTCAGCAAGATGGAGGTATTTTTTAATTTCCTTGAATCTGTTCCGGGACATGTTGGAAGCAACGATTTGCGATTGAGTATCTTCGTCTTTTTGCCAATACATATTCTCTCTTGGCATAGAGTGGTAACCAGTATATAGTAGAATACCCAAAAAAAACTTTCAAATCGTATTCATTGAATGAGAAATTATGCACGTTAGCCTGTGACGCATAAAGGCAAGTTTGCTCAACAATTAAATTCACCACTTCTTGGTCAAATAAAGTTTCGAACACTTCAAGTGGCAATTTTCATTTTAATTCCGACACCATTTTCACCTTGTTTTCACAAGATCTTTGTGACCATTTCGGAGAATTCTCACAAGGTTTGGAACGCTTCATCTTGCGGCGCAGTTCTTGAAGTGGTATGTCGTCATCACTATCGCTGCTACAAAATACCTCAATTTCACCCGGAACTTCTTGCGGCATGATGTTCGCATAAAGATCCTCGCAATCACCTTCTTCCTCATCAGTATTACAATCTGGATCTGGTGGAATCAAAGCAATGTCGAAAGTGGCATGATTTGAAGCACTTTCCAAGAAATCCAAAGCGCTACCCAAGTTTTGAAATCTTCGGCTGTAAAAACTTGAAGGTTTGATGCCTTCAAATGTCATTTCGATGCGAACAATTATCTAAAAGAAATGCTTACCTTATTAGCCTTATTAATGAGTACAGCAATTTTCCAACTTACCAAATGTTATCAAAATAAATTTTTTTTAATTCAGCTTGTTAACGATATGAACACACAGCTTTTTTTCTTTTTAATCTCAAAAAATATTGTATAAAATAATGTGAAATATTGCTTATTTTGATATTTCTTTGGTATGTATTGTCTTTATAACAGTTATTAAACACATACATAATGCATCGACTTTTGCTTGCTCAAATCTTTCTAGGAGTAAAAAGAACGAAAAAACAAAACCATATGTAACCACGCATTAAAAGATAACGGTAAATTTTTGATTTGCTTTTTTGTTTAGTTCGTTGACACGTTCGAATGCAAAAAGAACATTTTTACTCAGTGCGTCGGAAGAACATGCAGTAAGCCAACAAAATAATTATTATAAATTGAGTTTATTCATGCAAATTAAAAAAAAAAAACAGGTAAAAAAATTAAAAATTTGTGTTGTTTTAACTTGTATAAAGTTGGTCACGAGCGACATAGTAAGTGAGAAATTAAAAATTAATTTTTATTTTTTGCTTGCGATGGTCAAGCAATAAAAGCAGCTAAAACTGCCTATTCCAAAAAAAAAACAGTGCTTGATATTCATAATCAAATTCATTAATGTTTGTTATACTTTCACAAAACCATACTCATGAAATTTTTTTAAGTTTTTTATACCATCACCCTTAGGGATGAGGGTATATATCATTTGAAACGAAAAAAAGTGTAACGCATTAAAGGAGACGAGTTAGACCCCAAGTATCTTAAGACCAAATTCGTTTCAGAACTTTTTAAGAAGAATGAGCTATGTCCGTCTGTCTGGCTGGCTGGCTGGATGGCTGGTCAGCAGGATAACTCGAGTAAACCTTAACGGATCGGTATGAAAATTTACCAGTATTAATATTTTTCGAAACGAACTTATGGGATTGTAAATGGGCAGAATAGACCCACCCCTTTTGGTATCTCCCATACAAAATTACCTATTTTTGGATAATTAATATTTCTTCCATAACTGTCAAACAGACCATCGGAGGATATCTAAATTTGGTCAGATTATTTACCTTGCAATAGTAGACAAACCCTAAGAAAGCCGAAACCTTTGCCATACCCCTTCTGGTACCTCCCATACAAATGACCTAATTGACCCTCATAGTTTTACATACATATCTTTTTTGTAAGTCAACTGAATTCACTCAAATTTTGCATTTGATGTTTGCTTATGAAAGCTGGACACAGGAATGAATATAAACTATATCGGTTCGCGCCTTCTGGTACCTCCCATGCAAAATGACATATTTTTGCAAATTTAATATTTCTCCCATAACTTCCAAACGGACACTTGGAGGATAATGAAAATCGGTCGGTTAATTTATCTTGCGTTAGGAAGCAAAACCTCAGAAAACCTTACTATTCGACGCACCCCTTCTGGTACCTCCCATACAAATGCCCGAATTCACCCTCATAGTCCAACATACATATCTTTTTTGTAAGTACACTGAATTCAGTCAAATTTGGCGAAACTTGTACGGTTATGAAAATTTGAATCAGGAATGAATATGGATTTTATCGGATCACCCCTTCTGGTACCTCCCATACAAAATTACCTATTTTTGAAAAATTAATATTTCTCCCATAATTTCCAAACGGACACTTGGGGGGTAATGAAAATTGGTTAATTAATTTATCTTGTGATAGGAAGCAAAACCTTACAAAACCTAACTATTTGACGCACCCCTTCTGGTACCTCCCATATAAAAGACCGAACTCACCCCCATAGTTTTAAATACATATCTTTTTTGTAAGTACACTTAATACAGTCGAATTTTGCGAAAGTTGTACAGTTATGATAATTTGAATCAGGAATGAATATGGATTATACCGGATCACCCTCTGGTACCTCCCATACAAAATGACCTTGTTTGGAAAATTAATATTTCTCCCATAATATCTAAACCGGCACTTTGAGGATTATCAAATTTGGTAATTAATTATCTTGTAATAGGAATTATTATTGGGTGATGGTATTTATCAGTCAGTTTACCTGACTGAAATTTTTGTACTGGTTATTATTATGTTTGAATAAATATTTTGGTTGACTTATGCATAGTTTATTATTTGAATTTCATTATAGAGCACAAATATGGATCACAACATGGAAATATACGGCCTTATTCATAAAAACTTATAAGAGGTTTATAAACCATTTTTAAGCAATTTTCGAGAAAACAATATTAATAAACGATTCACATCTTTAATAAGTTAAAGTAGGGTTGTCTCTACTTTAAGCTTGCTATAACTTGACTTTTGTACAATTTATTGCATATTTATGAATTTGAGATCTTTATTTTGAGTTTTTCGGCATTTTTCCTATTGAAAAGAGTTGTTGCATGCATTCATTGTGTAGGAAATTTTCTTCTTAATCATTGCGCACATAGAAAAGTATCTAAATAGACACTTCTCATTCATGAATACCATTTTGAAAAATATTTCTCCAAAATTCTTCAAAAAAAATTAGTAAATAATGAAATAATATTCGTGATGTATAAACAATCAAAACAAGGAAAAAATGTAATCGGTATCCGATTATAATTTTAACATGAGGAAAAGAAAAATAAATATTTTAATATAATTTTACTTTAACGTCTTTCTTATTATCATGAGAATCGTAGTCAATGAAACATTGTGCTACAATAATGTTCATAGTTATTATAAGTGCAAATACATATTTGGTATCCGATTATAAAGCTTTTGCATCCGATCATAAAGCTGTTTTTGTACATCATTAACGACCAATAACAGTCGGCGTTGCCACCTGAACACATATAGCTAAAGTACTGATAAAAAACGTTTATGAATACAATTTCTTATTAAAGGTTTTTTAGAGCAAAAGAATACTTTAGCTAGAGAACACTTCATACCTACTTTAGAATATTTTTATGAATAAGGCCGATAGATCACAAATATGGTGATCGAAAAAGTGCGACCATCTCTTTTATTAAATAAAAAAAAATATATAAATTCTTAATGTCTACAATGCTGGCCATTTTAAAGGAACATCAATACACATAATTAAAAAAAAATCACATGAAAACATTGCTTCCCATTTCGCTGAAATCCGCGTGTGAATTTTTTGCCACGAAAACCACTTCTGTTTTTGGTCACATGCGACCACCTTGGTTTGTTGCAAATATTTTGAAAACGGAAAATGGCTCAAAGGTTTACAATACCAATAATTAACGGTCTAATTGAGAGCTATAAGATACGCCTATTTTATAAAAGAATAATATATTATTTTGTCATATTTTTCACTTAAAATGTGTACAACAGTCACGTTCGACACCATGCAAATGCCCATATGTAGCTGTTCAGAACAATGTATGTGATTAAAATGCAAAAAGAACTTTGAAATTTTTTTTATATATTTAAAATAACAGCTATTTCAATGTGGTTGTTTTTCTGTAACTGCTTGTGTACAGTAGCTATTAATGGGTTAATTTAATTTGACTTCTGGGCATATTTTACATTTGGAAACATTTGTAACTTTTTTGTTTATGAATAAACATTCACAAATTTTTAAGATATTTACGTGCGTTATAAAAATGTCCGGAGTAGTTGTATAACATGAGTGCAAGACTACAAATAGTATTCAATTAATAAATATTTTTTTTCTGTTTATCAAAGATTATATGTGTAATTGTTACTACACCATTTTTTATAAAAAGTTTAAAATATGTTTAAAAAAAAAATGAAGTGTATTGTAATTTACTTAATTCAGCAATTCTTAAATATTTATTATTTCATGAAATTTCAAACAATTATACTTAATATATCATCATAATTTTTATACAAATTAAAGAGTAGCTGTAGAAGTGGAATAGAAATAGAATTTAATTAAAAAAATTAAGTTTTTTGTCAGAGAAAGTTTTAAAATAAGTTGTATTATTGTTATTTAATTTATATCGGCCACAAGGCTTTAAATTACAATTTTTAATAGAAATAAAATAAAAAAGGGGTAGAAATCGAGATAGAATCAGTCACTAGTCAAAAATAACATATGGAGGAAATGTAGCCTTTGTAAAACCAAAAACAACCGTGTATTTTCTTAATCGGACTTTAATTGACGTCACATCGCAGAGAAAACTATATGGGCCGTTTTTAGGGTGCGCGTAAAAAATTGTTTCTTGTCTACCAGAATCATTGTTACCTAATCTGCAAATCCAGTGCAACTTTTTTTTTATACTGGGACCGACCCACTCTAATGTACCACCTCTATTAAATTAATTATAAAAAAAAGTTTTAAATATTTAATTGTGCAATTTGCAGGACCGTTGCCACTTTGGTAAGTTTACTCAAAATGCAGAAGTTAAGAACGATCACTTTTAAATTTGACTTTAAAACCAAATATTTGTATGCACTTCCTACAAAGCGTTGAATGTAAACTACTTGAAGACCGACTTATTTCAATCCCGTCAATAGTTCTATCACACCACTGATTACATAATACTGACTCTCTGCTTTATTCTTTCGCTACAGAAAATTTCATTATCTGATAGATTTCACGGAAAAACTGTTGAAGCTCGTTTTTGCTGGCAGTATCCGATTTTTCACAACAATGTCAAATATGCGGACTTTTTGTTTGTTTGCTGCTGGCTCAAATTGATGGAAGGTGTTGCTTTGTGGACTTGAAGCCATCAAAGGGGAAGATATAACAGTTAAAAATTGGTGGGTATGTGACAATGAAATTCCAAATGGGAGGATTAAATTAACTTTCAAATAAATTTAAATATATTATTTTGAAAAAGAGGTAAACTACGAGTGTTTAAAATAAATAAATTATATTAACATTTCTTTGGTATACTGCGTAAACTGAACAACTCCACTTTTTGTGTTTCTGAGTTATTGATGATTTAAAGTTAATAGCCGCTTGTGGTTTTATACAATAACTACAAAACTACTTCAAATAGAAATGTGATTTTTTAAAGGGCATATAATAAGAACACTTTGGAACTCTTTTACATCATTAAATCGATTTAACAATAACCTGGATTTGGTCAGTATAAAAACATAAAACTTAATTTCCCTTTACACCCCATGAATGAGGTTAACGCAGCATACCGACGATTTATTTAGGACATTTTATGTTCCAATGTGGTCGGTCGAAGGCGGTAAAAAAATTATATAAATGGTTTGGTCAGTGTGCCAGTTTTTCATACATTGAATGCTATGAACGGCAAAAGTGTTTTCTAATATTTTTGTGGTGAGAGATAAATTTAGTGTTATTTCCTCAGTATCATTCATACCTGGCCAACAATTTGAGGCATCTCAAATTTTTTATATTGTTTTCCTGAAACTGTCGTTAAAACCCAATCTCAAATGACCTAAATAACAGCACAAACAAACTAGCAGTTACAGTTTACAGTCTTCAGAAGCCAGGTAAGGACAAATGACTGCCGTGACAGCACAACATTGAACAGCTTTTAAATTTTAATGAGTGTGACATATAAATATTTATATGTGACACAACATCCTACTTTTGCCTTAGCAGTACAGTATTTACCGCTTATATGCACTTCGTAATTTGCTCGACTTTTAGTGCTTATAAGCGGGAAATGCATTTACCAAAACTCGGTTATATGCATTTGCAGTGCATGTAGAAAAACTCGCTTAGTTGCATCGGTGGTGCTTATATAAAAAATATGTTATGTACATATGTATTTAGTAACACATGCACCAGAAGTTCAGAAACGTAAAATGTAATTGTAAAAACAGAATATGGATGCACATTGCTAGTTTGTTTTGTGTTTTTAACATTTGAATTTTGTAAATTTAATTTCATTAAATACGTATTAATATGTACATATACAATATATAATAGTATATTATACATATGTATTATAATTTTTTTGAGATCAGTGCTTTTGTTAGCACTCATTTTTTCGGATGTTTATATTTGTTTCGTTTTTCACAAATTGAAGTCACAGCATAAATTCACGATTCCAACTTACAACAGCTGATTTCAAACAGAGACAGCTGACAGCTGATTTCAAACAGAGATGGAACATCAGATATGCAAACGTACAAATGAGTCAAAAGGGGTGAAACAGTTTGCTATTTAATTGCGATGAAACAATTTTCGTACATTTTCCCTATTGATGGTGAAAAATTTAGACAGTGCATATATGAGAATTTTTTACATGCAATTTCTCAAAATCCTACATAATTTTGGTGCATAAATGCGAGAAATACATATAGGCGAAATGCATATATTAAAAAATATTGCGTGTATTTTATATACAAAAGAAAGATTGTTCAAGTTCGGCTGCATATAAACGATAAATGCTTATAACCGGCGTGCATATAAGCGGTAAATACTGTAACAATAAAACAAACACTTTAGGCCGCATTGAAAATGTAGAGAATGTACAGCTGAATTGCACAAGTGGAATGACGTTAGTCACAGGAACAATTTAAATGTGACCTATAAAACGCAAAGCACAGTAACAAATTCAGTGGAGGCCACTTTTGGGAAATGAGACATTAGCAGGGGAATTGGAAAAAGAGTAACGAATTATTAATGTTACATAAAAAGATTTTAAAACAAAATTTAAATTGCAAATTCCAAATTCTGTCATTGATGGTCAAAGTGATAAAAAGGAGAACCAGGTATAACAAATCAACCGGATACAGCTGACGACTTCCGTTTAACTTATTTTCCATAAGAACCTAAATAAAATGAGATGAATTTTACAAATAGCAAAGTAAGTGCGAATTGCTTGGCAATTTAGTAATTATATCTTTAAAGTCCTACTTTTTTGACGGATTTTCAAGAAGGCAAAGGAATCGTTTAAATAATTATGAAAGTTTCAACCAAGTGCTGTCATATTGGATATAGATGCAGCTTTAATAAGTCAGGGTTGGTCATCCCAAGAAATCTTTGGCCATGAGTTTATTGGTCGATTTCAACATCTTCTACTTCTTGGACGCCGTTTATATAATATGTAATTTTTAGTTGTAGAAATTCATTTTCCTGTATACGAGAAAATTTTTTCTACAAAAAAAATCACTCCTGACTACAAAACTACAAAAAGCATCCTTCATTACCTAATACATCAAAACACTCACAACTAGTGATGGCAAATAAAAAAGAGTAATCGATTAATTAATCATATGATTAATATAAACGACAAATAATTAATCGCGATTAATTGGAAACAATTAATCGATTAATCGATAATTCAATATTTTCACCTAAAATTGAAAATTACCATAAATAGAAAAAAAAAATAATTCAATTAATTAAAAAATTTTCTGTTTATTCAATTTAATAAAAAGAAATTTATTTTTTAGTACAGAATTTAAAAATAGGAGCTTTGATAGCCGTTTCGTAGTTGGTCTGTTCCGTTTTTCCGTTACTATCGCATCGGCTTGGAAAAAAGCCGCTCTGATGGTACAAATGTACCAATCAAAAAGCAATATTTTTGTGCAAGAGAGTACAGCTTTGGGTAGACCGATTTAATTCTAGTACTGGAGCATTGACAAAGTAGTTCATCTTGAGGAAGTGTTAAGTCATTGTCCTTCCTTCTTCGCCCATAAAACAAACTCAGCAACAATAGCAGAAGACGTTTCACTGCCGCTCCCAATGCTGTTAATAACTAGGGTTGCAGTTCTAGGTCTTTCGTCGTCAGCTGTTAAAGCTCAATGAATACATTTGGCGGCTGGCGACGAATCTTTTTTGTTCCTGGATGTCTATCGATTATTATTTGAAATAATCGATTAATGCAATTAATCGAAGGAGAATTCACGATACAATTAAATCGTTAATTGAAAGAAAATAATCGATTATTACCAATTTTTCGGTTAATCGTGCCATCACTACTCACAACCAAGTAAGACATTTTGTATTGCATAGGTATAGCTAATTGAGTTAACATTAACTTGAACAACCTTCTAATTAATTCAAATTCCTTTAACAAGTCTTCAAGATTTCATGTTGACTTTTGAATCTGCAATTTCTTTTTCAATTGCACCAATACTGTCGTTGATTACACAAGGGAACAAGGTATTTGTTGTTTAAGAACTGAATATTGTTTTAAAGGTAATTTGGGACGCTGAATCCAAATCTGCACTTGGTTTTTTTGTATCAGCTCGACTTTCCGCGATATACCGTTATGTCCATAACTAAGGCACTTCCACTACAAATATTTAAATAACTTGAAAACGGTTCACCATATTCAATTAAAAAAAAAACTTAAACTCGTCAACAAAATTATCTTTAATCCGTGCCTACATTGTTTTTAATTTGGCTTAGTAGTTTCAGAGATATCGTTGTAGTTTTAAAAATTAAAACAAAAAATTTACAAAAAAAAAATTTTTGTTTTTTAAAAATTCATAAAAAAAATTATTGCAACAAAAATCACAGTGTTTGTCTTAAAACATTTAGTTAAATATAGTGTGAATCAAATGAGCTTTATTTCATTAAAATATCTGCACAACTTTTGATTTTGTCAACAATTTACTGAGGTAACTAAATTTACAAAAATCACGATTTCCATACAAAAATAACATTTATTAATATGTTTGTGAAAGTGTAACTCGAGCAAACCTTAACGGATCGTTATGAAAATTTATCAGTATTAATATTTTTCGAAACGAACTTATGGGATTGTAAATGGGCGGAATAGCCCCACCCCTTCTGGTACCTCCCATACAAAATTACCTATTTTTGGATAATTAATATACCTTCAATAGCTGCCAAACAGACTACCGGAGGATATTGAAATTTGGTCGGTTTGTTTATCTTGCAAAAGTAGACAAACCCTAGAAAAACCGAAAGCGTTGCCATACCCCTTCTGGTACCTCCCATACAAATGACCGAACTCACCCCAATAGTCTTACATACATATCTTTTTTGTAAGTACACTGAATTCAGTCAAACTATGCGGAAGTTTTACGGTTATGAAAATATAAATCAGGAATGAATTTGCACTATATCGGATCACCCCTTCTGGTACCTCCCATACAAAATTACCTATTTTTGGAAAATTAATATTTCTTCCTTAACTTCCAAATTGAAACCTGCCGATTAATTAAATTTGGTCTGTTAATTAATATTGTAATAGGAGGCAAAACTAAAAATTAAACTATAAATAAATTTGCAAATTTGTCATGATTTTTAAAAATACAAAATTTTAATTTTTTTTGGGTAAAAACAAAAAATTGCGAAAAATCTGTTATCACCGAATTTAGCATAACTCATTCAATTTTCAATCGATTATTATGTACATACATGTTTTAGAAAGCTATCTTAATATGATATTCAATAAAGCTAATAAAAATAACAATTTGCCCCCAACCGATTAACTTTCAGCGTGAAGAAAATTAAAATGTGTAATTTTTTGTGTAATTTTGTTTTTTTTTTTTGAATAAAACAGCCGTTACTCAGTCATTTTTTTTTTTGTAATATTAAAAAATTCGATTTTTTTCAAAGGTAACAACGATATCTTTAATAAAAAAATAAAATTTTAAAATCCGGCTTATGAAAAAAAAAATTATGATTTTTTGAACTATAATTTTTTGGAAAAAAGTCGAAAATACGATTAGTACCTGCAACTTAAAAATTCGAGCTGATGGAGAAAAATGGAGATTAGATTTGAAATCAGCGACCTCAAATTAGTAAAAAACAGCTATCGAATTCCAAACAACAATCAAAAAGTTCAATTTTGTTCCCTTGTGTTATCCTCTGAATATTCAGTAGCTTACAATTGGTGGTCATATTTTCGTTGGTATTATCTCTTGTTTTTTTTTGCTATATATTATGCCCATTAGTATTATAGTGACCATGACAATCTGTACGGTTGGCTGAATACCTTAATTTTAATTGGTTATGCCGCTTGTTTTTATTCATTTGGTTGCACAACTAAAAAAAAAAACAAAATGCGCCGCAAAGTTAACCACAAATGTTATTTTAATGAAACCTCAACAGAAATGTTGTAATCAGCATCAACTAATGCAGGGCAGTTGCAGAGGGATTCGTTGTATTATTAGGATAAGTGGAATAATTTCACATTTGACCTATAAACGAATCACAATTGCAAATGATTGCGGTCGGTTTGTTGTGAGGATGAGTAGGATAAATATTACAGACTCTGTTGGAAACTATAAATGGAATTTACGGAACATTAAAAGGAAAAGTAATAAATAATAATAATAATATCATACAAAAAATTCAGTCGCCTAGAAAGAAGGCACATTTGAAAATTTTTTATCAAATCGAGGGAACAGTTAAGACATATATATATATATGTTAAGGTGTGGTACCCAAAAAGTTTATATGACATTATGGCATAAGTTCCGAGAAGCTATCCCATACCTCATTCATGGGGTGCAAAGGGAAATTAAGTTTAAGTTCCACAGACTTTCACTTTTTAGGGACAGATTACTTTTATGTGCAGTACATTATTTTTCACAGTGATTACCTGAAATTACGCAATAATTTTCAGTGCCATAGAAAATTTCTTAAATTTACAAAACAAAAAAGTTCACCTGGGCGTTTAGATTGAATTAGATATTTTAATAATAACACTGTGACACAAAATTGAACTTTTGGAATCGGAATGGGATGAAACCAAATGGAAATGAAAGTTGACATCATGTATAACAAAACCCTCAAGGGATTTCTTAAGTTTAGTGCGAGATTTTTTTTTACACGCATTTGAAGTTGGTGATTTTTGAACGCTGGCTAACAAGAAAAATTCATTAAAAAAGTCATACAATAATGCTATTTATCCCGGAAATTTGTGGTATCTTACTGTTTTAGGGGTCGAAGAATCCATTTTTGACATTTATTTTTAATTTTAAGCGCCGTTAGAGGGCGCTTTCGTACATTTTTTTGGTTTAGATCGAATTTTTTGTCTTTCCACACGATTACAGCCGGATATTAAGAGCTATCGAGCTGAAATATGGTATGCGAGCTTCAATCCACCAAGCGGAGATTGGGTTCTTAGATGGGCATGATCGAAAAAAACCTACTCCCACCTCCCATGCAAATTGTACCTTTTTTGAGATCTGTTCCTGTGATCACAGTCGTAAATTAAGATCTATGGAGCTGAAATTTGGTATGCAAGCTTCTATTCCCTAAGTGGAGAATAGGTTCTAAAATGGGCATGATCGAACAAAAACTACTACCACCTCCCATACAAACTTGCCCTATTTGGGGGAGTTCCTCTGTTTGTCTTCTCAATTACAGCCTTAGATTAAGAGCTATCGAGCTGAAACTTGGTAGGCAAACTTCTAACCTTTTAAGGAAAGTTAAGTTCTAATAAGAGGAAGATCAGACAAAAATTCCACAAACCCCAAAATATTGGAAGTTTGCATTAGAGGTAGGAGAAGTTTTTGTCCGATCATGCTCATCTTAGAACCTAACCTTTTCTAAGAGGTTAGAAGCTTGCATACCAAATTTCAGCTCGATAGCTCTTAATCTACGGTTGTAATAGCAAGGAAAAATATACGGACATCCAAAAAAGGGTTATTTTGTATGGGAGGTGGGAGTAGTTTTTGTCCGATCATGCCCACCTTAGAACTTAATCTACTCTTAGAGGATAGAAACTAGCATACCAAATTTCAGCTCGATAGATCTTAATTTACGACTGTGATCGCAGGGACAGACACCAAAAAAGGTACAATTTGTATGGGAGGTGGGAGTAGGATTCGTTCGATAATGACCATCTTAGAACCCAATCTCAACTTTGTGGATAGAAGCTCGCATACCAAATTTCAGCTCGACAGCTCTTAATATACGGCTGTAATCGTGTGGAAAGAAAAAAAATTCGATCTAAACCAAAAAAATGTACGAAAGCGCCATCTAACGGCGCTTAAAATTAAAAATAAATGTCAAAAATGGATTATTCGACCTCAAAAACAGTAAGATATCACAAATTTCCGGTATAAATACCATTATTTTATGACATTTTTAATGAATTTTTCTTGTTAGCCAGCGTTGCAAAAACGCCAACTTCAAATTGGTGTAAAAAAAATCTCGCACTAAGCTTAAAAAAACCCTTGAGGTTTATGTTATGTATGACGTAAACTTTCATTTGCATTTGGTTTCAGCCCATTCCGATTTTGGTTGTTGCACAGTGTAATCTAATAGCGGTTTCTTGGCCCCCCTTAGAGCTATTCCCTGTATTTAGCATTAGTATATTTCTATGTTTATTGTAAACCTTTGCCAGAAGTTTACAAACTTCAATTCCGTTTAATTGTGTGCTGCAGATTAACAATAAGATTAACTTGTATGTATTTAACTGTGCTATATTTGCATAAATTAACATATCAATGGATAGGCGAGTGTATTGTAGTTGTTATCGTGATGCTACTAGCAGCCCACATCACAGGTAATTAATTGCAATGCACTAGTATTTAGCTCAACATAAACGGATTTGAATTTGCACTGCAGACTTTTATCTGATTGAAGCCACAAAAGAACATTACCTGTAAGCGTTATCACACTATTGATGCAGCTGTTGTTGGGTCGCTATTTGTTTACAAAGTGGCTTACACATACACAGTATTATTCCTGTTAACAGAATCTATATGGACTCGCCTCGGACAATTGAAAATTAGCAGTAAAATCAATAGGAGACAATATGTACAATATTTTAATACAATGAATGCGATAAATGCAGGAAATTAAACCAACGCTCGACTTAAACGACTAGTCTAAAGATTTTTGGTAAACACTAAGGGACTGTTCAGACTTTTGTATTTAAATATGTTTATCTCTTTGGTAGTCTAAAGTTAGAATATAATATCCAAGTACACAGAAACGATCGAGGCATAATAGACACATGCACTAGGTAGGGCCGAAAAAAGGTTATGTTTCCTCCCCCTAGTTTTGTAGTTTAACTGAAGACAATTTGAGGACATCAATTATCTATTATGCTGTATCGGCTATTGATATCCGATCGAAACGAGGCGCATATCGTTATTCGTAGTCAATCAACAGCTTCATTTTAGTTTTTGATTTTTTACTTCATTTGTTAAAAATTCCGCTTTTAATGTATATATTTCTATTTATTAACAAAAAAGTTATAGAGGTTTTCAAAATCAATAGGTCAATCTTCACACCGCCAAAACCCCAAAAACTAACATTAAGGTCGGGTTCAAAAATGTCTAATAATCTAAATGTAGCCCTTAATTAACCATGAATAACGATATGGGCCTCGTTATAAAATGAGAATAATAAATACTATTTCGGAAGGTCGTAGGGTGCACGGATTCGAAAAAAATTGTGTGTCCTCAAATTGTCTTCAGAAAAACTACAAAACTGGGGGGAGAAAACATAAACTTTTTTCCGCCACATAGAGCGACCCTATCTAACATAAACCACATAAATGACAAATTTGAATATTTTTTGGCAAAAGTTTTAAGTTCACATTTCTATGGCACACTGAAATAATTAAAAAAAATTCAAGGACACTGAACCTGACCGATATTTAGCCTTCTTTTAGATGGAACAAATATTTACACAAAATTTTTTTATACAATGATCTAATAAAATATTTTATTTGTTGTTTATCTTACTTTAAAAAAATCAGTAAAAATAACATTTCTACTGTAAAATTACGAAAACATTTACAGTCGAAACTCTATATAACGTATTCCAAGGGACTGGATATTTACTTCGCTATAAAGAAAATTCGCTATATAGAAGTGTAGTGATTCCAGTTGTCACTTGCATAATTCGGTGGTTCCCCAAAATACACTTTCAATTACACAGTACAACATTTTTCAGTTAATTGATTGCCAACTCAATTCTGTGAACTGTATGTGAAATTAGACCCAAAAAGAAGAATTTCTGCATCATTCGTTTTGTCTTCTTACCTGCGATTTGAAGTTAGTATCGATTTGAAGTTAGTACTATCGTATAGGGGAATTTATCACGTTTTAGGCCCTGTTGTTTGACATAGCTCGACAACCACTAGCCCAATTTAGTTGAAATAAATTTTAAAAAATTAAGAATTACAATTCCCTTAATCTGTTCATATATTGTTTTCCTATACAAGTAACACTTTCGAAGTTAAAAATGAATGTATGAAGGGAAAAAATTATTTTTTGCCTAAAAATTTAAATTTTTTTTTTAAAAATACATAAAAAATCCAAAATGGAAAAAAGTTTCAAGTCTAGTTATTTTTTCGCAAAGTCACATAACCTATGAGCAAAATGAGACAAAGATCATAAAAATCGATGCACGCGTTTCGCTTTTATTCGCAATTGAGTAAAGGTATGAATTTCAAAAATCAGTTATAGCCACCACCCTTAAAATAAAAATAAAAATATAAATTAAAAAATATCATGCAAAAAAAATTTTATTTATAAAAACTTAATGAAAATAAAATGATATGCAATCAATACGCAATTATAATATGCATTAAAACAAAATTTAGAACATTTTTTCAATTATTGGCAATATCCATCCTTGTAGAAGTTGACGCTTGTGGTTCTGATGATCTTGTTTTCTTCGTAGGTTGTTCATATTCATGGTCTGAGTCTGTATCGTCATCCGAGATACACATACTATTCAAGGGCGTGTTTCTTTCACTGTGTCCACCAATTTCAATGTCTTCATCTTCGGTGCTTTCTTCAAACTGCATAATTGTGGAACTCCACCAACAAACCTCCGCAAGCAATGCATCCAATTTTTTGCTTTTGAACCGCTTTTCAAATGGCATGGTCACCTGGTGGAACCTCTCTCCTTGTTCGTCTGATTCCTGAGGTGATTGTGCCAAAAAAGTATCGAGGTGGTGGTGCAAGAAATGCAATTTCAGCGTCATGGATGCACCGATTTTTTCGAAATAAAATAGCAACCTGTCCACTCGTTGCTGTATCTCTTCTCGCTGGACACGGTTCTTTCCTAGAACGCCTTCTATTACTTCTTTCAATGCGTTCCATGCATGTTGGTGGTCGTGATGCTCTGAAAGCAAATGTGTGAAAGAATCACTTTTGATCAATTTCCGAATATCAGGTCCATTGAGAATTCCTGTTTTAAATACATAAGAAAAACGAAAAAATTATTGGTAATGCGAATGTATAGAAATTAACAAATTTAGATATGACAATATTGAAATACAGAGTACGATACGTACCGTTTTTAATTTTCTCATCACTGAGTTTCGGAAAGATGGATTTCAAACAGTCAAAGGCGCCGTTAACTTTTTTGACCACCACTTCAACGAATTTCCCAGCTATTCCCAGTTTCATGTGGAGCGGTGGCAACAAAATATCATCCAGGTCCTTTATCATAGGTTCATTGCGTAATTTTAATTGTTTGTTGAGCTCGGGAGTTCTTCCTTTCCAATCTTTACATTGATATTGATTTCCTTTGTATCGTGAATCCCAATTACAAAGGAAGCAGAAGTATTTTGGATATCCGCCCTTTTCTATAATCCCTTATAGTATGTTGACCACCTTCAGATCGCAACAAATGTTCCATTTGTGTTCATCGTATTTGATTTTCTTCAAAATTTCGCCCAATGCTTCATACGTTTCCTTCATAGTTGTGCTGAATCCCAATGGAATGCATGGTTTTTTATTTTTTTTGTGCAGCAGCACAGCCTTCAAACTAGTAACTGAACCATCGATGAATAAACGCCAGTCGCCAGCGATATAATCCATTCCCAATTTTTTCACTAAACCTGGGATATCATGGCAGTACGTGAACGAACGAAAATCAGCTTGGCGTTGTCGGTATGATGTTGCGCTGACATTTTGCTGTGTGAGTTTTCTTCTCTTCAAAAATGATGTCAGCCATTCGGAGTCGTGTTGTGATAGTCCCAACTTGGCCACAATGTAATCCATTTCGATTTGTGGTAGCGGTTGTGGTGCACTATTTTCAATATCGGGTATCCAATCAGCATCATCCAAATCGGTCGGATTGGTGAAAACGGTTTCGGCCAGCAGGGACACAGTATCCGCACTCGGAGGTTTAGGTGCATCGGTATCAGCAGGGCGTTGCACTGGAAGTGTGGCAGTAAATGCAGCAGTGTATAGTTTTGTTTTCAATTGTTGTCTGTTTAATCCAGGACGAAAATTTATGCATGCATAGCACCTGGATTCATCATGTCCAGTTGTGTCTTCCACCCAAATTACTGGCTTCATAAAAGATAACTTTCTACTTTTTCCGTGAATCCATTTTAGAAGGGTAGAATAACAACTGTTGCACACTGTGTTCGGCGTAAAATTTGCACCACTTAAATCTGCTTCATCGAAATAATTACAATACGCGGTTTTGAATTGCTCAGTAAACAAATTTTTTCGATCTTTTTTCTGTATTTTTCGGACGATATGACCACAAACGTAACAATATTCATCCAAATATGGGCACTAGACCATTTCATTTTACCAATTTTTTCGAAAAGTCATTGGGATAATATATTTTTTAATTCTACTTAAAAAAACAAAAATTTTGGTCTATAAAACTTGAAAATTGATCGACGTTTAGGGGTCGCGCAAAATCGTTTAAGGTTTTTGGCTGCAAAAAGGCATGTTTCAAAAATACTGATTTACTTATATGATTAAAAGTTGTGATACGCTTGACCGATTTTGTTCAGAATAGACTTGTTTTAAAGGTAATAATATTTCACACATTTTCTGTGAAGACATCAAAACATTTCAGATAGTAGTTTGAGTTTAAGAACCCTTCAAACCTAAAAATTTTAAAATTTTAATTCAAAATTTACCTACTTTTGCCCATTAAAAAATTATTTTTTTTAGTTTTGGCTCTAATTTTTGTATATCTTTAAATGCACAATTGACAAACACTTCCTAACGATACTTTTGATGTATAATATAATGAATAGAATTTTTAATTGTTGCTGAAATTTTTACTATTTCACTAGTGCTGAGCTAAATGGATTAATTCAGATCAACATTTTTGTGGTCAACATTTACGTTCAAAACTGGTTTACGTGTCCCCTTGCAACACAAGCCCCATTAAACGACATTTTGTTCATAAAATCTTAAAAAATACCGCAAATCAAATGAAATGATAGCAAATGTTGCACTCAAAACTTTTGTGTGGCATTTATGGTATATAAGTGACATCGCGTTCGGCTTTTTTCTTTTCGACCCCACGCATACCGAAGGAACTTTAATTAAAATTACATCTGAATTAAAGCATCCTGGTGACCAAGATTGCGAAGGAAATGTTACAAAAATGATTTCAGAAAATACTATGAAATTCTTCAATATTATTGGAGTAGACAGCAGTTTTCTTGCTATCCACCCGTCAAATTGGCCCAAGAATGAGAATTTTAAACGGATTAAAGAAATTGTGAAAAATATCAGCGTTGTCAACGATTGCTATTGGGTTTATTAAAACTGTGAACAACACTTTGACGAAGGATAATAACCAGCAAAAATAATTAGTACAAGTCATCTAAAAACGCAATAAAACATACAAAAAGAACACAAAAGGTGTTATCGTATCCAATTTGAAAAAAATCTTCTTTTTAATTACTTAAATCGTTTTCCTTACTAAAAATATACATAGTACACAGTTTTCGTTTAATTTTTATCACTATTGATTATTAATGCTGCTGCTGAACATATGTCATTTGCATGGTCCTGCCATACATCAAAAGTATCGTTAGAAAGTGTTTGTCAATTGTGCATTTAAAGATATACAAAAATTAGACCCAAAACTAAAAAAAAAAAATTATTTAATGGACAAAAGTAGGTAAATTTTAAATTAAAATTTAAAAATTTTGAGGTTTGAAAGGTTATTAAACTCAAACTATTATCTAAAATGTTTTGATGTCTTCACAGAAAATGTGCGAAATATTATTACCTTTTAAACAAGTCTAATCTGATTAAAATCGGTCAAGCGTATCAAAACTTTTAATCATATAAGTAAATCAGTATTTTTGAAACATGCCTTTTTGCAGCCAAAAACCTTAAACGATTTTGCGCGACCCCTAAACGTCGATCAATTTTCAAGTTTTATATACCAAAATTTTTGTTTTTTTAAGTAGAATTAGAAAATATATTATCCCAATGACTTTTCGAAAAAATTGGCAAAATGAAATGGTCTAATGGGCACTTGTTGTTTTCCATATTGATATATTTTATGTTTTGTTGTTATTCACTTTTAAAAAACTGGAGAAAAATCACTTTTACTGTTCGCGTTCGTCGGCACTGGCTGAATGCCAAAAATCGATCAATGCACACCTATAAATACTACGTATTTTTGAATATTTTACTGCCAGGTACTTATAAATGGGCGCATACTTTAAGGGCGGCTGGCTATATACCTGATTCAGCACTTGTACGTTTCAAACTGTGCAAAACTTTCCAAATAATGACCACCCTTAAATGTGGGTGCACTTTCTGTAAAAAAATCATATAGGTAGCCACCGGAAAAACCCAAATAATAAAAAGGTCCACTTTCCGTTTAATTGTCCACGTACATTTATTACCGCAATCATAAAAATCAAATAACCTTTTGTTTATTCCTTTTTTTTTAATTCTCAGAATCATGAAAAAGGTGTCAATGTTTTCTCCAAATAATGTTGTGCATATCTCGAGCAAATTTTTGAAATTCATACATTTACTCAATTGCGAATAAAAGCGAAACGCGTGCATCGATTTTTATGATCTTTGTCTCATTTTGCTCATAGGTTATGTGACTTTGCGAAAAAATAACTAGACTTGAAACTTTTTTCCATTTTGGATTTTTTATATATTTTAAAAAAAAAATTTAAATTTTTAGGCAAAAAATATTTTTTTCCCTTCATACATTCATTTTTAACTTCGAAAGTGTTACTTGTATAGGAAAACAATATATGAACAGATTAAGGGAATTGTAATTCTTAATTTTTTAATTTCACATACAGTTCACAGAATTGAGTTGGCAAATCATGTGTTGTACTGTGTTATGGTAAATAAACGATTCAAAGCATCAGTCTCTGATTGTGCGTTGTGAAAGCAACAAAGTACACACAGAGCAACAATAACAACACCATTAACACACAACAAAGCGACGTCGATTTATTTTTTGTGTGCGTGCGTTGAATAAATTCGTTATATGGAGATTGAAAACGCTTCAATCTTGAAGTTACGGTCGCAAAAATGCTTCGTTATAAGGAAATATTCGCTATAGGGAAATTTGTTATATGGAGATTATAATACACTCAAAGTAGACCCAAAACACAATTTTCTTATAATTGCTTCGCAATAAAGAAAACTTCGTTATATAGGAGTTCGTTATAGAGAGTTTCGACTGTAATTATATTAGTAAAGATGGTGGACATCTTCAAGGCTTGTATCCGGCTATCTTGGCTTCACGGATTTCCTGGTAACTTCACTTTATCTGCCTAGCTGGATATAGAAGGAAATTTTAAAAATGTGATGTCATGCGCAATAAAAAAAACTTTTTGCAGAACATTAGTGCGTTACATCTGATTGTGTATTGTGTGGACTGTATGCTGGGAAGGATATCGCCTACTTAGGACTTGGTGGAATCTGCGTGAAAAAGATAGCTACTAGAAGGACACCACAAGGGGGACGAAGTACCTATGTGTTTTCCTTGATCAGAAGCTAAATTGGTCAAGGAATGTTCTTTATGCGTGTCGGAACCCCATAGGTAAAATTTGGGGACTTAGCACGAAAGTCGGCAGGATACCACGGTAGTCCGGCCAATTATCCTCAATAGAAGTTTGGTTGGGTGAGAGGGCGTAGATAAGAGTATTATATAAAAAATACTCAGCGTGGTCCAAAAGATGTCTGCAATGGAGATTACTGGGGCTAGAAGCAGCACACCGTAAGCGACTTTAGATATGTTCCTGGGCCTTCCGTTCCTGGACTTGTCCGTCAAGACTATTATCAGGCTGAGGAAAGCTGGTGATTGGCATTAATCCATTCTTGGTCATGGGAGGATTCTCCGGCTTTTGTGTAGTGGCGTTTCTTTTCATCAGCTCGTACTGATTTTTAAATGAAATGTATGAATTTCCGTAAAGTAAACGTTGAACGGCCGTGGCATAGTGGTTAGAACACGCGACTACCATGCGGGAGATCGCAGGTTCAAACCTGGCTCCAGTCATCTTAAAAAAAGAAAAAAAAAAAAATTTTCTTTCATTGTCGGCTCCCTCGAATGTTGTTCACAGCAACTTCGCAGTATTAAGCGTCGATTCAATCGTCGTGTCTAGTAAGAGCTTCTCAAACAGTGACGTTCGCATTCGTCGATAAACAAGTAGGTGCCGTTAGTTGTGAATCTAAAAATAGAAAGCGTGTTATTTATCTATCCCATACCTCATTCATGGGGTGCAAAGGAAAATTAAGTAAGTAAGTAGTAAACGTTGAAATTTTGGAAAGAACGGCTACGAGACTCCTTATGATGTCTTCCTTTCCGTTTTTAACAGGGCACAGGAACTGGTATTTACAGAGAATACCTGCAGGTAAGATACTCTTTCAGGCTACATTATGAATTCAGTTTTTTTAAGGCTGACCATTCAGAAAGCAGCGGTGGCTATTATAGAATGTGGAATTGATACTAGCAGACGGATAACCGTCGTTGTGGATAGCCAGGCTACAATAAAAGCGATTTATTTTACTTACTTAATTTCCCTTTGCACCCCATGAATGAGGTATGGGATAGCTTCTCGCGTTGTTGTGAATTAACACGCTTTCTATTTTTAGATTCACAACTAACGGCTTCTACTTGTTTATCGACGAATACGAACGTCACTGCTTGAGAAGCTCTTACTAGACACGCCGATTTGAACCTGCGATCTCCCGCATGGTAGTCGCGTGTTCTAACCACTATGCCACGGCCGGTCAACGATTACTTTACGGAATTTCACACACTCTTTGGAAGATGTTCCGCCGCCCATTTGTTATTTATGTATCACATACTAATGTAAATAATATTACTATCATCAATATCTATTCCAATCAATGTCTCTTTTTTTTAGTCAACACAACTCAGTGTAGAATATAATAAGTCTCAAGTACATATGTATGTCTGCAGATTATCTAGTTAACAGACAACCGTATGGAAGGTACCAGTCAACGTTCAATAAACTTATAGATTATACGAATTTTGACTAAACTCCGTGCACTTGCAACAAAGATCTTTATGTAAATGTGGATAAGGAAATTCGGCCATTTGTATAGAGCTACCAGAACGGGTATGGCAAATGTTTGGTTTCTGAGGTTTTGAAGAATTGAGAAATATTATTTTTCCAATAAATGTAATTTTGTATGATAGGTACCAGAAGGGATAGGCCGATATTGTCCATATTCATTCCTGAGTCAAACTCTCCCAAGCGTACATCTTACGTAAAATATGTCTGAATTCAGTGTATGTTCAGTATGTTAAACTATGAGGGTGAATTTGCATGGAAGCAACCAGAAGGGGTGTGTCAAAGTCTTCAGTGGTTCAGAAAGTTTGTCTTCTATTAGAAAATAATTAAACCGACCGATTTCAAATATCCTCTAGTTCTCCGTTTGGAAGATATGGAGAAATATTCATTATCCAAAAATATGTCATACCACAAGGTGTGGGGATATTCTGCCCATTTAAAATCCAATTGCTTCATTTTAGAAAATATTATTCGTCATTTCTCTTCTATATGTAAACCATCCCAGGACATTTTGCTATAAGTACAATTCTTTTTCGTTTCAATGCTTTTAGTTTTTATCTGCACTTTTCTGCCCTTTCTGCACTTCCCTGTTTGTTTAGTGGTCACTTAAATTTGCAGAGTTTATTTAATCCTCCCATTTTAATTGGTTACGTCGCTACTTACTCATTTTTAAGCAATTTTATGCTTAAGGCTCAGAAGTGGCCGTTGGCGTATTTACTGAAACGTTTAGAAAAAAAATTAAAATTTAAGGAGTTTACTTTGCCATGGATTTGTAGTGAAGATTAGAAAGATTTAGGAGCAGCAAAATAACAATTCATTTCATAGAAAATATATCAATATAAACGTTTTCACGTTTCACCACTATTGGCTGGATTGGGTAGGGATGTATAAGGAACACACATACATACATTTATTTGTAACTAATACATTTTCAGAATATTGAGTTTTGTGAGTTAATTTCTAACGTGAAAACAAGTGATATTTTACGGTGGCAGTGAAAATTTGTCTTTAAGAACACTATGTCAAAAAAAATTCAAAATTTTCTGTATCCGCGACATTCAATAATTGATTTTAATGTAAAATTTCACGCTGAATTCAAATCTGCTCTCAGATATCTGGAAAGTAGAACTGCAAATGCGAAAGTATTTTTTATCCGATTTTGAAGCAAAAAATTTTTGTAAGATATTATTCTATCATTTAATTGTCTGAAACCGGAACAATTTTTACGGAAACACGGGAAAAAAACTTAATTAAAAGCAGCGAAAACTTGAAAAACTATTACAATTTTTACAAATATCCAACTTTAAAGTGCCATAACTTCGTCATTTATGATTGAATTTTAAACAGCTTATTTTATTATCTTTTATTTTCGTCACATTTTGCAAACATCGGTGAATTAAAACCAGAGAAAGTGGCATTTTAGTGGAACTACCTTTTTCAAAAAAAAAATTAAAATTTTACGATATCTCAAAAACCGTTCTACTTTTCACATATATAAGAGCAGATTTGACATCAGCATGATATTTTACATAAGGTTTTTAGAAGCCGGGATCAAAAATTTGTTGCATTGTGTAATTCAAGACTCTTAATCATTAAAAACAGGTAGAAATTTTTGTGGTACCATTTTATAGTGTATAACACAATAAATTTAATAAAAGAAAAATATTATTGGATTAAACTTGCCTTAAAGTTGAGCACAATTATATTTTTTAATATTCAATTATAAATACCTACGAAATGTCAGTTAACAATTTTGTGATGCCATTTTTTATCACTTAACACAATTATTTTAATCAAATTTAAATAATTATGGAAAGACCTTGTCTATAAGTTGTGCAGAATACTAATTTTACTAAATTACTCTTTTTAACAATATGGCAATAAAATTGATACCATATTGTTTTATTCACCTTCCATAAGAATTTCATTTTTAAGTTTTCTATTCGGGACAAATGGAAGGTGGACGTGCCCTTTAAAATGATTTCATATAATTTTACGTAATTGTCAATAATATACCAGAGACAAATCGTGTCAAATCTATTTTTTTAAATTAAAGTTTTTTCCATTTCAGCATATATTGGAGGTGGGCTTGTCCTTGGGCCTATTTTCAAACTTATATAAGCAATGTGTACCCATTTTCATTCTTCTATGATAACTGCTTCTATTTTTAGCCACCGTTTATATGAAATCACGGCACTGAGCGCCGCTTCAGATTCCTCCCATACAAATGTACCATTCCACTTACTTTAGAAATAGAGTAATAATATCAATACACCTAACGCGATCATGCCCGATTTCTGTGTAAATTTTTTGAGACAAAATTAAAAGGGTAACCACGCCACTCTGGCACCTCCCACACAATGTACCATTCTGCCCATTTTAGAAATCTAGTAATAAACGCGATCGTGTCCAAATTAAGATTAAGATACTACAGGTTAAAGTTTTGGAGACAAAATTGGAAGTCAAATGTTCTATTCCGCCTACTTTCGAAATCGAGTAACCGTCACTGTGCTGACCGAATTATTTGTAGGAAATTTTTTTTAATTTTATTTTGGTCGTTCATCGACCTTTAAATCCCTTTCGCGATATCTTGATTAGTTTGGGTGTTATTGATATCAGTTATGTTTAGAATGTATGAAAAATGTTTTTGAGCTTTAGAAAAGTAATTGATATCCGGTTCTCTTTGTCACGTAAGCGTAAAAATGTCAATCAAGGTCAAGGTCAATCAATGTGTCAAGGCAGTAGCCAATTTCTTGAGAAAGACTGGTAAGTTGAAGGTGGCCGACAAAATGGACATTATCAAACAGCCGAATTCAGGGAATTGGCTCCTTACGATCCCGACTGGTTCTACAGCCGTTGCGTTTCTATCTTGCGCCATTTGTACCACCGCAGTCCCGCTGTAACTTTTGAACCGATCAAAATATGGAAGTCATTTAATTGATAGATACCTAGTTCAGCTTGACTAAGTTTGAATTACATTAAAATTGATTGAGGACTTTTTAAGGAATTCTAGGTCAAAGTTGAACTTTTGACTTTTTCAACTTTTAGAGTGAAATATGGGTTTATTTTTTTTATTTATAAAAAAATGTAATATTTGGAACTTTATAATTATAAATACTTTTAGTCATAATGGGATTATTTTAATGTTACACTCACAAAAATTTTTACACTCAAAAAAAAAGAAAAAAGTAAAATCAACTATAGATTATGCTATTATTACAGAAAAATTAAACAATTTTTGCTGTCAAATTTGTATACGCTCTAAGAATATTTACACTTAAAAAAAACGTTAATAATATTATCTAAAAATCTTGCTATTACTACGGAAAAATTTATTATTTTTTGTTGCCAAATTTGATAATTTTAAAAAACATTTTAAAAATAAAAACTGCAATTCATTTTTATAGCATTTGTAACAATGGTAAGTTCTGTTTATTATTATTTTTTACTAATGCTATGTTTTTCGAACTTAAGTAATAATGAAATGCAATTGTAATTATTATTCATTTGACTCAAATGATAATTGTAAATATTCCATATTTTGTTCTGAGCTATTTCTGTTCTTTAAGAGTTTTGTGGCTACTTCATCTAAATCCCGATGTTCCACTTTCCATTGATTTTGAATACTGGAGATAAACGAATCTGACGTTGCATATAATATATTAAATAGATCTTCATTTGTGGAATTTCGTGAAATTTTTTTAGTATTGTGCTCTCTATAAAATTTGTAGTCCTTGTTCCTTTTTTCCTGAGCCTCCTCTGATAGATCTCCAATTGACATTTAATGACATCTTCTCCGTCATGAAGGATTTTGTGAACTGTTGCAGACATATTTCTCCATGGAAAGTTGGTTGTATATATTTTTGCAGTTTTCTTAGCATAATCGCCAAATTTTCTAGAGTCAATTTCTTCATTGCACGC
The DNA here is from genome assembly GCA_964034835.1 of Muscina levida. Classification (NCBI taxonomy): domain Eukaryota; kingdom Metazoa; phylum Arthropoda; class Insecta; order Diptera; family Muscidae; genus Muscina; species Muscina levida. The sequence goes on from OZ035882.1 coordinate 123,992,218, forward strand.
AAAGAACTAATTAATAAGGTTTAAATCCACTTCTGTTATTTCAGATGCTGTTTCTGATCTGCCATCATTTGTATTGGCTGAAATTGCGATATTCCTCTTGAACATGTTTCTTTTTTGAACTTCTTAACTCTTTGTTGGTTTCGGTGTTTCTTACTGATCCTGAAGACCCGAAATCCCAATCATAACTGATTTTTAGTATGTGGTCCATAAGTCTTATTCTTGCATGTAGTGGTGATAATCCAAATTCATATGCATCGATATTATCTAATGATTTTTTCGGAACTTGGTTTAATTGGGTTGATGTTGCTTGGCATATAATGCAGCTGGATGCACCCTGCGAGTTAGTCAAAGCCTGACCTGACCCATCTATCATTGCCAGCACTAACTGGTAGCTTACTTCAATTTGCTGCCCATCTAACTGTAATTTTAATGGCCGTAGTGTTGCAATTTGGGTGTTGATATCACTAACTTCTTTGTTAATGGCATTATGAGTTTCTTTTTTGAATTCAAATTTGATCTGCATGCCATATTTCGTAGAAGATGGGACCTCATTTTTCCAAATATCCATTGTTTGCGTTGTTCTAGTCGAAGGCTCCGAATCTTCCAAAATCGCAATGGTACAAATGAGTCCATGAACATATCTGAGTCCAAAATATTTTCCCATATTACTTGTTTGTATTGTTTTTGTCCCGACCAACAAACCATTCTCTAAGTTAAATGTAACTATGCTGGAAAATAAGCTTATCATAACAAAATTTCTTCAACATTTCATAAGCATTATTATGATAGGTTTATTTATTTGCAAAATAAGAACACTCTTTAAATGGTGTATTAAAAACGCTTAACATAGCAACAGCATTTACAACACCACTAGTTATACACTTCGGCAGGGTAACAGTTTTGTAAAAATGATTACAAAAGACTTATGCTCGCTATAGTTTTGTAAATGTTTTGTTATTGATGTCCCGTTATTTTAACGCGTCGTTTTCCATGATTTGTGGAATTCCAGTCTTTTTGTTTACTTCGATGAGTCCGGTTGAATGAAGTTTGGTGAAGATTTAATATAAATATTAATAAATTAAACATTTTGAATAAAAAAGTAATTATTGTATTTGTATAATTACTTATATTTTTAACATGCCATATAAATTAAAACACAGTGTTCGTGAGGAGTCGAAGGAAACTGTTCAATTGCTTTTAAATGCAAAAAAATATAAAAAAAAATATTTTTATGAAATTCCATCCCGCTCCAGCCAAGTTTTTTCTTGTTCCAATACTGAAAATGTAAATGAAAGCGAAAATGACAATTCAAGTTCTGATGAATATTTGGAGTCTGATCATATATGTACATTAAGAATGAAATTGCTGCTTGGGCTGTTAAACATACAATTTCAAATAGCGGTGTTAATGATTTGCTAAGTATTTTAAGAAAACATTTACCTTTTTTACCAAAAGATGCAAGGACTTTAAAACAAACACCTCGCGACGCACCTGTAGTTCAAATACAAGGTGGACTAAAAGATTGTCTTACTGATTTTTTATCATGCTCAACGTTTGAAAATAGTTCTATAGATTTAAATATAAACATAGATGGATTACCTCTTGCAAAAAGTTCCCAAGCACAGGCCTGGCCTATTCTTATAAATGTTAATGGTACCGATACAGTACATACGGTCGGAATTTATAGTGGAAACAGTAAGCCAAAAGACGTTATCGAATTTTTACAGCCTTTTGTAAAAGAATTAAACGAAATTATAAATGAACATTTTACTTTCAACAATAAAACGTATAAAGCTAACTGTCGAGCTTTCATATGTGATGCACCTGCAAGAACTAGTTATGGGAATAAAAACTCATACTGGCTATAGTTGTTGCCACAAATGTGTTCAAAAGGGTGATCATATAAACAACCGAATGATATTTTATTATGAAGATATCCCTATTAGAAAACGTGTGGATGAAAATCATCATAAAATAAATAATCGCATGGCCATAGAAGACTTGCCAATTGACCTTACAGTATCATTTCCAATGGATTATATGCATGTAGTTTGCCTGGGTGTTATTATTAACATTATTGACTGCTTGGATAAAAAAGAGAAATACACCATCTTCACTTCAAAAGGATACAATTTCAAATTAAACGAGCAGCTCTTGTTTTAAAAGGTACAACATCCACGTGAATTTAGAAAATGTACAAGAGAAGTCAATGAGCTGGATCGTTATAAAGCTACTGAGTTTCGCACATTTCTTTTGTATGTTGGCCCGCTTATTTTGTAAGGAATTTTGGATGATAAACGATATTATCATTTTATGCAACTAAGTTTGGCCATGAGAATTTTATTGGACACTGAACAATGCATATTAAACAATAAGTGCGCTGATGCATTACTGAAAAATTTTGTGTAGTCCTTGCCGGATAATTATAATGAATCTACTTCGACTTACAATTTTCATTGTCTTACTCACCTGGATAGTGATTGTTTACAATATGGATCATGCGAAACATTTAGCGCGTTTAAATTTGAAAATAAACTGGATAAACAGCCCACCCAAATAATTTTTATACAGCCGGAAATAATATTTATAGAGTGTCATCAATAAGCGTTTCTGATGTATGTAAAGCCACTGGTCGGCAAGTTTTAAATTTAAGGCCAATGTTTCAAAACCCATTAGAATCATCTCTGTTTAACATTGGGAAACATTAAAATTAACAGTTTCAGAAGCTACTTACAAACATTGCTGGAAAGATATTACCAAAATCTGTGCCTTAAGAAACGCCTTAACTAAAGCAAATAACCAAATTTTTCGTTTTTTTATGTTTATTTAAAAGGAAAAAGACCTATTAACAGTTGCAAAGGCTCCAAATTTTACTAAAAATTGTTGGCGAAAATTATTAACCGATGAACTAGCGGAAAAGCTTTGTTGGAAAGGCACAGAGGAGACGAAAAGTGTGCGCAGTGTGAGTGCAGCAAAATCCATCAGAAGTAATATATGTCATATATTGTATTTATTGACACAATCATTAATTTTTTCATTTATCAGATGCTGCAATATCTTTTGGATTAGGCGAGGATGAATATATTCGAAACACGAAATCCTTTTTTCAATTTGCCAAAAATAGGCAACAATCTCGAAAAAATTATAAGGCAAAGCCAAAAACTACAAACCTATAAAGTGTTAACATAATAATAATATAAACCAGTACAGAAATTTCAGTCAGTTATACTGACTGATAAATACCATCACCCAATATAAGATATTGTTTAAGTCTTGAGTTATTGAAATTAACCGATTTGTAATTAAAACCAGTTAGAAAGTTTCAGTCGGGCAACCCAACTTACGTAAAACAAATAATTTTCTATTATAGAGCAATTCCATATGAAAACGATCAAAATTGGCAAATTTTTGGTGACTTTTTATAGTGACTGGTTTAGTGGTGGTGTACACCACTGTCATGTGACAAAATTGAAGAATTCTTCATAAGGGACCTCATTGAAAGTTGTTTTAAAAAAAACTACTAAAGCGATCGCAACGAGTGATAGCTCGTTGGAAAGGTATTGAATCAGGCTTTAATTGAAAAATAAAATTTTCCTAATTTTTCTCAGAAATTTACCTTTTTTCCCATGAAAATTAAATTTTCCCATGAAAATTAAATTTTCCGATTTTCCACAGAAGCTCCTAAATTTTCCGGCTAATTTTATTTTTTTTGGATTCCTCATAATTTTTGCTTTAAGAATCAGCAATAAAAAAATGGGCCCCGACTCCTTGTTTGGACAGGAGAAGAGCATTTAAGAGACCACCTTGTTCTCATTGTTTTTATATTTTTTATAATTGAATTATTTTTAATTATTTAACATTATTTTATTTTATTATTAAAAATACATTTTAAAAATTATTTTACAGTTAAAAATACATTTATGAAGAAAAAATCAAGATCGCACAGTGGTTCCTTTTTGGTTTTTTTTTGGAATTAATTCTGTAACTTTTGAACGGATAATGGTATCTTGATGAAATTTAAAATAGTTAAAGCTGAGGTGTTTTCGAGATAATTTGGAAATATTCGGCTCCCTAGGGAGTGTGGGGACCACTGCGTGTCCCTCCAAAGTTGGTGACCTCGGGTGTTTCAAAATTTCAAATGCTTGAGGAATGTGCATTTATGTACCGATTTAAAAGATTTGCATTTGTATAGTGCGTCGAAAAACCTTCAAAAAATATGATTACATGTACATGTTATCTCATTTAGGTCAAGAGATATTTGAGAAAATAAAAAAAATTGTGTAATTTTTGGACGAGTTTAATTTAGTATTTTTAAGGGTGTGAGCTCAGTTGTAACTTGATTTTAAAGATATTTATATAGTTAGTTAGCTTATAAAATTCTGAATGAAATTGCTGAAAAAATAATTCAAATATTTTGTTCCAATCAAAAGTTATAAGCATCGCAAGTAAAAGTTTCCAAAAAAAATGCCTATTTTTACTGTTTTTTTGCAAAAAGGCGACTATATTATTTCGTTTGTAAAAAAAAAATTTCTTCCGGGAGGTGGCAATTTCTTTATTATTCCTCATAGAAATGTTGATGCAGATGCATTTAATGCTAAATTTGAATCAGTTCAGCAAAAAGATTCCCCGGCAAGGGAAGTCAAAAATTTGGTCAAAACGTATTTTTTGGAGAAATAATATCTTATATGAAAAATAGCGTAAAATCCAAACGGACTGAAATATCTAAACGAAATTTTGGAATAATGTACATAAAATTGTCCTTAAAAATCGAGTAATAATATGTTGCCATATCTTACATCAAACTACCCAAATTCCCAATACGGGGAAAATATGTTTCAAAATTCCGAATTTTTTACTAAAATGGCCACACTGTCTTTGTTTATGGCAGGGATGTTGAAATACGTTACGGTTAACTAGTCCACATATGTGGTCAAAAAAATATATAATGAGCTTTCTCGGTATGGGGTATTTTTGACTTCCCTTGCCGGGGAATCTTTTTGCTGAACTGATTCAAATTTAGCATTAAATGCATCTGCATCAACATTTCTATGAGGAATAATAAAGAAATTGCCACCTCCCGGAAGAAATTTTTTTTTACAAACGAAATAATATAGTCGCCTTTTTGCAAAAAAAACAGTAAAAATAGGCATTTTTTTTTGAAACTTTTACTTGCGATGCTTATAACTTTTGATTGGAGCAAAATATTTGAATTATTTTTTCAGCAATTTCATTCAGAATTTTATAAGCTAACTAACTATATAAATATCTTTAAAATCAAGTTACAACTGAGCTCACACCCTTAAAAATACTAAATTAAACTCGTCCAAAATTTACACAATTTTTTTTATTTTCTCAAATATCTCTTGACCTAAATGAGATAACATGTACATGTAATCATATTTTTGAAGGTTTTTCGACGCACTATCGAAATGCAAAAAATCTTTAAAATCGGTACATAAATGCACATTCCTCAAGCATTTGAAATTTTGAAACACCCGAGGTGACCAACTTTGGAGGGACACGCAGTGGCCCCCACACTCCCTAGGGAGCCGAATATTTCCAAATCATCTCGAAAACACCTCAGCTTTAACTATTTTAAATTTCATCAAGATACCATTATCCGTTCAAAAGTTACAGAATTAATTCCAAAAAAACCAAAAAGGAACCACTGTGCGATCTTGTGAAGGCAGGCAGACCATATTCACTACACACTCAACTTGGGGCTCTTAAAAAAAAATTGATTTTTTCTTCATAAATGTATTTTTAACTGTAAAATAATTTTTAAAATGTATTTTTAATAATAAAATAAAATAATGTAAATAATTAAAAAAAATTCAATTATAAAAAATATAAAAACAATGAGAACAAGGTGGTCTCTTAAATGCTCTTCTCCTGTCCAAACAAGGAGTCGGGGCCCATTTTTTTATTGCTGATTCTTAAAGCAAAATTATGAGGAATCCAAAAAATATAAAATTAGCCGGAAAATTTAGGAGCTTCTGTGGAAAATCGGAAAATTTAATTTTCATGGGAAAAAAGGTAAATTTCTGAGAAAAATTAGGAAAATTTTATTTTTCAATTAAAGCCTGATTCAATACCTTTCCAACGAGCTATCACTCGTTGCGATCGCTTTAGTAGTTTTTTTTAAAACAACTTTCAATGAGGTCCCTTATGAAGAATTCTTCAATTTTGTCACATGACAGTGGTGTACACCACCACTAAACCAGTCACTATAAAAAAAAAAAAATATGTAGGTACATTATTTTTTGCTGGGCAATCGATTGAGACTATTTATTTTAAAATCGGAGAGGGGTCGTCCAAAAGGTGATCGCTTTCATATGGAATTGCTCTATATTGATATTATTACTCGATTTCTAAAGTGGGCGGAGTGGTACATTTGTATGGGAGGTACGAGAAGGGGTGTGGTTAGGCTTCCAGATTTATTCTCCATTACTTTATCCTGTTATAGCTTTATTAATTACAGAATTTGGGCACGATTGCCTAGGGTGTACTGATATTATTAGTACATCCCTTAAGTGGGCGGAAAGGTACATTTGTATGGGAGGTACCATAAGAGGCGTCGCTAGACTTCCAATTTTTTCGCCAAAACTTTGTCCTGCTATAACATAACAAAATACAGAATTTGGGCACGATCGTGTCGAGTGTATTGATATTATTACCCTATTTCTAAAGTGGGCGGAGTGGTACATTTGTATGGGAGGTACCAGAAGGGGCGGGGCCATGTAGCCCATTTGCAATACCGTAAGTAGTTTTGAGAAAATAATAACTCGTGCAAAATTTCAAAACATTTGGTTGCGTCTTTCGAAAGTTATCGTGCGAACCAGCCGGACAGCCACCAGACAGACAGACAGACAAACAGACATGGCTCAAACGACTTAAAAAGTCATGAATCGAATTTGGTTCAAAGAAACCTCGGGTCTAAAGTCACTCCTTCTATGTGTTACACTTTTGGGTCGTATCAAATGATATATAATCTCATCCCTAAGGGTGATGGTATAACCAGTTAGAAAGTTTCAGTCGGGCAACCCAATTTAAATTTACCCTTACCCTCAGTAAAACAAATAATTTTCTATTATATTGATATTATTACTCGATTTCTAAGGTGGGCGGAGTGGTACATTTGTATGGGAGGTACGAGAAGGGGTGTGGTTAGGCTTCCAGATTTATTCTCCATTACTTTATCCTGTTATAGCATTACTAATTACAGAATTTGGGCACGATTGTCTTGGGTGTACTGATATTATTAGTACATCCCTAAAGTGGGCGGAAAGGTACATTTGTATGGGATGTACCATAAGAGGCGTCGCTAGACTTCCAATTTTTGCTCCAAAACTTTGTCCTGCTATAACATAACAAAATACAGAATTTGGGCACGATCGTGTCGAGTGTATTGATATTATTACCCTATTTCTAAAGTGGGCGGATTGTATGGGAGGTACCAGAAGGGGCGTGTCTAGACTTCCAGATTTTTTCTTCAAAACTTTATCCTGCTTAAACTTTACCAAATACAGAATTTGGGCACGATCGAGTTAGGTCTTTTAATAATATTAATCGATTTCTAAAGTGGGCGGTACCAGATGTGTATGGGAGGTACCAGATGGGGCGTGAATAGACTTCCAATTTTTTTCTCCAAAACTTTATCCTGTTATAGCTTTACTAAAAATAGAATTTGGGTACGATCACGTTTAATTTATTGATATTATTTCTCCATCTCTATAGTGGGCGGAAAGGTAGATTTGTATGGGAGGTACCAGAAGGGGCGTGGCTAGGATTTCAAAATTTTTTCCAAAACTTTATCCTGTTATAGCTTTACTAAATACAGAATTTGGGGACGATCCCGTAAGGTATATTGATATTATTACTCGATTTCTAAAGTGGGCGGAATGATGTATTTGTATGGGAGGTACCAGAAGGGGCGGGGCCATGTAGTCCATATGCAATACCGTAAGTAGTTTTGAGAAAATAATAACTCGTGCAAAATTTCAAAACATTTGGTTGCGGCTTTCGAAAGTTATCGTGCGAACCAGCCGGACAGCCACCGGACAGACAGACAGACAGACGGACATGGACATCAAACGACTTCAAAAGTCATGAATCGAATTTGGTTCAAAGAAACCTAGGGTCTAAAGTCACTCCTTCTATGTGTTACACTTTTGGGTCGTATCAAATGATATATACCTTCATCCCTAAGGGTGATGGTATAAAAACAATTACTATTTTATTATTTTATTTTTAATGTAAGGCAAAGCCAAAAACTACATAACAATAATTTAAAAAAATTTAAACTGAATTAAAAAAATGGATTGGAATCATAAATAACACTTTTTATTAACTTAATCTAAAGTTTTATCATATTAATTTGAAAAATTTAACCCATATTGAAAAATTGATTTGAAAACATAAAAAATACTTTTTATTTTGGTGTATCCATAAGTTTTTGGCAAAGTAATAATTTTAATGATTTAAGACTATTGAATTGAAAACAATTAAAAACACTTTTTATTTTATAGTATCCATAAGCTTACAAAAACATTAAAAAAATAAGCTTATTGCAAACAAAATTAAAAAACTATTTTTCTGTAAGCTTATTCTATAGCTAGATTTCTAAGCTTTTTGTATACAAAAGACTAGTAATATTATCGCAAGGGTTCAATTTTCTTTCTAAAACTATTGTTATGAAGCCTTTCATAACGTTTTCGCTATAGTTTTGCAAGCTTAAGGCTTATGGTAGTAAGCTAGTTACAAAGTAGTTAAATACAGTTGTAGTTTGTTGGGGAAGATCCATCACATCCCCATTTACAAAAAAGAGTTGTGTGTCCATATTTCTTTAACTCACTTCCTGTTATTGATTGTAGCAAGCGTTCGGCTGTGTGATCAAGTAGAGATTGAAGTTGTACCTGTGCCGAAATTGGTGTGATTGTAATAGTGTCCTTTGATGGCAAACAGTTCATTTTAGCAGCAGTTATGTGATGATATGCTGGATATATGTTTGAGCCACGCAATCTGAGCTCACTAACTTCTTTTGTTAACTTCAAATCCACAAATAATGCTAAAGCTTCCTCATTTGTGTACTGTTTTGCATCGCTCGGAGCTGGTATACTTTTAAGAATCCGTGGACTAGCTTTAAAAACTTTTTCAATGATATCCACTTTTGTTAATTGGTTCTGTCATCGTAATTGATGTAGGAAAGATTATTTTATTTTTGTACAACCAATTATACAAATATAAGTTAAGTTTCCGCCTCTTAGATCTATCGCTGCAGTTGTCCAATGATTTGCGTGGTCTTCCAGCCTTAACTTGCCTTAATTGATGTAGGAAAGATTATTTTACATTTGTACAACCAATTATACAAATATAAGTTAAGTTTCCGCCTCTTAGATCTATCGCTGCAGTTGTCCAATGATTTACGTGGTCTTCCAGCCTAAACTTGCTTTGCTGTTTCTGCAGCGACAGTAAGTTGGCCTTCTTACCAGTTTGGACTTTTTATATAAAACTTTTGTTTACTGCAGCTAACTTCTTTGTAGCGTTTTCTTAGTGCTTTGACGAAATTAGATAATTGCTCTTGTATTTCGGTGCTACACGAATTTAAGTTTAATTTTATTTTAACGTAACTAAGATTATCTAAAATACTCCAGTTTTTTATAACTGAAGCGCTCCATATTTTTCTGAATATTTTTTTTTTCGACTGTTATGTTTTATGTCTTGCAAATATACGTCCGTACACTTAAATCATTAACTTATTACTGAGCAATCCCTTATCGAATCCGTTGTTTTTGCATTTTTAGATACATGTTATTCAATCATGATCTTTCATAGCAGGTAGTACTTAAATTGAACAAAACTGCACTTGTTATCTAGACCTTAATATCAGGTAAAACTTATTAGTATCTTGCCAATATGGGGTTTTTTATCTTTAGTGCTTTAATGTCGCAATTATTGTTAAAAAATTGTGTATGACTTTGGTTGACCCTAACATTTGAAAACAGGTAAATTTACTGTAGAACTAATTTTTTTGCTGATCAAAACAAAGCCATAAAACCCTTACGCAGGTAGTATATTTAATTATTTTAGTTTTACGTAGTCTAAAGTGAAAAACATAATATTTTAGGCAAAAAAGTGAAAATTTAATACACTTATAGGTACTCGTATACGTAATTTTGTTTTTTTTGAGTCATTTCATTAAAATTAAAAAAGTGTTCTACCGGCGGCTCGTGGCGGGTTCAAAGGTATATAACTATAGGGACACTTTCACCTTTCTCCGAGTGGTATACGTTTCTAATTCCCTAGAAGTTGTATTCCACTAAAGTTTAAATTTGATAAAAATATAGTAGTTTCATAAATATTTCATAACGCCCCCAATATTAAATGCTTGAGCTGTGACCACTTAATACAACTAAAGATTATAGTCCTACCAACATTACAAAAAAGACCGCAGGCCATTATCGATGATAGCTTGCGAGTAGTAACCATTTATTTTTGATAAGAAAAAAAAAAACAAAAAAATACCTTTTTCTAAAATTAAAAAAACAGTTGAGTTTAACAGCATGCCACGCCCGCAATTATCAATAGTTTAACCTAATTTTTTGGCTACCTTAATCTGTATATAAGCTACAAAAAGGCGTAAGAATTTTAAAAATCGGTGACAACAAAATTTGACTTTTGGGCATGAAATCAAAAAAAAAATGTCATGACTTCTTAACGGATTATTCTATTCCCTTAATTTTTTTCATTCATGGAGAAATGCTACATAAGTAGTTACTTGCTTTATAAACTTGCGATTAAAAAATATGTATTTTGACTCCAAAATTCCACTGTGTGAATAAAAGGCTAAAGCCATATTGGAGACAACGCTTGGTTTAAAGCCTCTGCAGAGATTCCGATTTATACTTATTTTAAGAAAAAAAGATAAAGTTTTTTAAAAATGTATATAAATATTAAACAATTATGCGACGATAAAAAAAAAACTGTAAACGATTTCGTATTAAAAAAAAACAATGTTATTAAAGAAAAAATATATTCAAATTAAAATTTATAATAACGGATCAGTTTCTTCACTTATATTGTCTTCTTCATTCTCATTTTCGGCTAAAAATATTACTTCGATATTTTCAATAGATTCATATGAGAATTCTGATTCCAAATCCTCCTCAAATTCGTCCATAGATTCATACGCTATTCGTTGCACGAATTTCAAATCGGCATTTGAGTTGATGGGGTCATATAATTTACCCGCATTGTACAGGAATTCTGTGAACGGATTTTTATTATGGTTTCTGCACCATTTCAAAAATGGAAATTTTTGAATGAATTCATTATAAAATGGCTTTCTCCTATTATAGTGAGGGAGGTAATAAGATGCCGCCACAGACCTTCTATTGTGTTTGTGTGTTGGCCTGTGACATCTTTTTTAAATGCCACTGAGTGGTTCACACTATAGTGAACATATCCCTCTCTCTCCAGAGAATCATATGCCTAAAAATAAAGTGAAAAAAATAATAAATATAGCAAATATTTACCTTCCAACAATCAGAGACTATTACTGACCCAGGTACAATATACTCCTTTATCAAATTAAGGAGTGTGTCCCGGGTTCTGCTTTCCACAGGAACAACAAAACACCTCCCCGACATGCGTTCAACTCCACCAAAGACCCACTGACCTGAAAATATACATTTAAAATACATAAAATAAATGTTATATAACATTAAAACCTTACATAAAACTTAAGACAAATTTATTACCTTCAACATAATGTCCACGATGATGTTTTCTTCATCCAATCTTGGATTCGTCAATTTCAACAACAACTCCTGGGCCACCAATTGGTTTAAATTTCTTTGGAAAACAAAAATGACCAATCACCAAGGATTTCATGAAGTCAATATGGACCAACAGCAATGTCGCAAAATTATTGAAATGAATCATGTGGATCGTTGTAGCCCTGCTTTATTTTTGCATTTCGTCTTTTATGTTTGGCCTTTACACTGTGAGAACCAAGCCGACCGAAAATCAGCTAGCCGAGCCGCCGCTGATTTTTCAGGATTTGAGCCGCCGCCGCCGTTTGCTTTGAGAATGAAGCCGCCGTCGGCTCAGCCGAATCTAATTCGGCGCAATCAAGATCCGCCTTAGAGGTATTAGTTTTCAGTACTTTTTAACACTTAATTTGTATTATTTAACTTTTTTCAGTTTTCCAACTCTAATATAAAGATCCGTCATTTTTAATAAAAAAAATTGTTAATCTGAGACAATGTCGCTCCAAAAAATCCCTAAAAGATTTCTTTCGTCAAGAAGATTCTAGTTCGGAATCTGAATGTCAAGAAAAAAATGTCAATGAGCCGGATGACATCCAATATTACCAAAAAATGGTCGAATCATAAGTACCAAAAAGTGGGTCTGGTGCAGAGTGTTGGAGCCATTTGGAACCCTATTCGTGGGTAAAAAGGAGGTAATGAAGAATTACAAATTTTTTTATTCAGTGTTTTGAAGAGAAGGTGAAATTTAAACGGTAAGTAATTATTTGTTTTGTATATCTTTAGTAGTTTAACCTTCAGTTTGGAGTGTAGTTAATCATTTTCCTTATAAAAGTGCCAAAAAGTTATTTGGAAAATGATTACCTGCTCTTTTGAGTACTTTTTAAATAACAAAATGTCTTGTTTTACTTTTCCTATAGAAAAGTATCTTCATAAAGACACATAAGTGCTTGCTTGCTTATGATGACTCTTTTATATGGAAAATGAGTACCTACACTTTTCACATATTTCACAAAAAAGAAAATTATAATAATTATGTATCACTTTTCCAAACCAATTCTCTACAAAAAACACCAATTGTTTTTTTTTTCCTTAAAGATTTCGATCGTCGACATCCACAACAAACTATAGAAACCATCTGAATAATGTGCATAATATTAATGTAAAAGTATTTATTTAAAAAAAAACCCAAAAAATGACACTGAGTGGTCTAACAAGTGATAATCCAGAATATTCTGGATTCACCCAAGCAAGGCGAATTGCGGAGATGTGATATGTGGACCTGCAGCCATGTAACATAGTGGAACGTCCTGGGTTTCAGAATTACCTAAAATACATTTTGCCAAATTCAAATTTGCCAACGGCAACGACGGTGGGTACAACCGCACTTTATGATGTGAACCACGTTTATTTTGAAAAATAAAGGATGTTCTTTCGAAATCACCCCCACAAATGACAGTTGTTTTAGACATGTGGACAGACAAATTTAAAAAACTGTCATATGTCAACGTAAAAGTTAATTTTTGCCAAAATTTCAAATTATATATTGTATCATTGAAAACGGAGTATTTCCCCCATCCTCACACGGCAGATGCTATAGCACAAACATATTAGAAACTATAAAAACATTTAATCTTGTCGTAAAGAAATTGACATCGGTGACGGATGGTGGAACAAACATCGTAGCGAGTTTAAAAAGAAGTAATATTCAGAGGATGGACTGCATAGCCCACACAATGCACAGGTTCCTAACCCACGATATTTTAAACAACCCTGAATTCAACACAATAAAAGAAATGATAGCGAAATGGAAAAATATATATCAGGCACTCTTGTATAGAGAAGAGCAAATACAAGAGTTGCAGCACTTAAAGGATTCGAATAAAATTAACGAACTTAATAATAAAATACATTCCATAAACACAGCCATCGATATGGATGACAACATACATAGTTGTCACTAATGACCTAATTGAGGAGCTGGAAAATCAATTAGCGTCAAAAGCTTCAAAGTCCTAAACACTCAAAAATTCGGTTGAAACAGGATGGAGTTCCATGCTCCAAATGGTTAAAAGTTTTTTTTGAAAACGTGGAAGTGGTTAATACAGTACTAGTCAACCAGTTTTGCCACAAGAAATTTTTTTTCCGACCAAATTTGTTTCTAAATCCTACCAAATTGGGTCAAAACCGACCAAAATTGTAACGAAAAAAAAACAATATTTAATTTATAGAAAACTTTTATTAATTAAACAAAAATAATATAAATTCAGTCTATTATTTTAATTCTTTTAATAAAAATATATACAAAACTATATAAACAAAAAAAATCTCTTATATATACAGAGATTTTGGAGATCATATTTGTCAGCAAAACCGAGATCATTTTTAGCATATTTTCAGTTCACTACAGTTTATTCGGGGTTTTAAAGTCTTTTTTTAGCTGACCATACAGTATGCGGACCTTTGTTCGTGATTAATTCTTACAAAGCATGATACTGTTAATGGTATTAATTTCAAGTTTGTTCTTAATTTAGATTTATAAGAGACAGAGACGAAAACTTTCGTTCAGCAGCGGCTGAACTATGTGGTAGTGAAAGTAAATTATAGACAAATTTAACTAAATTTTCAAAACAATGTTCATTCAAACCATTTTTTATAGCAGATACATTTTTTTTAAAAAAAAAGGCCATTACTTAAATCAGGAGAAAGAGATGTCTCGCTGAGGCGCAATAAATTCCACTTTGTCACTATTAAATCTGGATCACATTCAACAAGACTAGAAAACTCTAAAATAATAGGCAATATATCTAAATTTTCCGAAGAAATTACTCTTACTCGATGTTTTAATTGATCCAAAAATTCAACATAGAAATTTAAAACGTTAGACTTAAGTTCATATATTTCAGAATCAGTTAATAAGTTCGCTTTTAAAAAAATTTCCGCTTTGAACCAATGAAAATTTTTGAAATATCAATTAAATTTGCTTTATTCTTAAATCAATTTCAACATTATTATTTATATATTCTCATTTACAAATTGCTTAGTATTAAAAGAAAAATTGTTTTAATACTCGCATATAAATACGGCAAACGGGAACTTTCAGATTGAAATTTCCTTATTTAAATTATTAATAATTGGAAGAATATAAGACAAAAACAAAAAATAGCATTTTACTTTGCTTGTCGTTTCTTCCGCTATATGCGCTGCTTTTACTCCCTGTACTTCATATAGGAAATAAAATATAGTTTCAGACTGTCCCATTGTTCAATTATTCTTAAAACCAGTAAGAAAGTTTCAGGGCGACCGACTTACATATACCATCACCCTTAGTAAAATAAAAAAAATTGCTATTATATTGATATTATTACTCGATTTCTGAAGTGGGTGGAGTGGTAAATTTGTATGGGAGGTACTAGAAGGGCGTGTCTAGACTTCTAGGTTTATCCTTCAAAACTTTATCCTGTTATAGCTTTACTAAATTACAGAGTTTGGACACGATAGCGTTAGATGTATTGATATTATTACTCCATCTCTGAAGTGGGCGGAAAGGTACATTTGTACGGGAGGTCCCATAAGGGGCGCCGCTAGACTTCCAATTTTTTCTCCAAAACTTTATCCTGTTATCTATATATATAAAAAAATTGTTGCAAGTGTGTTGTGACTTCATAACTCACGAACGGCTGGACCGATTTGCATAAATTTGTATGCGTTTGGGTGGCGCCCCGGTTGGTTTATATTTACAATTCGGTCCAATTGGACAAAGGGGCGTGGCACCGCCCATACAACTTGAAAATCAAAAGGGCTGTATCTCATGAACTATCAGAGGTATGAAGATGAGATTTGGTATATATGTTGTTGGAGCAGTATTAATTACAGCCAAGGTGGAAGTGGGCGGTGACACGCCCCTTTTTCAAAAATCGCTCTAACGGCTTTTCTAATAGACCGATTGATACGAAAATTTTACCAAATGGTAATGTTTGGATAAAGGGGCGTGGCACCGCCCATACAACATGAAAATAAAAAAGGCCTATATCTCATGAACTATAAGAGGTATGAAGATGAGATTTGTTACATATGTTGTTGTTGCAGTATAAATTACATTAAGAGTGGAAGTGGGCTATACCACACCCCTTTTAAAATAAACAGTTATAACTGTCAAAATCTATATAAAAAAAATATATATAAAAAATTGTTGCAAGTGTGTTGTGACTTTATAACTCACGAACGGTCAAACCGAATTCGATCAAATTTTTATTATTTGTTCGTCTGGTCGTGTAGATGGTTTATCTATTCGGACGACGCGTTCGTGATTTATGATTTTCATGTCAACATGTGATTTTGTCCATATAAAAAAACAACAACAAATACGTAGGTGCCTATGAGCGTGTGTGGTATGTATACGTATTAGTGTCACTTTGTAAAGTTATTTTTCGTCAGTTTAAGCCGTGGCGCATCTAGCTCAAAGTTTTAGGCTTTAGGAGTTTAAGTCCTTTTTTTTTTGTATTTAGCCGACTTCAGTTGAAAATCAAAATTTCTAAAAATAAGTGCCACTCTTACGTCCCTTCTACATAGGCATATATGTAAAATTTTCTTTTATTTTCGTTTTTGTCACACATGTATTTAAAAAGTCATATTTCTTTTCAGCACAAAAAAAATTCTATTTGTATGACAAATTACAACTTACGAATGACAAATAATTAGTTGTGACACAATTAAAAAGATAACTGTTAAAATTTAAAATCAAAAAATTCCAAATAAAAAATATCGAATACAAAATTATTTGCTATTTGAATAACAATTTATTGAATAACGCTCAACACTGCTTCATACACACGGTAAATACACGTTGTAGCGCATACAGTCAGTGTCAGTGATTGATCATTTAAAGGTTCTTTTTCATCGAACTCGAATTGTGGACAGACGTAATCGGTAAGAGTCGCATTTGATTTTTTTGTTTTTTCATATATCTAGCTATACATCATCAAACAATTCATTTGGTTTTGTTTAAGCGTTTTAATACAAACGGACAGCAGTGTATATACATTCTCCATTTGCATTTGCTGGTTGAATTGCTATCGGATTTGAAATGCCACCTGCAAGACGTTCAAATATTGGCAGACGTACACGTCATTCAACAGTTGTTTCAACCAATCGAAGATCACAAAGTGAACAAGATCGCAATCAACAAAATGCATCACAGAGGGAACGACGTAGACGTATAAACCAATCGGTTGATAGTGCAAACACAATTGAAGGTGCAAGGTCAATAAATCGACGTACGCATCCCTCAATTCAAATTTTACGACAAATGGAATTAGCGGCTTATAATTATGATAGCACAATTGATTACAGTATGCATTCTTATATTGGACAAATGAATAAACAATGTGTGCATTGTAAAGCAGTCAAATTTATTAACGAAACGCCTGGCATGTGCTGTGCTGGTGGGAAAGTTAAATTACCTGTATTAGAACCTCCACCAGACCCTTTGCACTCATATATTTATGGCAATTCACCAGCGTCTGTCGTGTGCGGTTGGTCGGACGACCTGACATGTCTGACAGATTTGTGTGATAGTGTGTAGTGTGAGGGATGTGTGAAAGAAGAAGAAGAGCGTAAACAAAATAAATAAACAAATGCAACATAGCAATGTTGCTATAATTTGAAAATGGAAAAGAAACGAAGAAAGAAAGAAAAAGGATAGGGAAACAAATGGAGGTGTCATGGCTCCAGGAGCCAAAAAGGGCGTCCTCTTGATTTTTGGCAGCCAAGCAGACAACATCGAAAAAATTAATCGCGACACTAAATCTTTGCCGAAGTACTTACCAGTTTTAAAAATCCGCAACGATAAAAACGGTCTGCAACAGCAACAACAACGAAAACGGTCTGCAACAGCAACAGCACACAAACAACAACAGAGCGACAGCTAACAACTGAGCGACAACCGGCAACAGCCAAAAAGCCAAGGACAGGCCGGTTCAACGGGGGAGGCGCTGATTAGCACCACCAAAACCTGGGGTGCTGTGGTAAACCCGGGCACTGACCCTTTATAACATACCTGTAAAAAAAATACAAATTAAATAAAAACAATTCAGTTTTATATATATATATATGCCAGCCGTGGGTAGGAGTGTGTAAATAAAAAACGGCTAAGGCATTTTCCTTTTTTTAATTTGTTGCTTACGTGCGAATAGGAGTGAGCTCAATCCTAGAGCCGTTAGAAAAGGGGAAAGATTGCCCCTATAAAATTTAGAAGAAAGGGAAGTGTCCAACCGCGTTTTAGTGTACCATTTCCTGGGGGAAAAAAAAGCAAGTGAAAAACGAAAAAAAAACATATATATATAAAAAAAACTTACATACGCGACCGTGATACATTACAAAATACGAGAACTTACGCGGACAGACGGTGACGGACCGACAGGCTCGGGTGCACCTTTTAAAAGAGGTTACGCCAGATCATGCTCCCGGTGTTCCAGCAAGGCTGATTATTGCCATATTTGTAAAACAAAGGCGCCGCCATTTTGGCCACATCTGGAAAAGAAAAGAAAATTTTAAGAGAAATAAGCGATATATTGGAAAATTTACGAAAAATAACACGGAAATTTGGAAATAACTATAATTGCAAATTTACACAAAACTAAATATTAAAACTACATTGTAAAATATTCCGAAAAACGCATAAATTGCAAGATTTTGCTTAAATTTTATTGAAATTTACGAAAATCACAAAAATAACAGAAAATTTACCAAAATACTGATATTAAACTACGCAATTTTGCAAAATTAATATTTCAAAGCCAGAGACCGCCATATTGTTTTTTTGTTGTTTTGCTACCGGGAAAGGATGTAAATTTAATTATAGTGAAAAATGCAAGAAATTATAGCATAATAAAAAACGAAATTTTATAACGTTTTATGGAAAAAAAAATTGAAATTTAACGTTTTGATTAAAACTATAATGGAGGCTTAAAACCTATCGGAGGTAGAGAGGGCGACGAGACGTAAGTAGAGGGGAGTTTTTGGGGCATCCAATACAAGAGATTTCGGGTGCTATGGTGGAATCTTTTGGATTCCAAGAGGGAGGGCCAATTCTTGGCATAACACCGGCCAAGGTGGTAATAGTGTAACGGTTTTAGAGTGAGTGCGTTCCGTCCGTTGTTTCGTGCCGCGTGTGATTTGCTTCGGGTCCAAACTTTTTGTGTTTTGTTTGATATTTGGTTGGGTTTTGCTCACCGAAAGCTGGCATGAATTTTTCATGTGGATGTCGCGTAAGGTCAGGTTGCTGCAAGAACCACCCCCCATCCGGCGAGCTTTAGCCGAGCTAAACAGCCAGCATGCCAGCGCCGCCTGCAATTTGACCACCGAACAAAACGGTGTGTTTGACAGTCGACACTACAGAATGGCGCCCAACGTGGGGCCCGAAGCGAGTCTTAGTTAGTATGTCCTTTTTATGCAAGTAGTTGGAAAATGTAAGTCCCGTTTGGTAAACCTAAGGGTCCGAACGGGACCCGGGTGGGAAATAACGAAATTTCTTGGCATAAAACGGTCAAAGTGTATATCATTAAATTTTAAATTATATTTTTTTCTTCAGCTTAAGACTGATTTCAAAGATTATTTTCTTTCTTTTTCATATTTTCATCAAATTTTCTGCATAGATTTTTTTATTATCAAAAGATTTTACTTTTGATCACTATATACTATTACAGTTTTAGTTTTTCTTTCCTTTTGATTTTAATTCCTATATTTTCACTTATTTTAAATTTTGTAATTTCGTTTTCGAATTTTTTGGATTTTCTTTTTGCCAAAATCGCTTTGACTACAGGCAAGTCCCGGTTGCAATGGCCAAGGTCGCAATCGCGTAGCGGTCTGAGTCAAAAGAGGGAAGGAGGCGGAGAGACGATATTTTTAACTAAATAGAACAATAACCCAAAGGACCGATATAACAAAAGTTGTTACATACACTTTTTTAATACGGACTTACAAGTTTTTTTATATATCCAGAACGTGAAGGGAGGATTTAGTGAGTCACGTCGTCGAACGTCATTTTGGCTAATGATTTCGTTTGCCACTAAATTGTCTCTCGTGTTTTCGTAAATATCTGTCTGTCTTTTATTTTCCTATGTGGAACGCACTCATGAAACCTAAGATGAAAACTTGTTAATGGTGGCCATACAAATATCACACATCAGTATTTCTAAATACGATTTTATCAACCTCTACAAACTTTCGTCGCCCTCCTAAACTACCCCGTATTATAAATTTTGAATTTCTATCCTTTTAATATCAACTTTTACTTTAATTGCTGGATTGTACCGCTTTTGAGTTTTAAATTATACTTAAGTTTATTTTATTTATTATTTTCACATTGAATGGTAGTGAATAATCGAGATTAGCTCGAAATTTAAATTTTTTTTTTCTAAACTTTACAGCTTATAATTAAATTAGTAAGATTTCGCGGGTAAGACAAATCGTTAAGTTGAAAACGTCTTTCACGAACAGGTTTATCGCAGCTTAGTTTTTTTCTTATCAATTAATTAAATGGTCAAGACTAGGTCTATGTCACAAGAAGGTGATCCGGACTACACTTATGGCGACCCCGGCATCGGTCGTGACCACAGCCACTACGGCAGCGATCCCCACAAACACAACAACTACAGCAGCTGTAGCAGGCGGCGAAAGGCTGGCGGAAGGGCCAGGTATCGTTGATCTAGCAGAGGGAAGTGATTTCGAAGTGTCGAGCCCGACTACACCAAACTTTACAAGCCAAACTGCAATCGAAGTTCACAGGAAGATGCGCGAACATTCCAACAACGCATCAGTACAGGATGGGTCGACAGCTCAGAACGCGGAAAGTGGATTGAACTCTGTCATTGGTTCGGCCATTACTTTGGGACAACAAGATTTAATACATATTTTAGAGGTGAAGCTGAAAGAATTGTTGCCACGATTAGTTATGGAGACCCTAGCCAACTCTAGAGTCCCGACAACGACAGCGACTCCGATAACATGGCAAGGGGTACCAGCTATCCAGCCGGATATTCCACTAACTACACAGAGCGTATCTAACTATAGGGGCCAGACATACCAGACCCAGCTGATAACTTCGGTGTGGCCACCAACAAGCCAGATGCCTCCTTTGCAGCCTAAAGCGAAGGAACCAGCGTCACAACCGACAGCCGTTTTAACCGTCGCAGCAACCCCTATCGCAGCAGCAGCAGATAGCACAGCAGGCAGGGCGGTTACACCAGCTTCAGCAGCAGATACTGCAGCAGTCGCAGACGATGGCCCCACCAGAATATGTACAGCGGCCAATACAGCAACAGCTAGTATTGCCTCAAATTCAAAATCAACCGCAACAAGTACCACCACAGCAAATTATACAAGCCCCCCAACAACAAATCCAATCACAACCACCACCAAACAGAGTTCACCAGCAAGTAAAGGAGTCAAATCATCAGCAAGAAATATCACAACAATGGCGAGAAGCCCAGCAAGGACAACTAGTCCAGCAGCCACCACAATTGCAGCAAGCCGATAAGCCACCGCTGCCAGCACAGAACACGCAGAGGCAGCAGCAATATCCTCCAATGCAGCAGCAATATCCGCAGCGGCAGTACGCCCAAGAGCAGCAACAATACCAGCAACATTACCAGCGATTCCCGCCCGAGACTCAGCATCAAAAACCCTATCTACAGCAGCAACATTGCAATCAGCACGGCTACCCTCCGCCTCCAATCCGCAGAGTCGATGTGGAAAAATGGGGTATTAGATTTGATGGAACCCCGAGAACAATGGGCGTAGAAGACTTTCTGTTCCGTGTAGAAGCGTTAAGAGCAGATTATCAGAACGAATGGGAGGAAGTGATTATAAAACTGCATCACTTACTTGAGGGACCGGCATTAGACTGGTATTGGCTGCAGAGGAGACCACCAGGTATTGTTGGGTGGGTTAACTGGAAGGAGGCGATGTTGACTCGCTTTAGACGTTTCGAGAGCGATTTTGAGGTCCAACGTCAGATGATGGATCGACGCCAAGGGTCCCATGAGTCCGTAGAGGATTTCTGCAACGCCTTAATGAGGTTGAGAAACCAGCAGCAGCAGCCGATTAGCGAAGACGATCTGGTGGCCATGATGAAAAACAATTTGAAGCCACCCATTGCCTCGCTAGTATTTCCTATACGCATCTTCGGTTTGAATCATTTTAGGCAGGAGTGAAAAAAGGCTGAGGCGCTGTTGGCCAGCCAGCGTCAATCCGCACCAGTATACCGGCAACAATTGGCACCCAGAGTGCATGAATTAGAAGGGCCACAAGTACCAGTGGAAGAAGAAGTAGACGCGTTAAATCGGCCGGTGTATGTTTGCTGGGACTGTAGGGAGACGGGCCATGGCTTTAGAGATTGTCCTGCTCCAAGTGGACGAATCTTTTGTTTCCGCTGTGGTTTTGAAGGGGTACGATCAAGACAATGCCCTAAGTGCGCGGAAAACCGTCAAGCGGTCACGAGAAAGGGGGAACCACGTCCAGCACCAAAGAACCCCCAGTAAGAACTGCGTCGATTGACACTGAATTAAAGCCCGTCACAGTTAAAATTTTAGAAAATAATAATAAAAGAATTGTAGAAGTAAGCGAAAATCCAAAACTAAAAGAGATAAGACCTTGGCACATACGAATGCACGAATATGAAGAAGCGAGATCGAGGATTTTTAGTGAAGGTAGTACAAAAACTCGCATACAAAGGCTAGGGATAGGTATGAGTTAAGAAAAGCGGCTAGAAAAGAAATTGCAGCCGCATCATTGTACGAAGGCGAGGATACAAGAATGTACATGAAAATTAAGATTTCAGGACAGGAGGTTGAAGGTTTGCTCGATAGGAAAAACAGAGGTCGAGATGCACGTCATTGATACGGCCGAGGCGGCGCCGGTAAAACAACGTCACTATCCGGTGTCACCGGCAGTACAGCAGTTAATGTTCGCGGAGCTAGATAGGATGCTTAGCATGAAGGTTATTGAGCTTAGTCAAAGTCCCTGGAACAATCCAGTCACTTTGGTCCGAAAAGGACCCAAAAATAGGCTGTGTCTGGATGCCAGGAAGCTGAATGCCCTGACTGTGAAAGACGCTTACCCTCTCCCAAACATTGAAGGGCTACTTAGTCGCCTTGGCGACACCCATTACATCTCAAGTGTGGACTTGAAAGATGCTTTCTGGCAAATCCCGCTTGAGTTAGAAAGCAGAGAAAAAACCGCCTTCACTGTACCCGGGAGACCTTTGTACCAGTTCACGGTCATGCCCTTTGGGTTGTGCAATGCGGCCCAAAGGTTATGTCGTCTAATGGACAAAGTGATCCCCGCTCATCTTCGGGAACGAGTGTTTGTATATCTAGACGATTTGCTCGAAGTATCGCCAGATTTTTCGACACACATATCCTTACTTAGGCAGGTCGCGCATGCCCTCGCAGAGGCAAAGTTAACTATTAATGTAGCAAAATCAAAATTCTGCTTCCGAGAGTTGCGTTATCTTGGGTATATTGTCGGCGGAGGAAAGCTAAAGACTGAACCCGAGAAAGTGTCTGCGATATTAGACTTTGATTATCCGAAAAATCCGAAACAGGTACGAAGATTCATGGGCATGACTGGGTGGTATAGACGATTTGTGGCCGACTAAGCCACCATAGCCGCTGCAGTGTTTGAAACCTTAAAGAAGTCCAAGAAGTTTGAGTTTGGCGAGAAGTCGAAAGCAGCATTTGACCAGCTAAAAAGCGCCCTAACTAGTAGTCCCGTACTCAGGCATCCAGATTTCGCAAAGCGTTTTTATGTTCAATGTGATGCGTCCGACGTCGGTATTGGAGGGGTGTTGTTTCAGAAAGACGAAGTTGAAGGAGAGCACCCAATAGCGTTCTTCTCTCAAAAGCTGACGAGCACGCAGAAAAACTATTCCGTCACCGAGAGAGAATGTCTAGCCGTTGTCATGTCCATAAAGACGTTTCGCCCTTACATCGAGTTGATGCCCTTCACGGTCATCACCGATCACTCAAGCTTGAAATGGCTGATGAGCAACAAAGAGTTGAGCGGACGATTAGCGAGGTGGAGTCTGCTTCTCCAAGGTCACGCTTTTGAAATTGAGCACCGTAAGGGCAGTCAAAACATTGTGCCCGATACGCTTTCTCGGTACAATATTGAAGCCCTAACGATAGATTCGGGAGGTCTAATAGATTTATCACATTCCGCGTTCAAAGATGAAGAATATGTGGCGAAAATTAAAGTAATTGAGGAAAATCAAGACAATTTACCAGATCTAAAGATCAAGGATGGGCATATTTATAAAAGAACGATACCGACTACTGTAGACTTGCCGTGCGAAGATTTCGAGTGGAAGCTCTGGGTACCAGCGGCATTAACCGCAGAAGCAATTAAGGCGGCCCATGATATTCCGACATCGGCACATGAAGGCTTTCACAAAACCCTACACCGACTAAGAGAATTGTACTACTGGCCAAGTATGAGTGGCGAAGTTCGGTCGTATGTTGGTCAGTGCACAATCTATAAGAGGCGAAACCGAATTGCCAAAATATGAAGCAGCCTATGGGCCCAGAGTTTCGTATTGACCGGCCTTTTCAAAAGTTGTATATATACTACTTAGGTCCGTATGTCAGGTCCAAAGCCGGAAATATGTATATATTTATTGTCCTGGACCATTTCACAAAATTTGTGTTATTGAAGGCGATGTCTAAAGCCAACGCTAGCAGAGTAATTCGTTTTCTAACCGAAGAAGTTTTTCATAAGTTTGGTGTGCCCGAGTGTATCCTTTCAGATAATGGCAAACAGTTTGTGGGTAAAGAGTTTTCAGAGTTTGTCAAGGTATACAGGTCAATGCGTCTGAGAGGGTAAACCAGTCTATTTTGGCAGCTATTCGCTCATACCTAAAGGATGATCAGCGAGAATGGGACCAGCATTTATCTGCGATAGAATGCGCTCTTCGTTCCTCAGTACATGCATCATTAGGTATGACGCCATATTTTGCCTTGTTTGGCACAAATATGATTACCCATGGTAGTGTGTACCGGTTAGCTAAGCAGCTAAAGATGCTGAAAGACGGAGAGATGATCGTTTTACCGAAATCTGTACATTTGGAACAGGTCCGTAAAAAGGTTCAGGAAAATCTGAGCAAAGCATATAGCGAAAGGGCAAAGAATTATAACACGCGAACGCGAGCAGTCAGATTTCTTCCCGGTCAGGAAGTGTATAGGCGGAATCACCAATTGAGTGATTTTGCTAAAAATATTAATGCGAAATTGAACCAGAAGTTCTTAAAATGTCGAATAGTTCGATCAGTAAGAAGATCGTTATATGAAATCGAAGACTTGAAAGGAAAGCAGATAGGGGTCTATCACGCGAAGGATTTGAAGCAATAGCAATTTTACCATTTAGTTGAAAGTCGTTACTATCCAAGGCCGTGGGTTCAATCTAAGTCCCTATAATAAGTTAGGTTGACCGAGGTAGATTGGTTGAAATAGAAAAAAATTGAGTTTGGCTGGTCACGAGACTGCTTTAACAGACATCACAGTGTTTTCTGATTTTATGTCGTTTCATTCTGCATGTATTCGTCCATTTGACGGATGGAACATGTGGAAATGAAACGTACCGCGATAAAATAAAAAAAAATCGAGATTGAAAGATTAACGCGTTTTTAAACATTTTTTTTTTTTTTTTTGGTTTGTCCCTTTGCTAATTCTTTTTGGGTTTTTATTTTTTTTTACTTTTTCGTATTTATGGTTTGTTTGCATTTAATGTCCTGGAGACGAGTCATTTAAATCAGACTAAAGATTCGTTTTTAACGTCCTGAAGACGAGTCATTACAATTTGACTATAGAATCTCACTTAAAGTTTTGCAAACGAGAAGAGCCCGCGGAAATTCACAGTGATAAGTGAAAAGCAACTTCTAGAAGACCAGTTTAGTCTAGAATTCATAGTTGAGCACGAAATTAAAGTCAAAGTTTGACGAGAAGTATATTCACTTAGGAATAGTTGTCCCTATTCGGGCGCGAACTAAAAGGCGAAGGACTCGCGGTAAACACATTGGCCTAAGTTTGACCGTGGGGAAAAAAAAAGAATATAAAATTCAAATTTAATTACGGCCCTATTCGAACTAATACGAAGAAAGTAGGCGACAAGAAAATTTTCATTTAGTTCAATAGGGTTAGCAAAATGGGTTAGTCAAAATAATAAGTTGCTCTAATAAAACCAGAGCTGGCTGAATCCTAAGCTATTCTAAACTAAAATGTTAGTAAGTAAATGGGCTAGTGATTTCGGTTCAGTATCATCGGATCGCAGTCGCTGGTCACGATTTCAGAATGAAGTGGACATTTGATGGGAGAAAGTTGTCCACATACTTTCTAAGGGTTTTGATTTCCAGAGTGCCGAAGCTAGAGTACAACTCAGAAATGCTTTTAATCTTGACTAAGGAATATGCATATGGTAACGTTACATGTGGGAACATACTGTAACGGATCGTGGCCCGCGTGCCTCCCTTCGTAAACTCCCTGGGCGATTAGGCAATAAGGGCCTTGGGTGGTTTGTCACGCGTTTGGGGTGGTCACGGTTTGTTTTTGAGCAGAATTGTCAAGATTAGAAAGGTATCAATGGGCCTATGCACGAAGTACAATGGCCCGCGAGTTGCATCCAGCTGCGATATCTCTGGAAATCAGCGCCCCTATAGAGGACGTGTTTAACGATCGAACCCAGGAAAGCCGTGCATCCGTCGTAAGGTAACCGTTGACTTGGGCGAAGTTCAATAATTAGAAAAATCCTTCATGCGTTCATTACTCACGCTCGCACAGTTTGCCCAAGATTGCTGAGGTTTTGTATTTTCGTTTAGAGCGACATCTAGGCCATCAGTTTGGAGGTGAAGGTAACCTAAGCTAAGCCCTACTCTAAGCTAACACGATATCATAATGAAAAACACGGACTTACCCCAGATTCAGCTGCTCATGATATATTGGTATCTGGTTTCAGGGGCCAATAAGGGTTGAGACTCATGGTCCGGATCCTGCTTCCCGCTCTGCTCCAAATTGCCAATCTATTGGCCGTTTTCTCAATGTATCGACAAACTTCCTGTTACTAAATCTCGAAATAAATTTGTTAGAATGATAAACTGTCCGTTAACGATTTTGGTTTTCTCAATATACCGACAAAAAATTATTTTTCAGTTGGCAATACCCCGAAAAATAGATGAGACAGTTGACAAATTCTTGGTATAAATCAGTTATTTTCGAAAGCTATGAACAGCAGTCAGCTGATTGAGTTTATCTGTACGGCAAATAAATAACCGGCAGATGAGGGCTGGTTAGCTTTGCGATAGAACTTCGATGGGACTTTGAGAAAACCTAATTTCTTTAATCTACAGTTTTTCGTTAAGAAAAAAGATAATCGCCTAATGAGAAAACGGCCCTATATATGTTCAAGTTTTGAATTCTTCGTCTAGTTTTAGCAATTTTTGGTGTCGGGTAGTATTAAGGTTTAATGTTTTTTTTGCTTTTGTTTGAAATTTTTGAATTTTTAGGTTTAAAAGTTTTGTAGGTTTTAGGATTATTTAAG
Organism: Muscina levida; assembly: GCA_964034835.1. Lineage (NCBI taxonomy): Eukaryota > Metazoa > Arthropoda > Insecta > Diptera > Muscidae > Muscina > Muscina levida. Next base: position 124,019,574 of record OZ035882.1, read on the forward strand.
TTTTTTTCACTCCACTTTGGTTAATTTTGGGTTCTTATTTCTTGTTTTTAATTAGTTTTTGTTTGTCGATTTAAATTTTTTTTTGTTGGCGCGAACTGATTATAAAATCTAAATTTTTTTTTGTAAAATTTTAGAACAGTACGATAGAGAATAATTTTTTTTTGTTCTGGGAATTTTTTATTATTAGGAAATAATTTGTTTTTTTTTTTGAAAAATTTTCAAAAAAATAGTTTTTGGAAATCTAAAAGAAAAAGAAATTTAAAAAAAAAAATAAAAAAATTAAATATGAAAAATAAGAAAAAATTTGGAAAAAAAAAATTTAAAAAGCAGTTTTTTAATTAGTTTTTTTCATAAAAAATTTTTAAATGATTTGTGGAAAAAGTTTTTGAAAAAAATTCTGAATCTTCAAAAAAAAATTTTTTTTGGAAATATAGTTTGTAGGAAAATTTTTTTTATTAGAACGAATTTTTAAAAGATTTGAGGAAATTTTTCAACGAAACCAACAAAAATTGAAAAATTTTCACAAATAATTTTTTTTGAAAAATTTGTATTTTATTTATATTAAAAAAAAAAAAAAATTTTAAAAATTGAAAAAAAAGACTATATATAGTTTATTTTTAAATTTTGAAGCATTGGTGTTTTTTTTCCATTCGGGATTTTATTTAAAAAAAAAAAATATTTTCAGAAAAAATTATTTTTAAAAAAAAAAAAAAATTAAGAAGAAAATAATTTTTTAAATATATTTCAAAAAAATAAATCAGAAAAAGATAATTTTTAAAATATATTTAAAAAAAAAATAAATATTAAGGTTTAAAAAATGAATTTTCAGGAAAAAATAATTGAGGAAAGAAAAATTTTTAGAGAAAAAAAACCACAAAAAAAAAAAAAAAATTTTTTTAAATCATTTTCACACACAAAACAAAAAAAAAACAATTTTTCACACTTTCACTAATTCTTTTCCACAAAATTTTTTTTTTTTTCTCACCTCACTGTACACCACTGAAAATTTAATTTTGCACACAATTTTAAAATTGAAATTTTTTTTTTTAAACTCTTGTTATTTTTCAAGTTCTTTTTGCCCGGCACTTGTTTATAATAATTTTTAAATTTTTTTATAATTTAGTTTAAATTAAAATTTGGATTCTTTTTGGTTTGCACAATATGTGTTTTTTTTCCAAAGTTGCTTTTATTTCCTTTTTTCACATAATTTTTTTTGTTTTTGAGTATTATTTGTTCAGTTTTGAGTTTTTCTGCAATTTCTTTCCACCTTATTTTTCACATAATTTCGTTCTTTTCTTATTTTTGTTTCGTTTTTTCTATCTTCACTTTAATTTTGTTTTTGGTATGTTTTTAAGTTTTTTCCTTTTTTTTGGCACCGGTAAAAACTGGTTTTAAATTTTTTCGGTTCTTTCATTTGATTTCATTTTTTTTTCTCTCATTCTTTTCACTTTGTTTTTGCGCCTTAGAAATTCATTGCAGCTTTCAGCCGCATTCCTTTCTTTTTTGCTGCAGTGTTTACCGTTAGCCATTAAAATCGTCGATCGATTTCAATGGACACACACAAACCCTTGTTTTTCTAATGGGAAGAGATTCCCATTCAACTGCATGCATTCACACTCCCACTCACACACACACTTATAGGCACTAAGTTTTTTGCACAAATTAAATAATTTTGTTTAATGTTTTTGTTAGTTATATTTGTATTTTAGTTCTTTTTTTTTTTGTTTTTAACACACTTCTTTTTGATTAATTTTGAATATAAATTATTTCACTTTATTTGTTTTTTTTTCTCACTATACTTACCCTTTTTTTTAACTACTCCGACGAACATACCCGCGCGATCACTTTTGACATATATAAGACTTCTACGTCGAAGTCAAAATTTGACGGCGTCAAATTACTGACGGCTTATGGGAAGTGCTCGGAAAGTCCGAAAACAGCTGTTAGGAGTAGTTGCCATATAGTAGGGTTACCATGCCTACTGTAATCACTGGTATAATGGTGCACTGAAAGAAATTAGAAGTGAATTAGGAAATAGGCACCTTTTCCCTCCCATTCTGTAACCATAGACGGTTTACAGAATGGTTGGGTTTGTCGTGTGCGGTTGGTCGGACGACCTGACATGTCTGACAGATTTGTGTGATAGTGTGTAGTGTGAGGGATGTGTGAAAGAAGAAGAAGAGCGTAAACAAAATAAATAAACAAATGCAACATAGCAATGTTGCTATAATTTGAAAATGGAAAAGAAACGAAGAAAGAAAGAAAAAGATAGGGAAAAAAATGGAGGTGTCATGGCTCCAGGAGCCAAAAAGGGCGTCCTCTTGATTTTTGGCAGCGAATAGGAGTGAGCTCAATCCTAGGGCCGTTAGAAAAGGGGAATTGCCCCTATAAAATTTAGAAGAAAGGGAAGTGTCCAACCGCGTTTTAGTGTACCATTTCCTGGGGGAAAAAAAAGCAAGTGAAAAACGGAAAAAAAACATATATATATAAAAAAAAAACTTACATACGCGACCGTGATACATTACAAAATACGAGAACTTACGCGGACAGACGGTGACGGACCGACAGGCTCGGGTGCACCTTTTAAAAGAGGTTACACCAGATGATGCTCCCGGTGTTCCAGCAAGGCTGATTATTGCCATATTTGTAAAACAAAGGCGCCGCCATTTTGGCCACATCTGGAAAAGAAAAGAAAATTTTAAGAGAAATAAGCGATATATTGGTAAATTTACGAAAATTAACACGGAAATTTTGGAAATAACTATAATTGCAAATTTACACAAAACTAAATATTAAAACTACATTGCAAAATATTTCGAAAAACGCATAAATTGCAAGATTTTGCTTAAATTTTATTGAAATTTACGAAAATCACAAAAATAACAGAAAATTTACCAAAATACTGATATTAAACTCGCAATTTTGCAAATTTAATATTTCAAAGCCAGAGACCGCCATATTGTTTTTGTTGTTGTTTTGCTACCGGAAAAGAATGTAAATTTAATTATAGTGAAAAATGCAAGAAATTATAGCATAATAAAAAACGAAATTTTATAACGTTTTATGGAAAACAAATTGAAATTTAACGTTTTTGATTAAAACTATAATGGAGGCTTAAAAACCTATCGGAGGTAGAGAGGGCGACGAAACGTAAGTAGAGGGGAGTTTTTGGGGCATCCAATACAAGAGATTTCGGGTGCTATGGTGGAATCTTTTGGATTCCAAGAGGGAGGGCCAATCCTTGGCATAACACCGGCCATAGTGGTAATGGTGTAACGGTTTTAGAGTGAGTGCGTTCCGTCCGTTGTTTCGTGCCGCGTGTGATTTGCTTCGGGTCCCAAACTTTTTGTGTTTGTTTGATATTTGGTTGGGTTTTGCTCAACCGAAAGCTGGCATGAATTTTTCATGTGGATGTCGCGTAAGGTCAGGTTGCTGGCAAGAACCACCCCCCATCCGGCGAGCTTTAGCCGAGCTAAACAGCCAGCATGCCAGCGCCGCCTGCAATTTGACCACCGAACAAAGCCGTGTGTTTGACAGTCGACACTACACGTCAAAGCATTTTTCAACAAATATTCAAAAGTACAATTCATGCTTCCAAATGACATCTTTTGCAGTTACAAATATTATAAGAAATGGATTTATGCCGACTTTTAAGGTAATTACTTCACATGGAATATATGGGTCAGATTCAGATTCAAAATTCAGATTCGTCATCTAAATCTATTTCAAAAACATTACAGATTCAAGGACAGATATACCATAGAGCTGGGTCATTGTTGCCATTCCCAGATGCTGACCATCAGTTTTTGCAAATATATTTTATTGGTAATAAGAACAGCGAATTAAATCAGCGCTGTGCAATTGCTCCAAATACAAGTCGAGAAATCTTGATTGAGCTGCAAAGATTTTTACATCAGCACAATGAATTGGTCAAATTATTCAAGATTGCACTTGATCAGATGCCCACGGATGACCATAAAATAATAATACGTGCCGACAGAACACCACTCGGACAACATGCCAGGCGATTTAATGCACCAACAATCGATGAAGTGGCAATCGTAATAGTTGGTGAACAATTTCGGCCAAGAGATATTGTTTTGTACCGTAAGAATGAGCAACTAAATCGTATTTCTGAACTCCATCGTTGTTATGACGCATTGCAATACCCGATTTTATTCTGGAGAGGAGATGATGGTTATCATATAAATATACCGATGATAAATCCAACGACTGGTAAAAAAATATGATTTTTGTTTAGAAAAGAAAATAAAAATAAAAGAATAATTTTTATTATTTTCAGAAACAACGAAAAAAGATAGTGCGATGAATTTTTATTCGTATCGATTGATGATTCGTGATCAAGAGGACAATTACATTTTGCGATGCAATAAACTTTTCCATCAATACATTGTGGACATGTATGCTAAAATCGAGAGCGAACGATTGAATTTTATCCGTCATAATCAAGTCTGATTGAGATCTGAAGAATATATACATTTACATGATGCACTATTGAATGATGTGGATGAGAATGACATTGGACGTTCGACGATATTACCATCGTCATATATATGACCGGTATATACCGGTAGCCCACGTCATATGCACGAGTATACCCAACATGCCATGTCATATGTTCGTCATTACGGCCGTCCAGATTTGTTCATCACATTTACATGCAACCCAAAATGGCCAGAAGTGTAAGATTGCTTATTTGATGGGCAGGTGCCAACAGATCGACACGATATAACCGCTTGCATATTCCACCAAAAATTAAAAAAGTTGATGGATCTGATAGTCAAGCTCCATGTATTTGGAGAAGTGCGCTGCTATATGTATACAATTGAATGGCAAAAGAGAGGCTTGCCGCACGCTCACATTTTGATATGGTTGGTACGGAAAATAACATCAGATATGACTGATAGTGTTATATCGGCCGAAATTCCAGATCAAACCATCGATCCACAATTATTCGCAGTTGTCACGAAAAATATGATACACGGTCCCTGCGGTCAAATCAATCGAATTTCACCATGTATGATCGACGGCAAATGTTCAAAGCGTTTTCCAAGACAATTGATTGTTGAAACAATACACGGTGATGATGGATATCCACAGTATCGTCGACGATCAGCTCAAAATAATGGTAAAACTACTATCGCTAAAATCCGGAACCAAGACTTTGAAGTTGATAATCGCTGGATAGTGCCGTATTCACCGTTGTTATCACAAATTTTTAATGCTCATATAAATGTCGAATACTGCAATTCAGGCAAATCAATAAAATACATTTGCAAGTATGTTAATAAAAGTAGCGATATGGCTGTTTTCGGAGTGGCTGCTGAAAATAGAAATGATGAAATTTTGCAGTACCAAATGGGAAGATATATAAGTATAAACGTAGCTGTTAATTGTTAATTAATCAATCTTTCCCTCCTCCTTTGCCTTTTCTTTTAATTGAAGTTTTTCCCCTAATTTCTAAACCTTCCCCTATCATTCTTATTTTCCTTTCATCTTCCCATTCCCTTGTCCTTTCCCTATTCCGTTACCCAAAATTTCCCTTGTTCTTTTCCTTATATAGTTTAAGTTTAGTTTTTGAATCTCTCTCCTCCCGCTCGGTTGAAACCAATAAAAAAAGTGAATTTTGTAATTTCAATTTAATCCATTGTGTCCTTTTATTAATTAAGAAAGGTTTATCGGATTTTCATGGTCCTTCGAAGCCGAAAACAAAAAACCAAGTTAAATTTCTCGGTTCCCGTAACGTCGCGCATAGTTAAAAAAAAAACTTCCCGCTCCATTCCTCTGTGGAATAAATGAATTAAAAAATTAAGTGAAATTAGACAAAAGAAATATATAATAAAAAACCAAAAACAAAATCCAACAAAAAAGAAGAACACATCAAAAAGCAACTCTCTTCCGTTCACTACAACCGGGCTAGATTTCGCTGGTCCATTTATGGTCAAAACATCTCCCTTGAAAAACTCTACGTTCCACAAAGCTTACGTTTGTATTTTTATATGCTTCGCGACAAAGGCAATTCATCTGGAACTCTGCACCGATCTCTCAACCGAAGCCTTTTTGGCAGCATTTACTAGGTTCGTCGTCGTCGAGGCCTCCCGAGCAAGATAATGTCTGATAACGGAACAAACTTTGCGATTTGAGTACCATGCCTTCCTCAAAACGGCTGCTAAAGACATTTCAAAAAAATATCTTGACCATGGTTTCCAATGGACCTTCATTCCGCCCCATTGCTCCTCACATGGGCGGTTTGTGGGAAGCCGCAGTGAAGTCTTTTAAAATGCACTTTCGCAAAGTGATAGGCCCACATAAATTCACATTTGAAGAGTTCTCCACACTATTGACTCGAATTGAAGCCGTTTTAAATTCTCGCCCCCTGTCACCACAGACCGAAAATCCTCAGGAATTATTAGCTCTCACTCCAGGACATTTTCTAAGAGGTGCCCCCCTTATGGCTGTCCCAGAAAACCCGTTTGTATACCTGTCTCTTAGCGACAGATGGCAAAAACTTCGCATTCTGCACCAAGAATTTAGCGCTCGATGGAAAAACGAATACATACAAGAATTACAAAAGCGAAATAAATGGAAGTTTCCTGAGGAAAATTTAAAAGAGAACGATCTCGTCTTGCATGACGACCAATTACCCCCTCTGAATGGAGATTGGGACGAGTCCTAAGGGTTCATAGTGGATCGGATGGCTTCGTACGGGTTGCCGAAGTGAGAACGGAGAACGGCGTATTAACTCGGCCAATTGTAAAATTGTGCCTTCTTCCCTCGGCATGATTTCTCTTTCTTCGCTTTCAGATTCTCCTTTTTTTAAATTTACACGATTTACAATTTATTACCACAAGGAACTAATTCTCGTGCTATCGCCTGTCTTTTTTGTTTTCTCTTCTCCCATCTTTTACAGTATCCCTCCGATGAAGGACTTCTCCATGTGCCTCACATGCAAAACCAGCCACCCGGTACATCGGTGCAAACGCTTTTTGGCCATGAGCGTGGAAGAACGTCGCAAACTTATTCGCCAGCGCAAGTATTGCACAAACTGCGTGGCCGGGCACACCAACACCGAGATTGCACGTCACTTTCATACTGTCGGAAATGTGGGGAAGATCATCACACGCTGTTGCACCTGTCGAGAACAAGGCGAGTGAAGGAACAACTCCCCAGGAACAAATGTGCTTGCACATGCCGATGCAATCGCTCCTCGGATTCGCACAGACGTCAATCGCCACCACAGCCAAAAGGGCGAAGTCGCGATAATGAGCGACGAGGTCGTCCAAACAATGGGCGCCGTACATCAGAAGCGCGGAACATCATCAGTAATGCCATCAGACAACTGGAGCGCCTAAATATGGACATATAGGCACACGCACGTCCTCTCCCAATGTCTAGGGTGGCAGTGTTAATTGTTAATTAATCAATCTTTCCCTCCTCCTTTGCCTTTTCTTTTAATTGAAGTTTTTCCCCTAATTTCTAAACCTTCCCCTATCATTCTTATTTTCCTTTCATCTTCCCATTCCCTTGTCCTTTCCCTATTCCGTTACCCAAAATTTCCCTTGTTCTTTTCCTTATATTGTTTAAGTTTAGTTTTTGAATCTCTCTCCTCCCGCTCGGTTGAAACCAATAAAAAAAGTGAATTTTGTAATTTCAATTTAATCCATTGTGTCCTTTTATTAATTAAGAAATGTTTATCGGATTTTCAGTAGCTATTTGGCGAATTTTATCGTTCCCAATACATGACAGACACCCTGTTGTTATACATTTAGCAGTCCATCTTGAAAATGGCCAACGTGTTTATTTTATTGATGCAAATGCCGCACAAAGAGCACTACAGCCTCCAGCAACTACACTGACGGCTTTTTTTAAGTTATGTGAAACGGAACACTATTATATTCGGAAGCACCATGATATTTCACTTAGAACGCATCAACAAAAAATTTCAACGCCGCAAACAAGGTACTCCTATTGATGGCTACCGATGTGTTTTTTTAACGGATGCTTTAGGCCGCATTTATACAGTTAGTCCAAATAATGTTGAATGTTTTTATTTGCGGTTGTTGTTGGTGAGCGTACGTGGGCCACAGTCATTTCAGAATTTAAGAACTGTTGATGGTGAATTGTGTGTAACATATCGTGATGCATGCCAACGGTTGCGTTTGCTTGAAGATGATACGCATTGGGATGCTACGCTTCGTGATGCATCAGTTTCAGCTCACCCAAATCAAAGACGTATGTTATTCGCAATAATAATATCAACATGCTTTCCATCAAACCCACTTGAATTGTGGAATAAATATAAAGATTTCATGGCTGAAGACATTTTGATTCGACTTCAACATCGCTCGATGGATCCCGAATTGGGGCATACATTAGAACTGTATAATGAGGCTTTGATATTGATTGAAGATATTTGCCTTATGATTGCAAATAAAGCATTAGGACAATTAGGCATGATCGCACCTAATCGTCCAATGCATGATTTATTTCAGCGAGAATTGCAACGCGAACAGCTGTTTGAATGTGATGAATTGCGTGCGTTTGTGCAAACAAACATTCCACAGTTGAATGTTCAGCAAAAGAATGCATACGATAGAATTATGCAAGCTCTCATTAACAACACTGGCGGATTATATTTTTTGGACGCTCCTGGTGACACTGGAAAAACATTTCTCATTTCATTAATCTTAGCAACAATTAGATCCGAACGAAAAATTGCATTGGCACTTGCTTCTTCTGGTATTGCAGCTACATTATTGGATGGTGACCGAACTGCACATTCCGCTTTAAAATTGCCATTAAACATGCAAACGGTTGAGATTCCAACGTGCAATATTTCAAGAAATTCTGGAATGACCAAAGTTTTGCAACAAGCAGCAATTATTTTATGGGATGAATGTCCGATGGCCCATAAAAAATCTTTGGAAGCATTGAATCAAACATTACAGGATCTACGTGGAAATCAACAATTGTTCGGAGGTACATTAATATTGCTATCTGGTGATTTTCGACAAACGTTGCCCGTCATTCCCAGATCGACTCCAGCTGATGAAGTTAATGCATGTTTAAAAAGTTCGTTTCCTCGGGGAAATGTACAGAAGTTATCGCTCAGCATAAATATGCGTGTGCGTCTTCAAAACGATCCATCAGCACGTGAGTTTTCGAAGCAACTGCTACAGATTGGCGATGGCAAAATTGCAAGTGATTTAAATGGCTTTATCACGTTACCAAACAACTTTTGCACAATTATGCCATCAAAAGAAGAACTAATTGATCGCGTTTTCTCAAACATTGTTCAAAACTATAAAAATCATGATTGGTTAGGAGAACACGCAATTTTAGCACCAAAAATGCAAATGTTAATGAAATAAATTTTCAAATTCAACAGAAATTGCCAGGTGACTTGGTATCATACAAATCCATTGATTCTGCTACGAATGAAGAAGACACAGTAAATTATCCGGTTGAATTTTTGAAATCTTTGGAACCACCCGATATGCCACCGCATCTTTTAAATTTAAAAATTGGTTCATCGATCATACTTACTTAAACTTAATTTCCCTTTGCACCCCATGAATGAGGTATGGGATAGCTTCGCGCGTTGTTGTGAATGAACACGCTTTCTATTTTTAGATTCACAACTAACGGCACCTACTTATTTATCGACGAATGCGAACGTCACTGTTTTGAGAAGCTCTTACTAAACATGACGGTTGAATCGACGCTTAATACTGCGAAGTTGCTGTCAAACAACATTCGAGGGGAGCCGACAATGAAAGAAAATTTTATTTATTTTTTTCTTTTTAAGATGACTGGAGCCAGGTTTGAACCTGCGATCTCCCGTACGGTAGTCGCGTGTTCTAACCACTATGCCACGGCCGGACCCCGTTCATCGATCATACTTCTTCGAAATCTCAATTCACCAAAACTCTGCAATGGAACGAGACTTTCCGTGAAAAAATTAATGCCTAATTTGATCGAAGCAACAATTCTCACTGGCAAAGCAAAAGGAGAAGTTGTACTGATACCACGGATTCCATTAATACCAACAGACATGCCATTTGAATTCAAACGTCTTCAATTTCCCGTGCGTTTATCCTTTGCTATAACCGTTAATAAAGCTCAAGGACAAACGCTTCAAGTGTGTGGTGTGAATTTGGAGGAACCGTGCTTTTCTCACGGACAATCATACGTCGCATGTTCCAGAGTGGGAGCACCAACAAATTTATTAATTCATGCACCACACAATCAAACAAAAAATATTGTATACACTATTGTATTGAATTGACTGCTTTTGTTTTCACTATTTCCAAAAAAAAAAAAAAAAAAAACCAATAAATTTCATTCAATGTTATTATTCATGCGTAAGGCTCGTATATGTACTGTTTTTCGCAGTACAGTACTGTTTTTTGACATCAAAAACTGCGTACTGCTTTTCTCCCTCAAAGTACTGTTTTTCGATACATAATAGAAATATAAACGGCGAACAGCGAATTCACGAAATAACATTGTTTACTTCAAAAATAAGTTCGAAGAAACACTAAAAATATGTCAAGAGGATGATTTTTGTATTCTCAGCTGTAGTAGCAGAAAAGCAAAAACTTATTGACAATGGATACAATTCGATTGAGATGGCTGCTTTACACTGATTTTTTTTCGGTAATTATGCCTGCTTTGATTTGAATGGTTTAATACTAATGGAATGAAGTCGAAGCCGTTATGAACAAGTTAAGGGAATACAATTTGTACAATGCCTATGAAAATGCTGTATATTTGCACACCCAATTTAGATATATCAAAAACGGGGGACAAAATTATCCAATGGAGAGAAGGCAATGTTTCGAATGTGGATCGGTGAGTGGAGATATTTATTCATCTCAATGACGCTGATTGCGAATTCAAAGAATTGGCCACGATCGTTGAATATATTTTATGTTTGTCAGGAACTTCCGCATCATTGGAGCGAATCTTGGACGTCAGCCTACATATTGAATAAAATATATATGCTATGTAAATATGTACTGCGGAAAGTACTGTATTTCCAAATCGATGTACTGCTTTTTTAAAAAATTTCAGTGAAATGTACTGTTTTAGTCCAAAAAAAATATACGAGCGTTATTCATGCGTAGCAAAGCACGCCGGGAACCGCTTACAATAATATAGAATAATTTTTTAGATACATGTATGAAGTACGACATTTATCGGGGAGACCTCGCCTTGGGCGGTACCAAATGTGTGTGGGAGGTACCAGATGGGGCGTTGGTAGACTTCAGTTTTTTTTTCGCAAAAACTGTATCCTGCTATAGCTTTACTAAATTAAGAATTAGGGTGATATAGCATCGGCTTTTGAGATTTCAATTAAAGTCAAAAACTTATTTAGAATTCCGAAATTAGTATCAAAATAGCGCACAACAAGCACGAGACTTTTTTTGTCGAAACGTCGGTATTTTCATCCACAATCAAGGAAAACTTTTTTTTCTTCAGGTCGGATAGTTTGATCACTTGCCTGCTTCTCAATTATATCTGCAATTTGAGTAGACTTTGTTCTGCCGCATTGAATAAGTTTTGCGATTGCTGAATCAGGACAGCACTCCACCAGTAACGCTGGCAAATAATCCATTAGGCAAATTGTGTGTTATACAAAACATAACTAATGTCAATTCTGCATAACGAACAAGTTTCTTCTGCGCTTGGTCATCTTCATTAAAAGAAGTCTGTATTTTTAGATTTCCTTTTTGGTTGTTGTAATTTGTCACGTTAAGATATGTTTATTCATGTGCCCTTAGATGAGTCAAGTGACTTGTCAAAGTCTTCGAACACGCCACACAAAATGCTGTTCCATTTTTGTTCTGCAGCCAATCGAATGAATTCTGCCACTCTTGCCTGAACTTTCGCTTTAAATTCTGCGTAATATCATTTGCATCTAGGCTTGCCAGATGGTCGGGATTAGGCGGGATTTTCCCGACTTCTCGCGAAAATCCCGAGTCCCGAGTATTGAAGTAACTCAGGGGAAAATCCCGACTTTCAAGAAATGTAAATTTTTGGACAAATTGCAGCATTTAATCTAAAAGACACTATTGACTTGGGAAAATTTGGGAGAAATTCCCAAAGTTTTACAAATATCACTTTGTTTAAATTGATCTCATTTATAGTTTCTTCACAAATAAGTAACGCTCATTGTGAAAAAGTATTAAGTATTTTAAACAATTTATACACGAAAGATATATACCGAATGTCTTTTGATCTTATAAAGGCTAAACTAATCATAAGACTGAGTATTGATAAAAGCTGTCAGGAATTCCTGTCATTTTTAACAACATACGAGGGAGTAAAACAAGTCAATTCTGTGAATAAAGTATATGTGGCAAAAATAATATTAGCTTATAGTGTATGTATAAGTCATATCTGAATATTGTTATGTTTGATTTTTTTTTAATCCATCATAATAATGGTTGTTATCAGAATGAAACTGCAATAAGTTTTCAAATAATGTTTCTTTATAAAAAATGTCAAAACCAATATAATATGATCTTTTCATTTGCTCCGACAAATCCCGCATTTTAGTCTCGCTATACCCGACTTTTCGAATTCGGTGCCAGGCAACCCTATTTGCATAACTGCAGGGAAATAGCACAAATAAATTACTGTTGTTTCTCTTTGCTTTTAAAATCATTTCAAAACTTAAAATAATTATATTTCAATACTTACTTGTCCATGTTTTTGGCTTTTTTTACTTTCTATACATATCTTTTATGTTCATGCGTACGTGCTATTGTTTACATTTATTAGTCTTTAAATAACACAGTTCAGAGGCCATAAGCTGTTTACGACGTCTAAGACATCAGAGTAAACGGCAAATGATTTTGTACTTTGGCCTCGTTCCATAGATGGCGTTTCAGACATAGTAATGATTTTGTAAACTGTGAATATTTATAAATAAAATTATGTGCAACACATGGTAAATTATAATAAAAATATATATTTAAAATTTTTATTCAAAAATCTACCATAATCAGTTTGGGCCTACCATCCAACCAAAATTAAAAAATTGAATTCGTCCGACCAAATTTGGTAGAATTCTACCAAAACGGCAACATTGTAGTCAACATAAAAAAAGAAATTTTAATTCTCCACACAATGAAGAAGGGCATTTTAAAAGAGTTTGGCCAATTTTTAGAAATTTTTGCAGACGCGACAACATACCTGCAGGGTCAAGAATACCCAACCATAAATATGTGCATATACTTCTACGAGAGTATACCTAACAAACTCGAACAAAGGGAAGAAGATTCGGAGTATGCAGTAATCATATAACTAAATGATTATGCAAAAAATAATTTTGCTCAAAGATTTAGAATTAATAAGATGCATCTGGTTGCAGCTTTTAAGGACCCTTGCCAAAAAAATTGGTTAGTACTCGAAAAGTACCTTTGCCGAGTACCACTGTCGGATGTTCCAGAATTTGCATACTGGAAGAAGAGGTCGAAAATCCAATTAGCAAAGAACGTTTGATTTATAATCAAATTAAGAAACTTCAACCAGATGAAGTTCCATCAACATCTTTAAGTAACGAGCCACCTGCTAAGAAAGAAGTAAGATTATCTATTAAAATGTTTCCAAATATAGACTTATTAAAAATCCATATTTCATACCCACATTTATCCACATTTACATTGCTTTCCAAAATTTTAAGTTGTTAAAAAAATCTTAGAATCAATAACACTTTCTATTCTTCTCTAAATACACTTTTTAAAAAAGACATTTCCAAATATATATTGTACTTAAATTATATTTTACTTAAATGTTTCAATTTTAAAAAAATCTCTGGATCCCGTCAGAGAACGCTGGAATTCCTTTCAAAAACAACAGAAAGTATGGCAAAGGACCGACTGGGTGACGAAATCAAAAAATATTTCGACACACCAGTTGCAGAAGTTGAGAGATTGGAGTGGTGGACAGAACACCAGAAGGTAAACTATATTCAAATTTGTTGTAAACATTTTAATTGTTATTCTAAGAGAAATAAATGTAATTGTGTTTTCTTTTTTTTTGATTTTTCCCCATGTTGCCCAACTTTCAAATGTATGCTTCGGAATTCCAGCAACCTCTGCCTCATCCGAAATCGCATTTTCTATGGCGGGATCTTGCATTTCCGAAAAACGAACGAGATTAAACCCTTCTACAGTAAAAAAAAAACAATTGTTTGTCCACGACAATTATTTGATGGTACAGGATTTATTGCAACACCCAAAGTAAAAAGGGTACGTAAATATATATATTAGACCGGGTCGGTCCCCATACAAAAATTTTTTTTCTCCAAAGTCGAGGGCAAATATTAAAGATCATCTCGAGACAACTTCAAAAAAAATTTTTTTTTCTTCCCCCACCCCCTGGAAAAACAGCCAAAATCGTTTTTTTATCACTGCTTTTTTGTTTGTGGCTCAATCGTAACATACAAGGCATCGGTGCATAGGTTTCGACGAGTACTACATTTGTCCTATAGATGTCGCTGACAAACGACATCATTTTGTAATGATGGCCTCATTTAGAGCGATTTCTACCCCTAAAATTTAAAAATATTTTTTCCTAGGATTAAAGCCTTTTAAAAACCAAGAACATTTTGCTTTGGAAGTATACAGTTTTATTCAAAAACATAAAAGTTACGTATGAAAAGATGTATTTACAGCATTAACAAAAACATTTGTTTATGTTGTTTGCATTATTATCGCAAATTATTGCATACTTTATAGCGCTGACGGAAAATGTTTATAAAAAATGATTCCATACTTTGTAGCTTAAATTGTTGCATAAGTCTTAACGACATCGAAAAAAAATTTAAATATTTTCTTGAGATAATTCATTTTTAATATTGTGACCGGCGAAATATAATTTTTATTACAAATAAAATCCCAAAAAGAGCAAAGATATGTATGTAATTACATTTTGATTAGTCATTCCAAGCGCTGATTCACTTACATTTCGCACAAATGTTCAGTGTTGCAAATTGCATGGGAAGAATACAAGTGCAAAGTTATGTCTATATTTTATTATTAATACTTCCATTGTGGAGCAGGTACCTTTATAATTTCGTTTCTTGAATATTGGTGACACTGAATACATTCGTCCGCATGTTTGAAAACACTGTTTGCGCTAAAAAGTATGCAATAACTGGTATTTCATTTTTTTCGATATCGCTAAGAAGTATGCAATAACTTTCTGTAATAATGCAAGCAACAGGAAAAAATATTAGTGTGGATGCTGTAAATACATCTTTTCATACGTAACTTTTTTGTTTTTGAATAAAACTGTTTACTTCCAAAGCAAAATGTTCTTGGTTTTTAAAGGGCTTTAATCCTAGGAAAAAATATTTTTAAATTTTAGGGGTAGAAATTGCTCTAAATGAGGCCATCATTACAAGATGATGTCGTATGTCAGCGACATCTATAGGACAAATGTAGTACTCGTCGAGACCTATACACCGATGTCTTGTATGTTACGATTGAGCCACGAACAAAAAAGCAGTGACAAAAAAAACGATTTTGGCTGTTTTTCCGGGGGGTGGGGGAGGAAAAAAAAATTTTTTTTTAAGTTGTCTCGAGGTGATTTTTAATATTTGCCCTCGACTTTGGAAATTTTTTTTGGTGACCCGGTCTAATATATATAATACATATGCCAAAAATAATAATTCATTATTTTTTGTATCTTCCTTAGCGTTCATAATTTTTTGCTTCTTTTTATTGCATAAGTCCTTTAAAGAAAACCCGATCTATGAATTAAGCTATAAACTTCTTTTTTTTTTAACACACATAAGATGACACAAGAAATTTTGGAAGATAAAAATATAGTCCTTCAAAAAATAATAGCTTGCTTAAAAAGCACTTCAAACATGTACTGGCCATAAAGAAAGGACATATCTATGGTGTTGCATAAGAAGGACCAATATGATTTTTTTTTATTTCGAGAATATATTTTCTTTATCCTGTGACGACAGCTTTCAAGCGAAACGTGAAATAATAAAAAAAATATGCATATGTTAATTTCTATACAATCCATTACAAAAATAGATGTGAATCATACACAAAAGAAAATCGCGAATGGATCATTAAAATCAGAGGCCATTTTATTTGGTCCGAACAGAATTAAATACAGAAAAATTTATATTTTTAAAAGTACTGTCAAATTCCAACTAAAAATAAATAAATCAATAGCACGCACCGAAATGGCACATTCATTGAGCGGATTGCCCTAAAAAATAAATTCTTATAATTTCCCTTTAAGCAAAATATAAATAAATTTTCTCAAAATTACTGTTAACGATAATTTTATATATATTGACTATATTTATTTAACATCTATTGCCGATGTTAATGGGAAATTATTTTTTAGGAGACACGTAAAAATAATTTTTTTGCTAACAAATGTATCATTTCATATATTTAATTTTTTGGTTTAATAAATTCAACAGAGAATTCCAATTATTATGAAGTATTCTTTGGTTGTTTATTTAACTATACATTTTTCATAATACAAATACCATACAAGGCATACACTTTTCTCATTTTTTAATGAAACTTATTTTTTAATTTTAATAATACAAAAAGACTTCAATTTAAATACCTTTTTAATAAAACTTTTATAAAAAAAATATTGAAGATTTTTCAAGACTGCAAGATAAGAAAAAGTAGTCCTTCGTCTTTTTCTTAACTCTTTGTTTTTTTGTCTTAATTTATATTTAATCACTATGACCATATATGGAAAATTTTTAGATTTTCAGCCGAAATTGAGCCGAAGCCGCCGCCACCGGTGTAATTTTAAAATGAGCCGCCGCCGCCGGTAATTTCATGTCGGCTTGGTTGAGTTTGTAAGTTACACAACCACCTCCAATGTTCACAAGCACATCCAACTCTCTGCTTTTATTGAATTCTTCCTTTTGAAGATCTCTTACAAATTTAAAAAATTTTCATTCTTAGATATCATTCTCAAAATGAAAAAATGCTCGGTGCATTTTGTTGATTTTCTATCCGTCAATATGAACACAAATGGAAA
Organism: Muscina levida; assembly: GCA_964034835.1. Lineage (NCBI taxonomy): Eukaryota > Metazoa > Arthropoda > Insecta > Diptera > Muscidae > Muscina > Muscina levida. The sequence continues at coordinate 124,036,641 of OZ035882.1, forward strand.
TATCTGTAAACATTCAAAAGATATTGTAATATATTCTTAGGCTAAAAGTTTTCTTGTAAAAGGCCTATTTTTATATAATTATAAAATTATAACCCCTAAAAACCAACAGCTTTAAAAATTAAATAATCCCCGAATAAAAAATGAAATAAAACCCAAATTATACACGATATGAAACAAGCCCCGAATTTAAAAAATTGGTTGGGTGTTATTTCATTGGAGATAATTTAATAATTTGAAAACCCCAAATGAGGAATGAAATAATTCCCAAAGAAAAATGAAAAAACGGACTAAAAAAATTGGGAGTTATTTCATATGAAATAACACCCAAAAATGTATGAAAAAAAAATTGGGGAATATTTCTCGTTTGGGCGTTATTTCATTGGGGGGCTTTTCGTGGAGCCTAAACAACAACCTGCCGGCAAAAGCTATTCCAGCCAGTTGCCGTTTGCTTGTCATCTATGGCAGACAACAAAGCAAACCCCAGGATTTGAAAAATGGAAAGCTTGGACCGCTCGAAAAATGTTCATTTACGAAATGATATTTTCGTCATACGTCTTTCCGTCTTTCTCTTTACACTTTTCACATCTTTGCAGCATCTTAAACAATATTGCATTAAATAAACAGACTTAAGTAAATTTAACTTACTTTCATATCCATCCATCGACGCAAGCATGCTTACAAATTTGCAGTTCATGACCATTTAAACATTTGTATTCCACCACTTTTGGGATAATCCACACTCCATGAGTATTGGCAAAACATTTTCTAAAAAGTGCACCTTTTTTTCACAATTAAAAATAATAAATAAATCTATAACAGACTTTACTTCCATCTTGTTAACGTTTGCCAGCATATCATTAAAACCAGTCCACCTTTTTTTGTATCAAATGATATATACCCTCATCCTTTAAAAATCGAGTAATTATAACAAAACAACCAACGCGTACTTGCCCAAATTCTTTATTTTGTACAGCATATCCAAGCGCCTTCTGGTACCGCCCTTACACAAATGTACTATTTCGCCCTCTTTTTAAATCGTGTAATAATTTAAAATATAATACAAAATAATATAAAAATAAAATCAACGCTATCGCGCCCGTATTCTGTATTTTGTTGAGAATATTTTTTTTTACTGATGGTAAGGATATATGTAAGTTTGTAAACCCGACTGAAACTTTCTAACTTTTTTTTCTCTATATTTCAAAAAAAGGACATTGAAAAAGGATAGTTCCTTATTGTAACAAATAGTCTAGTCAACTATACAAACGACAATTTGAAATAGTTTTTAGTAGAAAAAGTTAACACTTCTGGAATTATTAAAATAATTCTAGAAACATTAAAAGAATACAAAGTTATTAAGTTCGCAAAAGGTTTCGATTCATTATTCAGAATTTTTTCTTTTTTTATAAAATTAAGAAAAAATTTCACATTATTTTGACTAAAGATGGCCGATGTCTTGAAATCGCCGAAATGTCTATCCTAATTAGCATTTGAATGAAAAATTTTAAGATTTAGATACAAATCAAAAGGAAATTATAATTTTTCTGTTCATTACAGATTGTGACGAAAACCGAAATTAGTGGAAAAGTATCTAATTTTTTTTTATTAAAAAGTAAATATAAATATATTCAAAGTATTTCTTAATCATTATGCTAGATACACACGACACAACCGTTGCAGCAACACGGCCATATTAACACAAGCGTTGCTTCTGAGTTGCCCATTGAAATATCAACAATTTTTAATATTTTTGACCGGTTGCTGCAACACGTTACTTCGAACGGTTGCTCGATACTGTACCATTGCATGCCGATCTGTCGATGCTTCAATATTTATTTATTTCTTCAACAAATATGTAATTAAAATTTAATATATTGCACATGCTACAATAAACTGACCAATTATCAACTAAAACCAAAAATTATGTAGTGTGAATATTTCCCAGAAAATATCATAATTAATAGTATAATTATAGTTCGTTAAACTTGTTACTTGTTGGGACAGCATTGTGTACGTAAGTGTGAATTTAAAATGACATTAGTATTTGCATTACTTTAAATAATTGACGCTACACAAAATATGCACAAATTCAACAAGCTTTACACTTCAATGTAATGTAGGTCGAAACAACAATATAAACTGGGTCACATTTAAACTACACTGTAGTTAAAAATAAAATTTTGTTCATAAAATTAGTATAATATTGCCAAAATACTACAAAAACCAGAGCCCAGACATATTTATTTTATTTATTTGTTTATTTATTTAATTCGCCTACACAAAAGACTGTGTCTTATATTAAGTATAGGGTATATTGTGTTACATACATATATTTAACAGAAAATAAACATTAATATTTTTGGCAAATTCAAAACGATTAACAGTATACAAGTTTCTAACAAAGTTGATTCAATGAATTATTAGGACATATTTAAAAATTAGTTTTTAAAACATAAAACAATTAGTGTATAAGAAAAAGAAAACAAAAATAGAGAGAAAGACAGAGAAGACAGAAATATAGAAACTATCATGCTCTGAAAAACTGGTACATTGCTAATTTAAATTGCCGGTCGTTGGAAAGTAATTGTACATGGAAGGGTAGATTATTCCAAAGACGAATTGTATGAATGAAGAAAAAGTTATTTGATGTGCTTCGAGTATGTCGTAACTGAATTAATTGTTTACCTCTCGATGATCTTGCAAATCGAAGACATTCATACAAATACTGGCGACATCGTGTATAAATTATTTTGTGCAAACTTAAGAGGCATCTTATTTTTAGAAAATTCTCAAATGATACACCAAAAATTTTATTAGAATACTGTGATACGTGATCTCGTCTGCCAAGCCCATAAATATATCTCGTTATATTGTTAAACACCATAGTTAGTCTATTTATTAAATTTCTGTTATAATTTGCAAAAATTTCGCAATCATAAAGTAAACTAGGTAAAATCAACGATTTAGCCAAAAGGAGTCTAATATTAGTTGGTGTATATTTCTGACATACATAAAGGTTTCTAAGCACACCATACGTTTTACCGATTGCTGATTTTATATGATTGGACCAAGTTATTTTGCTATCAAATATAACACCCAGATTTTTTGCACTATCTACAATTTCTACCAGAGTATCTGCGATTTTGACCTGCGTATCTTCCGGGAGTGTAATATTCCGTTTGCTAAAAATTATGCACTTTGTTTTTTTGGGGTTTAAATTTAATCCATTAGATTTAGCCCACAAGTCTATATTTGCAAGGTCAGCGTTGAGTTGAAGAATAATGTTTCTAAGGTTAGTTTTGGGTGAGCTTATATAGACCTGCACATCGTCAGCGTACATGTGGATACGACAGTGTTGAACTTGATGACGTAAATCATTTCTATATATAGAGTAAAGCAATGGTCCCAGAATGGAACCTTGCGGTACACCTCTATTAATTGGAAGTGGTGTTGAAACCCTATCTTTTACAGCTAATGTTTGAAATCGCATTGACAAGTATGAATTTATAAGTTTTTCGGCTGTAGTCGAAAAATTAAAGAAATGATTAAGTTTATCGCAAAGAATTTTGTGATCAACCGTATCAAATGCTTTAGAATGGTCGAGTAATACCATAATTGAAACATTATTGCTATCTAAACTCGATCTCAGATCCTCTGAAACTTTCTGCAAAGTGGTAATGCAGCTGTGCTTTTCTCTAAAGCCCGATTGCAGGTTTGTCAGCAAACAATTTCTTTGCAAATAATCCCTTATTTGCCTATTAGCTAATCGTTCGAAGGCTTTAGATAAAAACGGAAGTATTGCAATAGGACGGTAAACTGCATTGTTTTTGGGTATTGGCACTATCTTCGCAAGTTTCCAAGCAGTTGGAAAATTTGAATTCAAAATTATTGAATTAAAGATATGCGTCAAACAAGGTAAAATGTAAGGAATTATAATCTTTATAAATCTTGGGTCCATTCCATCACAGCCAGTCACGTTGGATTTGATTTCGTTAATCGATTGCAAAACTTCTAATTGTTTTACATGACCAAGCTCGAAGTGTGGAAAGCGGTGATTTGAGGCATTGAAGAAACTGTTATAAAAGTTATAATTTGGCTCGGGCATGGCAATATTAACAAATGCATTGTTAAGGTGATCAACATTAATTTTATCATGGACATTTACTCGTTGTTTACTTAGGCCAATAGATCGAATTTGTGACCATTTCTGTTTACAGCTTAAAGCATTTCTGAATTTGTGACTGTAGTAGCTTTTCTTCTTCATCCGAATCAAAGAAATTACGCTGTTTCTCAAGTTTTTAAATACTTGGTGTAATTCAGGTATTTTAAATCTTTTCCAACGTTTGAATGCAACATTTCTAAGTTCCATCAATTTTGTGACACTATCGTTTATCCACGGACACTGTGAGTTTTTTACAATATTCCTTTTCAGAGGAACATGTTTGGAAAAGAGTGTACTGACATTATGCTGCAAAAACTCCACTTGGTCATCAATTGATAAAATGTTGTGAATATAGTTCCAATCTATAGACATAAGGTCCTGGTGAAGCATATTATAGTTTATATTTTTAAAATCGTGGTAATAACAAATGTCAGTTGTTACATTCAATTTAAACTCAAAAGTTAAAAAGCAAATGTCATGCTTTGAAAACATGGGAGCAGAAAGCTGGTCATATAGTGTTGAGGCGAACTGACGAAGAAAAGATCTATTAATGTATTAGTAGAATGTGTGTAGTGAGTAGGAATTAATGTGTTTACAATATCAAGTCCTACGGATTGCATATCAGAAATAATGGTGTTGTCCCTTAGCACATTGCAATTAAAATCGCCACATACTATAATATTAGTGTATTCCAAGCAAAGGTCTTCTAATTTTTCCATAAAAGAGTCATAATTTACTCTACTTGATGGACGATAAACAGCTCCAATTAAAATTTTTTCCGTACCATTTGAGATTTCTACAAATAAAAATTCAATAGGATCTCCAACATTTGATTTCATTTTCAGTTTACATGATATACCATTTTTCACGTAAATTGCGACACCTCCACCTAGAGTGCCTCTATCAGCCCGAAATAATTGATAGTTATTTAAAGAAAAAAAATTGTCATTAAATTTAGGCCAAAGCCACGTCTCTGATATACGTATTTACCGCTTATATGCACTTCGTAATTTGCTCGACTTTTAGTGCTTATAAGCGGGAAATGCTTTTACCAAAACTCGGTTATATGCATTTGCAGTGCATGTAGAAAAACTCGCTTATTTGCATCGGTGGTGCTTATATAAAAAATATGTTATGTACATATGTATTTAGTAATACATGCACCAGAAGTTCAGAAACGTAAAATGTAATTGTAAAAACAGAATTTACAATTTCAAACAGAGATGGAACATCAGATATGCAAACGTACAAATGAGTCAAAAGGGGTGAAACAGTTTGCTATTTAATTGCGATGAAACAATTTTGGTACATTTTCCTTATTGATAGTGAAAAATTTAGACAGTGCATATATGAGAATTTTTTACATGCAATTTCTCAAAATCCTCCATAATTTTGGTGCATAAATGCGAGAAATGCATATAGGCGAAATGCATATATTAAAAAATATTGCGTGTATTTTATATACAAAAGAAAGATTGTTCAAGTTCGGCTGCATATAAACGATAAATGCTTATAACCGGCGTGCATATAAGCGGTAAATACTGTACTACATATTATGTCAACACAGGATTCATTGAAAATTAACCGTAATTCGTCTATTTTATTCCGAATACTCTGAGCATTCAGGTGAACAATTTTTAATCCTTGTTTGCGGTTTGCTAGCACACGAATCATATAGCACAAATTGTCTTTGGAAATACGGATATTATTATTAACCGCCATTGTTCTCAAAGATGTTATTTATTAAATCAACGACGGCAATTAAAATTATTGAAAATTTGTTCGATAATATATTAAAGAGAGCATGATTATAAAGATTGAGTTGAAAATAGAATATGTAGGAAGTAAAATATTTAAAGTGATGTTTCATTTGATTTTTAACTAATTTAACAAACAATATATATGAATTAGGAACGAAAAATGTTATGAAGATCATCCAAAGAATTTTTGTTGATGGGTGTATCGTCTTTAGACTTAATTACGTTGACAATTCCTCGACGAGTAAATACCTTTGCTATCAAACTTTGTTTTTTTTATAGCGCAAGGCGTTTTGAAAAATTGAATAGTTAGACGGAGACAAACATTCATTGACATAAAAAATTCTGTCCGACTCGATTCCGATGCAATTTAAGCGAAGCTGTGTCTTGTTACTCTTTCTGTAATCATTAATTGATTTCAGCACATAAGCTTTTGCCGTGGGAGAGTTCAATTTAATTATAATAGCTGAATCTGGCGAGTTACTCTTTGTTTTAGTCCTACCCAGCAAAAAATTTTCTGCAATTTGGAAGCAGTAGATATATTGCTTCCATACCGGATGCACTACTTTTATGCGCTGCCTTTCAATGCAGAACATTGCGCATTTTTTCCTTAACTAAGTAAGGGAGATAAATGAATACTCACTTACCTGATAGCTGAAATGTACGCAGATATTTAAGGCAGTTATGAAAAGCTTTCTATCAACAATGAAACTATATTTGAATGCAGTAATAAGTGCTGATTTTGGTGCAATCACGTAAGCGAGCTTTGTTCTACTGCAATCCATCTCGCTTACTAAGTTGCAATGATGTATATCAGCATTGTTTTTGTTTTTTTTCAACGATCTTTACCGATATAACACGACTAGAAAGTATTATTTACGACGAAGAGTTGCGTAATACAAAAACCCAATCAGTTTGTTCTTAGTCATAATAGTGAGCGGGTGTATCCACGCAAGTTTGTTGTATTAAGAAATAACTGTTAATTAATTAACTGTTTATTAATTTATTAACTGTTTATTAATTTTTTTAAGTTAATTGCTAGATACTTAAGATTGCTTCCATGTTTTACTAACCTAATATCATGTAAGCTTTCTTATTATTAGCAGACTTTTTTTACAATATTCATTTAGATATAATTGACGTGTGTGCTCCTTGCTGAATAAGCACTTTTTGCGCTGCAAATACGAAAGCACTTTTATAACAACATGATTTCATTACATTTCAGTTGCAATTATTTCACACCATTCAAGTTGCTATTATAGAAGCGCAGCTTTGGATACATAAATCATGCGCATTTAAGTGGGACATTTCTTTACAAAATCATTAATGAATACAGCGCTATGGTAAGCGCTAACCCCTTCGGCCTTCCTTTACTTAATTGCAGAATAGTAAGCAGGTTTTTTGCTGGGTATATATGTATCTATAATACAGCTCCGTTTTGAACCTTGCGAACATTTCTCAGGCCAAATCTCTTCTGAACTTGTTCTTCTTTCTTTACTGGCAGCAACAACAGAAATTCATCTATCAATAGCCGCACGTAGAAAACCATTCCAAGCGCTTCGGTCTTTTGCGCACCGTAGATAGTTCGTCATACCAAGCTTATTTAATATTTCCGTCACCTGGTCTATCCATCGGAGTTTTGGTCGCCCCCTCCTGCGCCGCCCATCAAGTTTATTGCCGAAGACTTTTCGAGCCGGAGCGTTGTCGTCCATTCGTACAACGTGTCCAAGCCAGCGCATTCGGTCTATTTGAACGCGCTTGACCACGTCGATGTCGTTGTACAGCTCATACAGCTCATGATTCATTCGACGACGGTACTCGCCGTTCACGATGATGGGTCCAAATATTTTGCGGAGTATTTTTCTCTCGAAGACTCCCAGAATAGATTGATCCGCTTGTGACATTACCCACGATTCTGCGCTGTAGAGCAAGACAGGTAGGATCAGAGTCTGGTAGAGCTGGATCTTTGTTTTTCGAGAGAGCGCTTTGTCGTTAAATCGCTTGCTTAGCGCATAGTAGCAGCGGTTTGCGATCAATACTCGTCTTTTGATTTCGAGGCTGACATTATTATTTTTGTTTATGGCGGAGCCAAGGTAGACAAAATCATCTACCACTTCAAAATTATAGTTGTCAACGTTCACGCAGCGTCCCCAACGAGTGGACTCTTTGTTCGTTGAAACAAATAACTTGGTTTTGTCCTCGTTTATCACCAGACCCACTTCAGCCGACTGCTTCTCAATGCTCGAAAAAGCCGCAGTAACATCTCGCAATCCACGTCCAATAATATCAATATCATCAGCATACGCGAGCAACATGTGGCTTTTGTTAAATATGGTGCCATTCCTGTTTACTGCTGCTTTCCGCATAATCATCTCCATTACGATGTTAAAGAGATCGCAGGACAGACTATCGCCTTGTCTAAAGCCTCGCTTGGTAGAAAATGGCTCTGACAGATTTTTGCCAATTTTCACTGAAGACTTCGTGTCAGTCAGTGTCATCCCGCAGAGTCGAATTAGTTTTGCGGGGATACCAAACTCAGCCATAGCATCCAACAATTTCTGTCGTATCGGACTGTCAAATGCAGCTTTGTAATCGATGAACAGATGGTAGGTATCGATCTGCATTTCTTGGGTCTTCTCCAGGATTTGTCGTAGCGTGAATATCTGGTCGGTGGTGGATTTACCAGGTCTAAAGCCACACTGATAAGGTCCAATCAGGTTCGCCAGGAGGGGCTTTAGTCTTTCACATAACACACTAGACAGGACCTTGTATGCGATGGGTAAAAGGCTAATCCCGCGATAGTTGGTACACACACTAGGATCGCCTTTCTTAAGCACGGGACATAGGACACTCAGATTCCAATCATCGAGCATGCATTCCCTGAGCCAAATCGTGTTTATGAGCTGGTGCATGCATGTTACCAGGTCATCGTCGCCGGCTTTAAAAAGCTCTGCCGGCAGTCCATCGGCTCCCGCAGCTTTATTATTTTTAAGCCGGTTAATTGCCGTGCTGATCTCGTTTTGGCTCGGTGGTGAACAATCTACTCCATCGTCGATGATTGGTGCGATTCCGTCACTTATGCTGCCTTCGGGAACGAGAAGAGATTGAAAGTGTTCCCTCCATATTTGCAGCACACTCTGAGTGTCCGTGACCAGATTTCCGTCTCTGTCCTTACAGGTGGGGATCCCTGTTCCAAAACCTTTACTTTTAACCTTTTGGTAGAACTTTCGGGCCTCACCTCTATCCCTGTAGTTTTCGATATCCTGGCTCTCTCTTTTCTTCCACAGACGCTTTTTCCGTCTGAACAGGCGTTTCATCTCCCTCCTTTTCTCTTTATAACGCTCCGTCACCGCACGCGTCGCCATTGGCTGCAGTTTTGCCTTGTATGCAGCATCCATTTCCTCAGACATTTCGGGACATTTGTCATCGTACCAGGGCTTGTCTGAGCGTGGTTTTTCATAACCCAGTACGGTTGTTGCGGCAGTGGTCATAGAATTCGCAATATGCTGCCACTGCATGTCGGGAACATCAGAACTAGGGGGATTTGTATGGAGTAATTGAGAGAGCTGGTTGGAGTAGGCATTGGCTATCTCAGTGGTCTGCAGCTTTGTGATGTCTAGCTTCCTTTGCGTTTGATTAAGAGTGTTTTTGGCTCTGCTTAATCGTGTGCGTACCTTGGCTGCAACTAGGTGGTGATCCGAGTCGATATTTGCACCGCGCATCACACGCACGTCCATAACGCTTGAGACATGACTTCCATCAATTACCACGTGATCAATCTGATTTCTTGTATTTTGATCGGGAGATATCCAGGTTGCCTTGTGGATATCTTTATGCGGGAATCTGGTTCCACTCACTACCATGTTTCTTGCCGACGCGAAACTTACCAGTCTGAATCCGTTATCGGAGGTGTTGTTGTGTAGACTGAATTTTCCGACTGCTGAACCAAGAGCATCTTCCCTTCCTATTTTAGCATTAAAATCTCCCAGAACAATTTTAATGTCATGTGCAGGGCAGCGGTCATATATATCCTCCAGGCGCTCATAGAATGCATCTTTGATGTCATCGTCTTTGTCTTCCGTCGGGGCGTGTACACAAATCAGCGTAATGTTAAAATATTTCGCCCGGATGCGAATGGTGGCTATACGGTCATTTACAGGGTTAAACCGCGAGACCAGGTGTCGAAGTCTCTTGCCGACTATGAAACCACATCCAAATTCGTGTCTTTCTGCATGGCAGCTGTAAAAGATGTCACAGTTCTTCCGTCGTGTGCATCCCTGTCCCGTCCATCTCATTTCCTGTATGGCGGTGATGTCAGCCTTGTATTTGTCGAGGACATCCGCCAGTTGGATAGAGGCACCATCTCTGTATAGAGTTCGGACATTCCAGGTGCATATCCTTAAATCATGGTCCTTATATCGTTTGCGGGGGTCGTCAACATTTGGGGGGGTTCTTGTTTTTCGTTTTCTTCGTGTTTTCATAATAAATTTTTGTTTAAGGAGAGTGGCTTATTAGGCCACCGCTCCCGTCTGAACTTGTTCACATATTGCAAAAAAAAGATAGCCAAAACAATGAAATTGCACTCGATAAAAAAATATAAAAACACCTTTTAAATGTTTTTGGCTATAAATATATTTTCAGTTGTGATTTAACAGAATATGAATAACATACAAGAAATATAATCTGATTTAAACGGCATAACATTTCGTAAACTTCATGTTATTGTTTAAATGTTTGAGTTTTAGCTTTAAATATTTTATATTATTTTTACTTACTTACTGTTTGCATAAACTAAATTTTATAGTTTAAAATTTAAATAAACTTTTATATTGAATTTTTCGACTTTCATATTAGCAACCACCAAATAAGCATATATTTAGGATTAACAGATACGAGCATGTCATTAGACGCCTTTTACATACACACAACTTTGTAATGTATTCTAATTAAATCGATATTGCTTCAAAATTATTTCTATTGTATGATTTTACAACAATTTTAATTTAATTATTAACATAATTATATCAACTGCATAGAGTAATTTGAAAGACAATAAAAGCTGCATGTGAGAGATTTCCTTGTTGTAATAGAAACGATATCGTTGTAGCTGGATTTTTAAAACATTGTGTATACTTTAAGGTTTAATTCTAACAATGTTGATTTTCATATTGTGATTTTATACGCATTGATTTTACATTTTGTGGTTTTCATGTCATCGCACTAATGGATGGCATTAGCAAAATCTTTGTGCTTTAAATAATGTGTTTGAATGTTTCTTCTTAATATCGGTAATTAAATTTTCGATTTTATATTTGGCATCACAGGTTTAATAATATTAAAGTTAGCAAAATTTAAATGCTTTGACATTAGTTTGTCTTTATAACATATGTTGTTTTCTTATTAATTTTTTTGAATAATATGTACATTGTATTAAATCATATAAAGCACAGCAGCAAAGAAATTGTTTTATCAATAATGTGTGAATAAAGTACATCACAAGGCTTCAAATGTTAAGGAATTGCATTTCTTGTTTCTAATATCGAAATCCACAAAATGTTGCACTTAAACTACAACGGTGAACGAAGGGACAGACCCCAAAAAAGGACAATTTGTACGGGAGATGGGAGTAGTTTTTGATCCATCTTGCTCGTCTTAGAACTTAACCTCCGGCTGTAATCGAGGCGACAGACAGACGGAAACCCCCAAAAGGGGATGTTTGTATAGGAGGTGGGAGTTGTTATTGATCGTTGTCTTAGAACTTAATCTCCGCTTAAGTTTTAATTCCAAATTTCAGCTCGATATCTCTTAATATACTATTGTAACCGCGGGGACAGACAGACAGACGAACGTCTTTAAATCGATTTTTGTAGAATTAAGTTAACATAAGTTTTACTACATTTAAGATACTAGGCCATTTTCGAGTAGAAAGTCTAGATTGTTTAAAAACAGAAGCTATCACACACTCTGCATTTTCGAAAACCCTTTTAAAATCAAGGTCAATTTGTAAATGGTTTTATTCCATTTGTATTGACCTGTTTGAAGCTCTTTAAAAGTACATATTCGTCAGTGCTTTATGAGCATCTTTCACTAATCTGAATTTTCCTCCTATTTTAATGGTAGCAATCAATCCAATTAGTTAAATAAATTGAATGTGTTTAACTCGCGGAGTGTTCCGCAGTTTCATTAGATTTATACTATTCCCATTATGTTACTATGTCTAGTCACGTATATTTGTTTTAGTCTTAACTCCCATCTGGATGGGGGTACATTGATTTCAATTGGGGGTCATTAATACTCATGGGTAGAAAAACCACTCCCGAACATGCAATACTATGCTAAATGTTTTATTTCGTTTGGCTATCCAATGAATTGTTGTGTTTCTGTTGGCACTTAATTCTACATAATTAATGGCGTTTTAATTTGTTCGACACATTCGTCTGGACTGGCAAATAGAAACATTTCACACGCTCTCTCACAATCGATAAGATCGCATTAGCGCAACTGAATAGGTCAATATGGAAATTTAACTGGTATGTGCGAGAAAACCACAATGATGATGGGTATCTAATAGAAACTTAAAGTTAGATCGAAAATAGGATAGTTGAGAAATTTAAAAAAAATTATTTTATCGTGGCTTTGAGTAAGCTTGAAACTAGAGAAAATTATCTATAACAACAAGAAAATAATTATTTCTCAGAAATAGAGCAGATGGGGTGTGTATGCTGCCAATTTGTTATTTATAAATTAAATTTTGAAATTGGAAGGTTTCCTTAGAGAGGTAATAAAGTTTTTATTCTAAATCTTCTACATGCTTAATTTACGATTAATCGCCATAGTAACCGCAAAGGTTTCTAGACACAGCAAAGCTGCATAACCACGAGATAACCAACTCTTATTCCAACCGACTCTATCATTTACTGCAAACAATCCCCCTAATTCTAATGTTCCCGACACACAGCAAGCGTTATTGTGATAGTCTAATAAAGTTTTTAATACAATTAATTTAATAAAATTATAGAAATGTTCTTATGTCATTTCTGATTTCATTTTTATACCAAGCAGGCATTTGTATGTAAGTTATGTCAAAGTTATTCTAACGATGTAACAATTCTACCATTTGTCGAACTTTAGTTTAATGTTCAATTAAAGAAATTATCATAGAATCAAGGGCGTAGCCAGGATCCGATGTAGGGGGGGGGGGGGGCAGTAGGTTTTACATTTTATATTAATAGTATGTTTACAAAAAAAAATTATAACTATGTATATAACGAAATAACAATGCTCATTGTTTTGACAATATTTTATTAAACAAAGGTAGACTAAAATTTTTTTAAAAAATAATTTTTTTTTACTTTAGGACGCAATTCTTGAGCGATTTTACAATTTTTTTCTAGTGTTATTGAAACAAAATTGTGCACAGAATGGCGTTTTTTATTTTGAATTCCTTATCGTTATTTTTTAAAATTTCAAAGTCGATGAAAAAATAATTTTTGACTTTAATTTGAAAAATTTATGGGATTATGTGTCTAAAAATTTTTAACTTCCGCAGTTATTGTGAGCATATGTTACAAATTGAACTAAGTGAACATATAAGCAAAAAATATATTGTCCTGCCCACAAATATCCGATTGTAACAAATCTTAATATAAAACCTGGAGATGTTTTAAGAAATTCTTCTGTAAAAAATAATATATAACAAAAATTCAGTTCTAAACTGCAACTAAAATAATATTTTGTGTTTACAAATATGCTAATTAGTGCGCTTTTCATCTAAAAAGACCAATAGCATAATATGTTACATCATCTGTCAAAATAAAGAAATTTGTTAAATCCAAAATTATTTAAAATTATGTCAAAAATTTATTTTTTCTGCGAATTTGACAATTTTTAAAAAAATAACGGCTAGGAATTTATAATAAAAAAAACGTACATTCTGTGCACAATTTTATTTGCAATAATACAAAAAAAGGATTGGTAGGCTTAAAACAGTTTATGGCGATAAAAAGTGTAAATGCCACTGTATTTAAGGTTGATCATATATCAAAAAAATGCTTGGATTGAAATCCTAGCTGATCCTTTTTTTAAAGTATCGATATTTTTCATTTCTGCGGGCTGGACCAAAAATATTTTTACTTTTTTATCGACGACAGTAAAAAAACTCGACAAACGAGACAAATTTATTGTAAAAGTACACAAACAGGGATTTAATTATTATTCATGTATTTTCTTTGATTATTTTGACATTGCATTAAAATTTTACATTTAAGGCAGCTATCGGCAACTAACACAACCACAATATGGGTTTGTGTTGGTGAGTTGTTCTCTTCCCTCTCTCACTGTAGTGAAGGAAATTGTTGTAAAGATTTTTTAATAACTATGAACAAAATTATAATATAGGAAATATTACTGTTGTGCGCGTGGCAATGCACATTAACATATAAGAACTCATTTTTACCGAAAAAATTCATTTCTTTTATTGTCTTGCTAACAACAAGCGTCGACACAACTGCGTCGGCCGAATGCTCAAGCGAGACTGATTCAGTTTGTTTTTTTTCGTTCAATGTGTGTGAGAATACATGTGTGGCTCTCTCGCTCATGTTGCACAAGTGCGCGCTCTCGCCGATCGCTGATTTAAGGTAAAAAACCTAGTTTGATAAATAAAAAGAAGAAATTTAGCATGCAAAGAAGAATGCCATAGCCTCAAACTGGAAGAAATACGGAAATAATTTGATCAAACTTCTAAAACCTTTAAAATATTGAAAGTCCTTCACAAAGTAAACGAAACCGCGGATGAAAAAGTGAGTATGCAGTTTTCTTATAAATGGTCACTGCTATCACTTGTATATAGATTCGTTCATGGGTCATTATTGGTATCGCATAGTGTCATATACTTGGTATTGGGAATAGGATTTCAATTACAATCAAACCTGGTTTTAGAGTTAAGGTTTGTATCCAAAAGTAGAAGCAAAAAAAAATATTCGGAACAAATTTCTTAAAAAAAATGTATCAGAACAACTAACCGAATAGAAGTTATTGGCTGTTAAAATTGAGTCAAATACGAAAAATAAAAAAAAACATCTACCATATTAGTTAAAACAAAAATTGAAAAGGTCATTGTAACTCAAAAACTAATGATGCAGTTCGATTCCTCGTGTATGAATTACAGACAAACCGTCGAATCCGGTCTTGTTATTTTTCGACTACCACAGTGTAATCGGCCATGCCTTAACTCAACAAAGTGCACTAAAGTAAAGCTTCGCAGTCTATGTTTCGCATGTTAGGGTGATCAAAAAAGAAATATATTTTTTTATTGTAGGCTAAAATTCATTTGTGTTTTTAATTCTTTGACGCATTATCTGAAGAATGTTATTATATATACTTTTAAAAGTGTAATAAAATTACAAAATCAATTTGCTTCCATGTATTTTGGCTATTTTAGTAAGATCAAATATTCCCATTAAAAACGAGTCACAACTTTTAAGCCAAAAAATAATTATGGAAACCCATTCCCATTACAAAACACATGCTTAAAACAAGCACATATATTAATGATTACACCAATACCTCACTTTGTGTCGTGGTTACGTTCCAAAAAAACACGACCCAAAGTGAATTATGATTTTCTATAGCAAACCATGTAAAGATCGAAGAAAGGTTCCAGGGTTACAAAAACAGTACTTTTAAAAAGAAAATTGAACAAAGTAAACATTTAAAAAACAAAATTAATATAAAATTCAATTACATTCATACACAAAAAAAATTAATTAAAACGAAAAAAAAAATGCAATTGATTTATAAAACAACATACATACAAAAAACAAAACAAATTCAATTAAAACAAAATAAATATTAAATTAATTTATAAAAAAACAGAATAAAAATTAATCAGTCTGAACTCAAAACAACGCAACTTCTAAAATCTAACGGCGCACTGTGATAGTTTTTGATACAAATTTTCGAAGACAAAGCCGAACTCGACGGTTTTACCCTAAATCAGACACGAGGAATCGAACTGAATCATTAGATTTTTTAGTTACAAAATGTTTTTTAAAGTTTTTTTTTTCAATAGTGTTTTATGTGGTTAGCTTAAATAAACAACTTTGTCAAGGACGGCATATCCGACAATCCGAATATAATCTGCGAAAATCTATTTAAGCCCATAAGCTCCTTCCTGAGAAGAAGTTGTTTATATAAGTAAAGCTTATCCAAAATCCCAACTATAGCTTGTCGAAAATCTATTCAACCCGTTAAACCATTATTGTAACTCAAAAATCTTATAATGCAGTTCGATTCCTCGTGTCCGAATTAGGTCAAAACCGTCGAGTCCGGTATTGTCTAATGTATTTAGTCTCAAGTATTGTTAAAAGAATCGATTCGGAAATCGAGTACGGAATCAGTTGCCTCAAAAATTCTTAATTCCACACTCAATTGTTTTTTTAAAATATTTTTACTGTGTTCGTTCAATTGGCTGCATTTCGGGCTGTCGCTCACGGATTGCTTTGATGATATTGGCCTTGAGTTTTTGTATCGCTTCTGGATTAAAATAATCTATGATTTTTAAATTATCTTGTATTTGGTCCACGAGAAAAAGTGTAACGTATTATAGGAGACACGTTGGACCTAACGTATCTGAAGAACGAATTCAATTCTGGAGCCATGTCCGTATGTATGGGTGGCTGTTTTGTGTGCAGGATCACTCGAGCAAACTTTACTGATCCTTTTAAAGATTTAACAGTATTATTATTTACCAAAATTAAGTTTTAATTTCCTAATGAAAAACATAACTTTAACGAAAAACTGGACGATATTTAAATTTGGTCAGTTTAATTATCTTAGAACAGTAGGTAAAATTGAAAAAAAAACCGAAATATTTTCTACAACCTTTTTGGTACCTTCAATACAAATGCCCAAATTCAACCATATACATTTACATACATACTATGTATCTTTGTTGCAAGTGCACTAAATACAGTCAAAATTTTGCACAATTTTATCGCTTATTGAACGTAAACTTACGAATAAAAAAGGGCGTGAGTACTAGTACTTCCAATGCAAGGTAGTCTAAATTTTCCTAATAATTTCAAGGAGGAACTCTTAATATTTTGTAAATTCATTAGCACATTTTAAACTGTAAACATTTCTACAGTGAAAGCTTTTATCCGTCAGTTCACATTAGTGAAATTTCTGTATTGTTTTATTTCGATTTTGATATTTTCCGGGATTTTGACAGCTTTCCAAGCAGTGGGGGGGGGCAGCTGCCCCCCCCCTGCCCCTACCTGTCTACGCCCTTGCATAGAATATCTGAATAGTACTGAAATATTTCAATAGCCAATTAAAACCAGTACAGAAATTTCAGTCAGTTAAACTGACTG
Source organism: Muscina levida (assembly GCA_964034835.1). Taxonomy (NCBI): domain Eukaryota; kingdom Metazoa; phylum Arthropoda; class Insecta; order Diptera; family Muscidae; genus Muscina; species Muscina levida. The sequence goes on from OZ035882.1 coordinate 124,053,932, forward strand.
ATAAATACTATCACCCAATATAAGATATTGTTTAAGTCTTGAGTTATTGAAAATAATCGATTTGTAATTAAAACCAGTTAGAAAGTTTCAGTCGGGCAACCCGACTTACACTTACCCTTACCCTCAGTAAAACAAATAATTTTCTATTATATTGAAATTATTACTCGATTTCGAAAGTGGGCATTTGAATGGGAGGTACGAGAAGGGGTGTGTTTAGGCTCCAGATTTATTCTCCATAACTTTATCCTGTTATAGCTTTACTAAATACAGAATTTGGGCACGATTGCGTTGGGTGTACTGATATTATTACTACATCCCAAAAGTGGGCGGAAAGGTACATTTGTATGGGAGGTACCATTAGGGGCGTGTCTAGACTTCCAAGTTTTTCTCCAAAACTTTGTCCTGTTATAATATAACAAAATACAGAATTTGGGCACGATCGTGTCTAGTGTATTGATATTATTACCCTATTTCTAAAGTGGGCGGAGTGGTACATTTGTATGGGAGGTACCAGAAGGGGCGTGTCTAGACTTCCAGATTTTTTCTCCAAAACTTTATCCTGTTTGAACTTTACCAAATACAGAATTTGGGCACGATCGCGTTAGGTCTTTTAATAATATTAATCGATTTCTAAAGTGGGCGGTACCAGATGTGTATGGGAGGTACCAGATGGGGCGTGGATAGACTTCCAATTTTTTTCTCCAAAACTTTATCCCGTTATTGCTTTACTAAAAATAGAATTTGGGTACGATCACGTTTGATTTTTTGATATTATTTCTCCATCTCCATAGTGGGCGGAAAGGTAGGTTTGTATGGGAGGTACCATAATGGGCGTGTCTAGACTTCCAGATTTTTTCTCCAAAACTTTATCCTGCTTGAACTTTACTAAATACAGAATTTGGGACGATCCCGTAGGGTGTATTGATATTATTACTCGATTTCTAAAGTGGGCGGAATGATGCATTTGTATGGGAGGTACCATTTCAATACCGTAAGTAGTTTTGAAAAAATAATAACTCGTGCAAAATTTCATAACATTTGGTTGCGCCTTTCGAAAGTTATCGTGCGAACCAGCCGGACAGCCACCAGACAGACAGACAGACAGACGGACATTGCTCAAACGACTTAAAAAGTCATGAATCGAATTTGGTTCAAAGAAACCTAGGGTCTGAAGTGACTCGTTCTATGTGTTACACTTGTGGGTCGTATCAAATGATATATACCTTCATCCCTAAGGGTGATGGTATAAACAACAACTGAAATAGTAACGGCATATTTAGCTTTTTATTATACCATCACCCTTAGGGATGAGGGTATATATCATTTGATTCGACCTAAAAGTGTAACACATAGAAGGAGTGACTTTAGACCCTAGGTTTCTTTGAACCAAATTCGATTCATGACTTTTTAAGTCGTTTGAGCCATGTCCGTATGTCTGTCTGTCTGTCTGGTGGCTGTCCGGCTGGTTCGCACGATAACTTTCGAAAGACGCAACCAAATGTTTTGAAATTTTGCACGAGTTATTATTTCCTCAAAACTACTTACGGTATTGCAAATGGGCTACATGGCCCCGCCCCTTCTGGTACCTCCCATACAAATACATCATTCCGCTTACTTTAGAAATCGAGTAATAATATCAATACACCCTACGGGATCGTCCCCAAATTCTGTATTTAGTAAAGCTATAACAGGATAAAGTTTTGGAAAAAATTGTTAAAGCCTAGCCACGCCCCTTCTGGTACCTCCCATACAAATCTACCTTTCCGCCCACTATAGACTATATAGACCCACTATAGAATCGTGCCCAAATTCTGTAATTAGTGAAGCTATAACAGGATAAAGTAATGGAGAATAAATCTGGAAGCCTAACCACACCCCTTCTCGTACCTCCCATACAAATGTACCACTCCGCCCACTTTAGAAATCGAGTAATAATATCAATATAATAGAAAATTATTTGTTTTACTGAGGGTAAGGGTAAATGTAAGTTGGGTTGCCCGACTGAAACTTTCTAACTGGTTTTAATTACAAATCGGTTAATTTCAATAACTTAAGACTTAAACAATATCTTATATTGGGTGATGGTATTTATCAGTCAGTTCAACTGACTGAAATTTCTGTACTGGTTGTTTTTTTACATATATAATATGCAAATCATTCCACCACCACCGATGACAAATAATTACATTATATTTGAATAATAGTTTTTGACACACTTTCAAAGCCGTGACACAGCTAAGCCAACACTTTATTGTACATATTTCAACAAAATTTGGCCACCACTTCAGACATTCATTCATTCATTTCATCATTGCAGTGGCAGTCAACTCCAATTTGTTACGCCATCAATTTAAATAGTTGGCGCCTTTATCTCATTTGCAAAAACTGTAAAATTGCCAAAAAAAAATATTTTTCCTATTAATTCTATTTCGTAATTGTCAAGTGAATTTGCACGAAAATATCATAAATCATAACTTTCATGAATATATTGAAACGGGCTTAACTGTGCGTTGTAAAAATAATGTTTCTGCATAAATTTTTCAAACATTTGTTGGCAACAGCGAATTTATTGATGAGAGTAAAGTCAGGACCAGGAGTTGTGAGGTATAGAGAAATAAAGATCGAGACAGGATTAGCAAACAAAATAGAGTATCATCGTTGTTTTTGTATTTATTCGGTCTGTTTATTAGAACATTGATTTGGAATTTGCTATAAACTTCTTTCAAAAACACTGGTCTTGAGTTTGAAATAAATTCCAAATCAATGTTCTAATAAACAGACCAAATAAATACAAAACCGACGATGATGATGACGCAGAGCACGGCGAGCCGCAAAACTGAAATAATGCTTATGGCAAATCTGTTGGTTGCGAAACCAACAACAAAAACATGTTGTTTGAAATCATAAACAAGCAAAACAAGAAAGAAGTTTAGCAAATGGTTTCTCATAGTGAATGGTAGTGAAGTTTATCGAGTCTATATACTCAAGAAAGAATTCTCATTTCGTTGTGAGATTCTGGTGCATAAGACTTGATAAACAATTTGCAGCCATTATACTAAAGTCTGCTGACGAGGATTCGTGGCTGAATCCGAAACAGCTGTACAGACTGCCTGGCATTATGAGAATATCATTCTGCTATAAACTTCTTTCAAAAACGCTGGTCTTGAGCTAGAAATAAATTCCAAATCAAATAGAGCATGTTTCAGCAGCTTTCAAAATAAACTATTCGTAACAGTTGTTTATAACATTACTCTTAGGGATGAGGGTATATATCATTTGATACGACCCAAAAGTGTAACACATAGAAGGAGTGACTTTAGACCCTAGGTTTCTTTGAACCAAATTCGATTCATGACTCTCTAAGTCTGTCTGTCTGGTGGCTGTCCGGCTGGTTCGCACGATAACTTTCGAAAGACGCAACCAAATGTTTTGAAATTTTGCACGAGTTATTATTTTCTCAAAACTACTCACGGTATTGCAAATGGGCTACATGGCCCCGCCCCTTCAGGTGCCTCCCATACAAATACATCATTCCGCCCACTATAGAGATGGATAAATAATATCAATAAATTAAACGTGATCGTACCCAAATTCTATTTTTAGTAAAGCTATAACAGGATAAAGTTTTGGAGAAAAAAATTGGAAGTCTATTCATGCCCCATCTGGTACCTCCTATACACATCTGGTACCGCCCACTTTGGAAATCGATTAATATTATTAAAAGACCTAACGTGATCGTGCCTAAATTCTGTATTTGGTAAAGTTTAAGCAGGATAAAGTACTGGAGAAAAAATCTGGAAGTCTAGACACGCCCCTTCTGGTACCTCCCATACAAATGTACAACTCCGCCCACTTTAGAAATAGGGTAATAATATCAATACACTCTACACGATCGTGCCCACATTCTTTATTTTGTTATGTTATAACAGGACAAAGTTTTGGAGAAAAAATTAGAAATCTAGCGACGCCCCTTATGGTACCTCCCATACAAATGTACCTTTCCGCCCACTTTAGGGATGTACTAATAATATCAGTACACCCAAGGCAATCGTGCCCAAATTCTGTAATTAGTAAAACTATAACAGGATAAAGTAATGGAGAATAAATCTGGAAGCCTAACCACACCCCTTCTCGTACCTCCCATAAAAATGTACCACTCCGCCCACTTTAGAAATCGAGTAATAATATCAATATAATAGAAAATTATTTGTTTTACTGAGGGTAAGGGTAAATGTAAGTTGGGTTGCCCGACTGAAACTTTCTTCTTTTAATTACAAATTGGTTAATTTCAATAACTCAACACTTAAACAATATCTTATATTGGGTGATGGTATTTATCAGTCAGTTTAACTGACTGAAATTTCTGTACTGGTTTATTTTTAATGTCAGTTTAAATAATTTTGACTATTCAATATATTGTTATCATATCATAAAAACTTAAACACCAGTTATCTGATATAAGTTCATGAATAACTTTCTTTCTGAACTCAATATTGCTTTTCTGCCAACAGTTTGTTACATAAAAGCTATTCGTAGTTTTAATTTTATCTTTTGTAACTCTCTTTTGTTTCCTGTTTCAAATTAAGATACCTAAGAATGTGGAACTGGGTTTGCTTTGGATCAAGTCATCATTAACTTCATCGACGTCATTTAAATTCAATTGGTTTATAGCACACACTATGTCTTCTTCACTATTAATGCTTTTAACCGCTAGCGTTCTGTGAACACAAAAGCGATGATTGTGCGTAAATGCGTGCTTAGAATTCCAGCCACAGATACACTTAGGTGGAAGTGTTATAATACGAACAGGAGCATTTTTCAGCATTTTCCTTTCTGTTACAGTTTCGTACTTGTGGGGAATATTGGCTGACGTTACTCTAAGTAGTTGGGTGTTTTAGTTGCCACTTCATGCATTGAAGTGATTTGGAAACATAGGAAACCAAAGCTAAGAAATCAACACATGAAAACTAAACTTTTAAAAAGCAAATATGTTTAGATAACATAGATCAATGAATGCAAGAGGGGATAGGGAAATTATGGTATTTATTGGTGAGCAAACCATCATAAAAAAAGAGTTGGCATAGAACCATTCAATCAAACGTCTGGCGGAGTAAAATTTGTTGCTTTTTTAAGGACTTTGGTATCTAGCAAGGTTATTGCCTAATGCTTCATAATTCTCAACATTCTGTTGCATCTATTTCTAGTGGCCCCTAAACTTTAAACTGTACACTGAGTCCTTAAGATTTAGCCATAAGCAACTAAATACCAGTACCCACAGAAAACTGTTAGAGAAGTAAACAACCTTTTCATACTTTTGTTATTAGTGAACAATGCATGTGTTCATCTCACACAAAATTTTATTGAATTCAGTATTTTTACTAAAAATATATGTAGGTAAAAATGTGGGGGTTAATTCGGTCATTTGTATGGGAGGTACCAGAAGGGGTGTGACAAAGGTTTTGATTTTCTGGGGGTTTATCTGTTATTAAAAGGTTATTAAACTGACCAAGTTTAAATGCCATCCAGCTGCCCGTTTGGAAGTTATGGGAGAAATAATAATTATCAAAAAATGGGTAATTTTGTATGGGATGTACCAGAAGGGGTGGGGCAATTCTGCCCATTTACAATTCCATAACTTCGTTATAGAAAATATTAATACTGAAAAATTTTCATAAGGATCAGTTAAGGTTTACTCGAGTTATTCAGCTTATCCCTCAGGATGACGGTAAAATTTTGAATTTCGAACCCCGGTAGCGACCCCTAAACCTTTAAGAAAAAAATTGAAAAAATTCACATAGAGTTTTTTTGTACGTCTTAATAAAATTTTAACTTGGCCCATGAAAAATTCCAAAAACATTTTTTAAGACTCACCCTAGTGAACATACATAAGTGAAAGCGAATAAAGAAGACATGCAAGCTGTTTATGACCAATTTTGAAAGTCTGATAGTTTGTAACATACGAGTGTGTGATTTATGAAACAGGGATTTAAAAATCAATTTAAATTAAAAATCCTTTCATACTTTAAATTTAACTGCATGATTAAGCTGCGGGCGGTTTCAGGTTATTGTTGTATAAGGTTATTGTCATTATCGCCTTGCACGTGGCCACAATTCCAGACAGTGGCCACACTATATATTGTGTTGCGGCAGGACAAAAAGGACGAACCCGTATATTTTGTAAATGACAACGAGGTTGCTGTCAAAAGGATTGTTTAAAATTGCATTAAAGGCTAAGGGAGAAATCTGTATAAATAAAAAACTAAAAGAGAAATGTCATTCATTTACCCTTTATATCATAATGTTTAACAATCGAGTTAATAAATATAATCGATTTTTTAATTAAATTATATATAAGGTATAATTTGTTTCGCTGTGTGACGTAAACGGTGGAAGATAGGTCTTTTGGTTGTATGAGAGTTTCTAGAGGGAGTGTGGCAAATGTTTTGGTTTTCTGCAGTTTCGCCTAATATTACAAGATAAATATGTATATAAAGATACTGTCAAATTTTAACGCATACCTGATTTAGTAAAAAACCCTACATACATATTTCAGCTGTTTATCGCAAAACACTCAAAGCGAACGATAACGTTCGACATCGTGAAACAGGCAGGAAATATGAAAAACATATGAATAATGATGCCTTAATTCTATAGAATGCTAAGTCGATTTAGCATGTTTTCAACTAAGTAGAGTTTTTGACTTTAGATTGCTTCATTTGAACTCAGCATATAAGTGGAATTTATATTACTCACAAACTTTGAACGCGTTTCTTGTTATCGATATTATGACAAATCATCCTCCTTTTTACAATTGGACTCTTACTTTAGGAGATAAATGTACTTAAACTTTTTCATATGAATGTCGACGGTTTCTCACCCATTTTGAGTTGAGTTACCAACCTATTTTAAGATGAGATTCCAACTGTACCTTGGTGATTTCTTAACTATTGTATGATGATCATAAATAAAAATCAATTTTACGATTGGACATTGAATTTAGGAGATAATTTCACTTCAAATTTTTCATACGAATGTAAACGTAAGATCCCGACTATATCTTAGTGATATCAACTAATGTATAGCGATCATGATTTAAGCTCCTTTTTTCGACTGGATGCTTAGTTCAGGAGATAATGGCAATTAAAGTTTTTCGCCGACTGCTTCTCACCCAATTTAATGTGAGAGCAAACATTTCCCTACCAGCATTTTTAAAATAAATTTTCGTATTGCCTAAAAAAATTTCATTGAAAGCTTCCTTTGAGATTTGCCTAAAAGTATAAACATAAACGAGCTTTTTTGATAAACCGGTTAACCGACGCTTAAAACCCGTTTAACACGGGTATTCAAAAAAGGAATTTTGGAAAAAACCGACATACGGTTTCCGATTGCATGGTTTTCGGTTTGAACACTCTAGGTGGGGCTATTCTACCCATTTGCATACCCATACAAGGGCGTAGCCAGGATCTAACTTAGGGGGTGGGCAGTCGGTTCTACACTTCATGTTATAGTATGTTTACAAAAAAATTAAAACTTAATACCTAACGAAAATCAATATTCATTGTTTTGACAATGTTTTATTAAAAAAAGGTAGACTAAAATTTTTTTAAAAAATTTTATGTTATCGAATTCGTATATTCGAATATCGTAGTACTTAAAAATTTATTTTTTTAATCTTAGTTGTTTTGTTTTTTTTTGAACATAGGAAATTTTTAGCCGCAATTCTTGAGTGATTTTTAAAAATCGTGTTATTGGAAACAAAATTGTGCACAGAGTGAACGTTCTATATATTCTGAATTCCTTATCTTTATTTTTTTTTTTAAATGTGTTAAAGCCGATGAAAAAATAGTTTTTCACTTTAATTTCAAACATTTCAAACTATATTGATCTGGTCACAATTATTATCCGATTAGAACAAATCTTATTATATAACATGGAAAAGAAAGAAAGAAAGTCTTCTGTAAAAAAACTCAAATTGGTGAGTCACCATGAATTTTTACACCATGATTCATTTGATACGAAAAAAGTGTAACGCATTAAAGGAGACGAGTTAGACCTCCAAGTATCTTAAGACCAAACTCGTTTCAAGACTTTTTAAGACGATTGAGCTATGTCCGTCTGTCTGGCTGGCTGGTCAGCAGGATAACTCGAGTAAACCTTAACGGATCGGTATGAAAATTTACCAGTATTAATATTTTTCAAAACGAACATAAGGGATTGTAAATGGGCTGAATAGCCCCACCCCTTCTGGTACTCACCATACAAAATTACCTATTTTTGGATAATTTTTATTTCTTTAATATCTTAAACCCTAAGAAAACCAAAACCTTTGCCCTTCTGGTACCTCCCATACAAATGACCTAATAGTTTTACATACATATCTTTTTTGTAAGTAAACTGAATTCAGTCAAATTTTAAGTACGATGATCGGTTATGAAAATAGGACTCAGGAATGAATATGGATTATATCGGATCACGCCCTCTGGTACCTCCCATACAAAATGACCTATTTTTGGAAAATTAATATTTCTCCCTCACCTTCCAAACCGGCACCTGCCGATAAATTAAATTTGGCAGTTAATTTATATTGTAATAGGAGGCAAAACCTCAGCAACCCTAATTATTTGACATAATCCTTCTGGTACCCCCTATATAAATAACCGATATTTTCCACTTTACATATATATCATTTTTGTGTGTGCAATAAATTCAGACCGGCCCTGGCATAGTGGTTAGAACACGCGACTACCATGCGGGAGATCGCAGGTTCAAACCTGGCTCCAGTTGTTAACAGCAACTTCGCAGTATTAAGTGTCGAGTCAATCGGCGTGTCTAGTAAGAGCTTCCCAAACAGTGACGTTCGCATTCGTCAATAAACAAGTAGGTGCCGTTAGTTGTGAATCTAAAAATAGAAAGCGTGTTAATTCACAACAACGCGAGAAGCTATCCTATACCTCATTCATGGGGTGCAAAGGAAAATTAAGTTAAGTACATTCAGAAAAAAATTTCCATGGCAAACGTTCGAACGTTGATTTACGAAAAAATCAGACACGTTGTGCTGCCCCTAATTGTACCTCCTATACAAATAAGTTAAATTTTTACGGTTTTACTCCATAAGCAGACACAAAATAATATATAAGTAATATTATTTTAATTAAAAATCTATTTATTGCAATAACTCAAGTCTTAAACAATAACTTATATTGGGTGATGGTATTTATCAGTCAGTTTACCTGACTGAAATTTCTGTACTGGTTTTTGCATATATATGAAAAAGTTCAGTTTTAAACTCCAAAAAAAAATATTTTGTGTTTACAAGTAGCTTCAGTACCTATTATGTTACATCATCTGTCAAAATTAAAAAAAAATTGTTAAATTCAAAAAATATTTGAAATTAAAGTAAAAAATTTATTTTTTCATCGAATTTGACAATTTTTAAACAAATAACGGTAAGGAATTTAGAATTAAAAAAACGTACATTTAATGCACCATTTTGTTTCCAATAATACAAAAAAACCCCCTTTTTCCCACTGTGGACGGTAGGCTTAAAACAGTTTTAGGTTGCATGAAAATGACGATAAAAAGTGTAAATACCACTGTATTCTGAGTTGAAAATACATAAAGAAATGCATGAACTGAAATCCTAGCTGGTCCTTTTTCGAAAATATCGATTTTTTTAATTTCTGCAGACTGACTGTACTTTTTAATCGACGACAGTAAAATAACCGGACAAATGACATAAAATATGTTTATCTATAATATAAAAATAAGTCGCTGAATGTGTTGCTAAGCGCAAAACTTGACAACGGTTGGACCGATTTGGCTCAATTTTATTTTCAGTTATTCGTTATTGCCAGGAGTAGGGTTTTACGAAAGAAAATTTTGGAAAAATCTTTCGGAAAATTGGAAAACCCGAATATTGCTTTTTTGTATGGAATTTTTTGTGCAATTGTTATGAATGATTTTTTGAATGAAAAAATAAAAAAAATTTTGTTGGAAAATTAGGAAAATTCCGGAAAAATTTTAATACTATTTTTCGACGAAATTTTGATTTTTGTCGTACTATTTGATAGTTTTGAACGATGTAACTTGCGAAAAATTTCGGATAATTATTCCGAAATGACTTTCCGAATAGGAAAATATATAAATTGTCGGTGGAAAACTCGGAAAATTCCAAAAAAAAACGAAAATGTGAATTTTTTCAGCAAAATTTTGCATCTTATCGTATGTTTTGGTAATTTTGGGCGATGTAAATGTGAACAATTTCGAACAATTATGACTTTTCGAATGGAAAAATAGAAAAATTCTTGGTGGAAAACTCGGAAAATTCCAGAAAAAAATCGAAAGATTTGGATGCCTTCGACGAAATCTTCCATTGTATCGCCTGATTTGATGATTTCAGACTACGTAAAGGTGAAAAATTTGTTGTGTTGCTGAAAAATTTCGCATTATTGTGAAATATAGTGTGAAAAATGTATAGTAATTTATCAATAAAGAACGTTGTCTCAGTTTGCTCAATTTTTTTTCAATTTCTCATAATTTTCAGGAATTTTTTATGCCAAAAAATTTTGGGAAAATCCCGGGAAAATTGTGTGCAATTGTTACGAAATGGCTTTTCGAATGAAAAAATAGAAAATTATTAGCGAAATACTCGGAAAATTCCGGAAAATTTAACGGGATAAATAATTTCTATATATATAAAAATGGTGTAATAGTAATTCATATAGTCATTCATCAATTGAGAACGGCTGGGCCGATTTTGCTCAATATTTTTTTCAGTTGTTCGTAATTGCCAGGAGAATGTTTATGTGGAAGAAAATTTGGGAAACTCGAAAACTGCCTTTTTGTATGGAATTCTTACGGAATGAATTTTCGAATCGAAAAAAAAGAAAATGTTTGTTGAAAAATTCAAAAAATTACGGAAAAATTAAAAAAAAATAAATTTTTTTTCGACGAAATTTTGCATTTTGGATAATTATTCCCAAACGACTTTTCGAATGGAAAAATAGAAAAATTCTTGGTGGAAAACTCGGAAAATTCCGGAAAAGCTCGAAAAACTTGGATTTTTTCACCGAAATTTTGCATTATATTACTTGATTTGATGAAAATCGCAAATTGAATTTTCGTATAAAATTTTGTAAGCCATTGTTCCGTAGTAGCTTTTCGAATGGAAAAATGTTTGTTGGAAAATTACGGAAAAATTAAATAAAAATTGAATTTTCTTTTTCGACGAAATTTTTTTTAAAGTTCGCAGGGTACGAAGTTGTATGGCAGAACAACTTTTGCCGGGTCAGCTAGTTTATTATAAAAGTACACAAACGGGTATTTTATTATTATTCATGTATTGTCTTTGATTATTTTGACATTTTTAACAACCTGAAGGCCTAACGTGCATTAAAATATTACATTTAAGGTTAAAATAACATAGATTGATAGAGAAATTGACAAAAGAAGAAATTTAGCAAAACAATACTCAAAGTAAAAAAAACCTTAAAAAAAATTTTGTACGAAACCGTCATTGTAATTCAAAAATCTAATGATGCAGTTCGATTCCTCGTGTCCGAGTTAGATTAAAACCGCCGAGACCGGTCTTGTCTATTTTTCGACTATTAATTTTGTCTCATGTCTTGTTATAATAATCGATTCGGAAATCGAGTACGGAATCAGTTGCCTCAAAAATTCTTTTTTCCACACTCGTTTGCTTTTTTTAATAATATTGGCCTTAAGTGTTTAAATCGCTTCTGGATTAAAATAATCTATGATTTTAAAATTAACTTGTATTTGGTCCACCCCTATACCACTTGACTCGAGAAAAAGTGTAACGTATTAAAGGAGACTCGTTGGACGTTAAGTACCTTAAGAGCGAATTCAATTCTGGAGCCATGTCCGCCTGTCTAGGCGAGCTTGCTGGTGTGCAGGATAACTCAAGTAAACTTTTTAATACTGAGAGTATTAAAATTAAATGCCCTAAACACCAGAAAATGGTATCTTAAAAATGCTGCTTAAAATGTTATGACTTTGCACAAGATCGGCAAGATCGAACCAATGAATTATTTCTGATAATAAATTATTTGTAATTAACACTAGAAAGTTGTATCACAAAAATTAGGGTACATAGCGGTTATCAGCCTATAACGGTTATAAAAGATATCTAGCTTTACACATAATTACAAAATGTGATTCAGCGCCACTTTGAGGTAAGATTTATAAAATTTTGTTTACTATTCAATGATATATTACTTTTATAAAATTAGTTGCATTAATCATTAGAAAATGGTATTACAAAAATGTTTATCTCCAGATTATTATATTGACATGATTGTGCACAACTTTCAAACAAGATCTGTGCCATGATTTATTACTTTTATTAAAATGTATGTTTTAAATAATAGAAAATGGTATTGAAAGAATTATGTTGGCAATTATTTAAAAATGGTTAAGTAAAGTTAAAAAGTTCAGAAAAAAGTCGTTCTAGTAGAAGATAGCAATCAAATTAATTAATTTGTATGCAACTAAGAAACTCATCGAAAGCGGTGGATGATTGGTTTGAACGAAATCTTAAATTGAATCATTTTCCAAGAAAGCTAAAAAAAGAATGTCTGAAACGAATATTTTCCATATCACACTGCTATTAATAGTAGTAGTTAACGTTTGGCTAGTAATTACTTATAGAATATTTAAGTAAGCACGGCGTTAGCTTCTCTAATTCGAACTTTTAATGTTAAGTACTAAATATGACCCGAGTTTTTATTGTTGCTTAGGAATTAACTTCGTAGTCGCATTTCTCCCCTTAACACTTAAGCAAAGCAAAGCGTTTACTCTTTGCCTTTAGCAATGCATAGTGAGTGCTAGTAGTATTTTGAGTCTGTGCTCTCTGTGTAGCAATAAAGGATGTTTAACATTTTAGTTTGTGAGGAGAAACTTTAGACGTTAGAACTAAAGTCGAGTAAAACCAACAAAACATACTGGAGAGATGTCATTTGTTTTGGCAGAATTTTAAATGCTGCTACACACACACAAACACAAAGAGAAGCATCAAGATACGGGAATTACTTAAATAAACGATGACATCATTAATATTGAGAGTTCTAAGAGTATATTCAAATAATTTCAGTTTGAGTTTTTGTCAAAAGGACTTATCAAGCAAATACAATTATCCACTGAAAAGGCAATTTAAATATTCTTGCTGCATCCTTGATGTTAACTTCGATTAAAAATTGTAGACAATGACCCAAATAGGCTTCTAAAAGAGATGAAGCATCAGTTGTTAAGTTTAATGAAGTTGGTTATTGTGGTTTAAATCAACTCTTTACAAGGCGACCGTTCACCCCAGTTTTGTGATTGCTGTTTGGACTGGGTGATGGTACCAATGTTGCCCTATTTTACTCCTTAAAATACGTATTTGATAAAATTACTTCTTCTTACTAAACTAATTGTAGATATATATACAGCTGATGATGTACCATTGTGCATCAGTTATTCACAAAGGGGTCTGAAGATGAACTCGTGTTGTGATTCATGGAGTTCGAAACGCGTCATCCTAGTGCGTGACACACTCAATTTGACCAAAAATATCAAACAATAAAACACTATTCTAATTAGCTTAATAATTATCGACCTTTTTTTTATTATTTAGTTTAGATTTATTAGATTTTTCTAAATGGGCTTTCAAGGTCCTTCTCCTTAAATATGAATAAAAGATTGTTTATTTCATTTTCCTCCGACGTTTCGCTGGCATTTCCCAGCTTCTTCAGGGATTTTTTATTGATCTGGTAACGATAAACAATCAAATAGAGCACTTACTTCAGTCCATGAATTTAAACATTATAAAAATATTAAACTTACATTCAATCTTTCGTCAAATTTCACATTTAAAAACAGTTATTGTATATGTTTTTAACGACATAAAACATTAACTTAAAAATAAATAAGAAACAATCACAAAAATATAAAATATCACAGTTTAAAGTTTTCTTAATGTTTAGTATCACAGCTGAACCTTATTACTAACTTATAGCTATAATGTAGTTGGCATTGGTGCTGTCCTTGTCTTCTTTTCTATTTATTGCACTACTTGATTTTTGTTGAATTCGTAAGCTCTCTAACGTGAATCTCTTGTTTACATTCCTCTCCTTGTCTAATATTTTAACATCTGTAAAATTTGCGCTGTGTCCACTCTCTGTGCAGTGTTGTGCCAAAGCTGTTGTTGTTTTATTTTTCTTTATGTCCGTTTCGTGTTCAGTTAATCTTGTCTCCAAATTACGTTTAGTTGTGCCTATGTATATTTTATTGCACTCTTCATTCTCTTTACCAATACACTTGATCTCATACACTACGTTGCTTTGCTGTTTTATCTCAATTTTTGTTTTTGTTTGTGTAAAAAGTGAAGAGATTGTTTTGTTTGGTCTATGTGCTATTGACACTTTTTCGTTTGTTATTATTTCTCTCAGCTGTTTGTTCTCTGTGAGCTTTGGTATATATGAGAGGCTTTGGTATATAAGAGAGATGTGTCGTCGGTAGATGTGGTGTTACCAGATGTGTCGTTACTGTTTGCTTTTCGGGATTTGTCATTTGTGATGTTTTTAAGTAAGTTATTTATGATGAAGTTTGGGTAATTATTGTTGTGCAAAATGGTTTTAACTTTTGTAATATTTTTTGACATGAATTTTTCATGACTTATGGATTTTATTTTTGTTATTAGGTTTGTTGCTGTATTTATTTTTTGTTTTAATGGTTGTGTGGAGTTAAAGTTAATGATTCTTCCCGAAGCTGTTGGTTTTGAATACCAGTCCGTTATAATTCTGCCATCTTCGCGAAAGATTTTCATATCCAGATATGGGATACATTTGTCTTCTTCTTTCTCCATTGTAAACTGTAGTTTCTTGTGATAATGGTTAAATGTTTTTAATATTGTTTCCTCGTCTTTGTTTTTTATTATTACCAATAGGTCGTCAACATATTTTTTAATAAGTTTTATGCTGATGTTGTTTCTTTCCAACTCTTCCAATGTACTTTCTAGTAATTGGTCTAGGACAATGTCAGCTATAGTTGGGGATAACGGATTTCCCATTGGCATGCCATACGTTTGGTTGTAGTATGTGGTTCCATAGATGAAATAATTGTTGTCATTAAGACAAAATTTTAATATTTTCAAAAATTCCGTGCGGGGTATTTTTGTGTGTTCTTTTAGAACATTCCATTTAGCCATAATATTATTAATAGCGAGATGAATCGGTATATTAGTGAATAATGATACCACGTCTAAAGATACTACTATTTCGTCGTCGTCCAAGTGTATATTGTCCAGCGTAGCCTTTAACTGTAGTGAGTTTTTTATATTATATTTTCTGATCGTTTAGCCGAATTTGATGTATGATTTGATACACTAACATAAATTCTGATATATAATCAATACGATAGACTTAAACTAACAAACAAATCAGTTTATAATCTAATTCCTTAAACTTAAACTTTTCTCTCAATTATTGTGATTGTGGCATTAACCGTTACCGACCAATATTACCGATTTGACGTCACTCTCGCCTAAAATCTATACATATAAAAATGGTGGCAAAAATGTATAGTAATTCATCAATTGAGAACGGCTGGGCCGATTTCGCTCAAACTTTTTTTCAGTTTTTCGTTATTGCCAGGAGCAGGTTTATGTGAAAGAAAATTTTAGGAAAATCTTCCGGAAAAGTAGGAAAATTGGAAAAATCGAAAATTGCCTTTTTGTATGGAATTTTGTGCGCAATTGTTACAAAATGGCCTTCCGAATAGAAAAATGGAAAATTTTTGTTGAAAAATGCGGAAAATTCCGGAAAAATTCAAAAAGTTTGAATTTGTTGTTCGACGAAATTTTGCATATTATCGTATGATTTGAAAATTTTGGACGATGTAACAGTGAAAAATTTTGGATAATTATTCCGCAATGACTTTCCGAATAGAAACATAGAAAAATTCTCGGTGGAAAACTCGGAAAATTCCGGAAAAACTCGAAAAGTTTTGATTTTTCAGAAACATTTTGCATAGCAAATTGAGTTTTTGTATAACTTTTGGGTGCAATTGTTCCGTAGTCGCTTTCTGGTTGAAAAAATAGAAAATTTTTGTTGGAAAATTATGAAAAAATTCCAAAAATTTTAATTTTTTAGACGAAATTTTACATTTTATTGTGTTTTGATAATTTTGAATGATGAAAATGTGAAAATTTTGGTAATCATTCCGAAATGACTTTTCGAATGGAAAAATAGAAAAATTCTTGGTGGAAAACTCGGAAAATTCTGAAAAAAAATCGAAAATTTTGGATTTTTTCAACGAAATTTTTTATTGTATCGCTTGGTTCGATGATTTTATGCGAAGTAAAGGTGGAAAATTCGTTGTGATGCTTGGAAAAATTCGGTTTATGTGGAATCTATATGTATAAAAACGGTGTAAACTGTGTGTAGTAATTCATCAAGAGGGAACGGCTGGCCCATTGTGCTCAATTTTTATTCAATTGTTCGTAATTGGTATGAGGGTTTAATGCAAGATAATTTTGGGAAAATCCTTCTGAAAAGTCAGGAAATTGAAAAATCGAAAATTGTTTTTTTGTATGGAATTTTGTGTGCAGTTGTTACGGAATGGCTTTTCGAATTTAAAAATAGAAAATTCTTAGGGAAAAACTCGGAAAATTTCGGAAAAATGTAAAAAATTTGTTTTTTTTTATTGGCAAAATTTTGCAATTTTCGCATGATTTGATGGTTTCGGTTAAATGTTGGTTGGTAACGAGATAAATAATATTTAAATAAAAAATCCGTCGCACCCGAAGGGATGTGTGGCAATCTGCTGCCGACATTGGGAATGCCAGCGCCATACCGTTCGATGCAAGATGCATTCGATCGGGACTTTTAACGGGAGCAAGGCTATAATCTAGAAGAGCTGACCGGAAGAGTTCGAACAAATGTGCCGCTGTTAAATACCGAGTACAAGAACGTGTACGATTCACGATGAAACTGGAGGCATTTACTTTCTCGATGCTCCGAGTGGGACAGCCAAGACATTTTTTGTTGATTCCGGCAACAATTTGGCCAAGATCTCAAATAACGTTAGCCGCTGCATCGTTTGGCATAGCTGCCACGTTGTTGGAAGGCATTCGAACTGCAAATTCCGCTTTAAAACTTTCGATGAATCTTACCACGGTTGCAAATCCAAAGTACACAATGACCACAAATTTCGCAACGGCGAAGTAGATGCCAAATCAACATTTTGGATGAATGCGTGGTAACGAATAAACGAGCTTTGGAAGTAGTTTCTCCGAACGATAAAGGATTTACGAGAGGATTTAAAAGGACTTGGTGGGGCTATAATTTTGCTCAAAATCTCTAATGATGCTGATTTACTTAAACCATGCTTGAAAACGTCGTCAATGTCAACCTACCATCTTCTGCTGAATTCTCGAAACAACTGCTAACGCTTGGCAATGACCAAATTCGGGTTGATATTTCGACTGAATTGATATCGTTCCCTGCAAATTTTTGCCAGTTCACATCGTTGGAAAAGTAACTCATGACATTGCACAAAATTATCAAAATCTCGATTGGATTTATTTACGGGCAGTATATTTCTAGCAGAGAAGAATAAAGACATCAATAACTATAATTTTAAATTAGAAAGTTAAATCGCTTGAGAACTGCATTCGTACAAATGTGTTTACAGCTTTATATGCCGCATAATTTACAGATAAAGGTGGGATCGATCATAATCTTATTGCGGAATCTGAATCAACCGAAATTGTGCAACGGTACGCGGTTGTCCGTCAAGAATCTGATAAAAAATGTGATTTCAGACGATCATAAAGAACAAATTCAAAGATGAGGAAGTCCTTATTTCACGAATAAGATAATTCCAACTGATTATCCATTCCAATTCCCCGGCGACAATCAGTAAATCGCATGGCCAATCGTTGGAAGTATGTGAGATTAATCTCGAATTTCCCTGTTTTACGTGCGGTCAGCTGAACGTTGCCTTTTTGAGCTTTGGAGAACCGCCTTCGTTGTTTTTTTTTTCGGCGGAAAACTAATCGAAAAACTTTGTTTATCAAACATTCTCTACTGAGTTTATCTGAAGACATATAATTGGGGCGAGACGAAGTTCGCCGGGTCCGCTAGTGTTTCTATACGAAACTGAATCGATTTATATTCAATTGGCCTATTCCAAATCGATGCGATGTCGCATATTTCGATTTTACTTCATAGGATCATTTGAATTAAGTGTTTCTGAAAGAATTGTAAATCGATATTTTTATACCCTCACCCTACGGGTAGGGGGGTATATATCATATTATATGACCCAAAAGTGTAACAAATAAAGGGAGTGACTTTAGACCCTAAGTTTCCTTGAACCAAATTCGATTCATGACATTTTAAGTCGTTTGAGCCATGTCCGTCTGCCTGGCTGTCCTGCTGGTGCGCACGATAACTTTCGAAAGACGCAACCAACTGTTGTGAAACTTTGCGCGAGTTAATATTTGCCCAAAACTATTTACGATATTGAAAATGGGCTACATGCCCCTGTCCCTTCTGGTACCACCCATACCTATACATCATTCCGTCCATCGAAAAATAATATCAATACACCACACGGGATCGTATCCAAATTCTGTATTTAGTAAAACTAAAGTTTTGGAGAAAAACTCTGAAAGTCTAAAAACGCCCCTTCTGGTACCTTCCATACAAATGTACCACTTCCCCCACTTTAGAGATGGTGTAATAATATTAATACACTCGACACGACAGGATAAAGTTTTGGAAAAAAAATTGGAAGTCTTGCGACGTCCCTTATGGTTCCTCCCATACAAATGTACCACTCTGCCCACTTTAGAAATCGAGTAATAATACCAATAAAATATAATTTTTTTTGTTTTACTGAGAGAGGGGGTATATGTGTTTCGGGTTGCCCGACTGAAACTTTCTTACTAAATATTTTAAATTTTTCTGGGTGTCTGAATTGTGATTCCTATAGTTATTAATGTCATGATTACAGTTTTTTAATTATTGAATTTAAATTTTTTCAGTTTTCTTTATGTTGCATTAAAATACATTTTGCAGAAATTTAATGAAAACTTTGGAACAAGTCTAGTTTATGGACACACGACGTAGATTTTTAATTTTTTTTTAAGTTGTAGGGATTTGAGCTCAAACGAGAATTGAACAAAAAATTTGTTGGGGACGGACATAGTTTAGGATATATCGCCCATTAAAGTTGGAATCTATATATATAAATATCTCCGACATCTGGCGACGGATCGAGGTTGGAAAGCCCTATGAAAAGGCTTTCCAACCAAATTCTTTTATTAAGCCATTAGGTGCTAAAAAATCAAATTAACCCATTTTGGACCATGCATTTTTTTAATAAAATAATTTTATTTCCAAAATGGTTTAATGGTTTAATTTTTATTTCACCAAACAAAAGAGGAGACTTTAATCTTTAATCAATGAGGTATCGTACATTGGTCTAACTTAAGAGGTTCCTAAGATATTGAGCTTCAAAATATGTCGTAGTTAGTTTCTCTATGTCTTAAGCACATTGTAGTGCGCTTACGCCGTAATTAGTCTCGCTATCCTCCCTCTTTCTGCAATGCGAGACGAATGCGTTAGGGGGCACGTCCCGCCGCATACGCCGCAGTCAGTCTCGTTGTGTACTTAGTCATGGTATTCCTTTGTGCGGGGTGGGCGTCCGCATTTAATTTAATTGCCGTTCACTTTCCGAGGGCTTTCCAATTATATATATATATATATATGTCTCGATCCGTCACCAGATGTCGGAGATATTTATATATATAGATTCCAACTTTAAGGGGCGATATCTTCTAAACTATAATTTCCCCCCAATAAAAAATAACAGTATTAGACTAAGGATAGCAATGTTTATATATACCTAGACTATACTAGACTTAAGCCAAAACTTTATTTGATCCAACCGAATCTTTTCCTAATACAATAACCGATACTAGTAGAGCTTAAAACATGAAAAAAAAGAAAACAAATATGTATTTTCTATTATTTAACAAAGTTTTTTCTTTATTTTATGCTGATTATCCTTACAGTCTCCTAAAATGTTCCAGGAGCAGTCAGCGAATATAGTAGGCATATATTTTCCTTTGTAATGCTTTTCTAAAGTTACAATGTCTGTTGGAACTTTTCACCATATTCATCGGACAAGTCGCTGCAGCATTCATAACAGAAATCCAAATAAGAGGGCCAAAAATGCACCTTTAAGAACATAAGGTGATTATAAAATAGAATAGGGCGATTATTGCAGCCGAAAAGGCATGTTGCTGATGTTGCCACCTGTTTCTACTAAATTTTTTAAACAATCGCCTCCATACAAATTTTTTAATGGAAAACAAAACTTATTTTCAAATAACCAAAAAACTATGCATGATAGCAAGTTTTGATTACGTATTTGAATTTCCCATGTCAAAAACTCTTAGAAACACATAATCAAACACAAGAAAAAAGTAAAGTAATTTTAAATATGAAGAGAATAATTATCTTTATTTTTAACTTTCGCACTCAGAACGCAAAGCAAATCTTTTGTGAAAGTTATTTTTATGAGCGAGTGTTATCTTTTCTCCTCTTTCGTTAAAGAGAGCAATACTTTTGAAGCATGTATTGATCACTCATGAAAGATAAAAAAATAACTTTCGTAAATAAAAATTATTTTTTTTTTGTAAATTGACCCGGCAGGTGGAGTTGGGGTGAACTTATTTGGAGAATAGATGAAAAAGAACTCTTTCAAAAGGGTGCGGGCATATAAAATGTATGTTGTAAGCCCAGGCAAATAAAATTTGATGCACATAAAGTATTTGGCATTGCATTTTTGAATACACAGTCCGCTTTTATGTTAGATTATTGAGCGGAATTGTCGTGGCAAATGTATTTTTATTACATGGAGCATCAAAATTCTTGGCACTACAAATGTGTTTACCCAGATCTGTACCCAGATACGAACTCGCCCGTACCACGCTTGGCGTTCTCTAAGCTGGAATTCCGTACGCTGTGGCCTCGCCTTATGCAACAACAGAGACTTGGATACCCGGACCACATACACTTACTCCACACAACGATCACGTTGACACTTGCCTTGCATTGTGCAACGGCACCAACCAGACTGCTCCCCTGGAGTACCTCCTGGTGTATGCTACCTTACCCGTCCGTCAACGAACGCTTGGGTGTCTTCTGAATTCGAGACGTGTCCAGAAAATGCCTCACACGTACCTTAACTATTTGAAGGGCAATAAAAACACACCGTCGATTTCAGCTTTTCTTAAACACTTTATTTTCGCAACTTGCGACACAATTCAACAAACTTCTTAATTTTTACTGATCACTTATCCTATGTCAGTTCTCTTTATATGTTAGTGTCAAATTTATGTACACTACCATTCGAAGTCGAATTTATGTATATATTATATATGACATTCGATGTTGACTTCATTATGTATATTAATTAGGCAGAGAGGCAAGGGGCGCATATGTTCTCACGCTAGAGATCAGTGCTGCCTAAAATGCAACGCAACGCAGTTGAAATTACCATAGGTTACGCACGAAACTCTGTATAATGTCACCGTTCGATAGATGGCTCGAACAAGGTGCTAACCAAATTTTTATTTTCAATACAGCGACAAAAATTTGTTGCGCAAATAATATTTGGCACTACAGTTATGAATATGAAGACGAAATTTTAATTTTCGATCAGTAGGAGAGGTGGCGTGGCACAAATGTAAATACAGTCGTGAAGAAATAAAATTTGATACACCGATAGTACTTTTTTTTTGGAGATGTTTAGACTTTGTAAATACACCATACGGAGAACATTACGGTCCGTTGTGATTATATTATTTGAAAATGAAATCGTAAATTATTGAGTAGAGTGAAAGTTACAATTGTTGTATGTATTATTATCTATATTATTATTTATATACATAAAGTAGTCAGCAAAGGGGTGACATACTTGGGGATTGTAATGTCTTCTCCCTGTAAGTCAGCTCAACCGTTAGTGAATTTAATTTGCTAGGAATTGCATCCTTCTTCTTCGATTTAAGAATTAGGAACCATTAAGAACCTGTAATAGATTTAAAAAATATGTAGGTCACATATAACCTGAAAGAGTGCTGCTATTAGTTTTAAATGTGTGTGATTTCAAACCAAAATGTTTAAAAAAAATTTAAGTGTGAAATAACAAAAATGTCATGTGTAATTTCAAAGTGTCCGGGAAGAATTTCCGAGGAATTCAAACTATTTAAGTTTCCTCAAAACAGTGTCGCGATGTGGTGCTTAAATTTGGGGATTAAGCAGGAAAGTTTGAACTCGATGTCCCAAATTTGCAGCCACCACTATAGTGAGGAATGCATTGGGTCCAGAATGCTAAAGAAAGGAGCCATGCCCACGTTGCTTCTAGGTATGTGATAAAATATTAAAAATCTTAAATTTTTTGTTAAAGCCAAATTTTTTGTTATGATTTCTGTAAGTGATTTTGTGTTTAAATTAAATTTTTTAAAACGTCTTCCACGTTTTTTATTTTCCACACCAGAAATAACACTGGATAGCACACATTTTGTTTTTTAAATACTAGGCGATTGTTTACAGCTTAATTTTTTGAAACAAAGGATTTTATTATTTACAAAAAATAAATACAAATATTAATATCGTTACCTTAATATAGAAAGGCCCCAACTCATAATTTGTTGAAATCGTGTTTTTTGTCGATTCTGACAGAGCACCATCAGATACACCTTCCATAAAAAATTCTGGTTTTATTAAGTTTTTTCCTCCTCCTGTAAACTTCGTTTTTCATGAGTTAGGGCCTTTGTATATTAAGGTAACGATATATATGTTAAAATTTGTAAACAAAAAACAGTATGAAATTATGTTTTATAATATTTACTAGAATGGAGAAGTATTGGTAGATCTCGTTGTAAACTCCACCAGTAGTCTGCCATAATATCGTCGCCTAAAATGCAAAATAACGCAAAATCACTTTTCATAAGTTTACAGGAGAAGCAAAACACGATATAAAATGAAAACTAATTGAGATATTGAAAGAAAATTTTAAAATCTGGAATAAGATTCAACTAGATATATATTTTGGTTAAAAGAAATCTGACTTTTTAAGTACACTTCATGCTATGTTTTTAACGTTATTTTCAATTGTTGTTTTCTGAATCAAAATAATGTATTATCAATATATATGTTATTGACCATACTCAGGTAATATTAATATATATATATATTTTTTTTATAAATTATATTGATTAAGAAAAAATATATTTCCTACAAAGAATAAGATATTATTCTTTACTCTTTCAGGTTATAAAGATAGCCAAAATCTTTATCCAAGATGAAATATCAAACTAAAGTGGGATTAAAAATATCTACAAAGTTTTACCTTTTGCCGCTTATAGATCACATTTTTTAAATCTTCATTTAAACAGCAGTCGGTAACTTGAAAAATGCATCTCAATTTGTTTTATTTTTTACTTTTAATTTTTGTGTTTCAGGAGGTAGTGTATACTATTTCTCTTCAAATCTGTTAATTTTCGTATTGTTTATATGAATAACATTTAGTTACCATTTTTTTTTATCAATTGCCAAGCCAAGCCATCTCAAAGTCTTCATGCTAATTTTTTAGGAATAACTGTTTGCGAGAGCCAATCCGTCTTAAATTCTTGAAGCATATTCTTAGTTACTGCAATGGAATTTTTTATTTAAAATACAGTGATTCATTTATTAAAATTTTTATTTAACCGTTATTTTACAATTTCAGAAACTGAATATTTGGATATCCGGTCTCTGACGTAATAACCCATTCCCATTTATATTAATTTAGTATGTGTAATTAACCATTTATTCAACGTTCAATTGTTAATGATATGCCTTGTTCTTTTATATGAAACCATTTACTGTGACCAGTAAATAGTCGTTTACTTAACTTTTTACTCTTGTACTTTTTTGTATATTTTTGCTTGATTGACTTCTGTTTGAAGAAAACAATATATTATTTGCATAATTATAATATTTACATTCACTTAGAATTTTACAAAATATTTCATTCTTAATGCATTTTTTATACTTAATAATAATAGTCTTTCCTAGGCTTTTGTTTCGTACAAATTGGTAATTAAAATTTGTTTAGTATTGTCGAAACAATTTGTTATTAACATAAGTAAAATGTTCACTTCAATTTAGTAAATCATGAAATATTCAACTGTTACTGAATTGTTTAAATAAATAATAATAACACAGTGATACAAATGTGAAGGAAAAAAATATACAGGAGTTCTCATGTAGCAATTCTGTTAGGCTGTAGTCCACTGAGTACAGATACATATTTAGTTTTTCTCGGTCACTTCGTTTAGTAGTATTTTTACAGTAATTTTAGTAAAATTCCGATATTCCTAAAATTACACGTTTAAAATCTATTTATGAACCGATTTTCAAAAGTTTACCTTTGTTTTAAAGGTGTAATTTTCCCCTTTTTTTTAAAAAATATAATATCGAAAATCGGTTAAAATATAGCTGAGTTAAGGCAGTTTGAGTAAAAAAAATTAGCAGACTTCCATTTTCTCAACGCTATAAGTTGACCGTGAGGAAGCAGATTATACATTTTTTATTTTTGTACAATACAATATAAAAGTAGCTATCTAAAACAGGTATGTTTATGAAAATCGGTTGAAAAATGAATGAGTTATACCAAGTTTTGCAATAACATGTTTTTTTTTGATTTTATTGAAAGTAAACAAACTTTATTTATGGTATGCCTTTTTAATAAATAAAATAATATATACTGTCGGAATATTAAAAGAATTATAAAATTAGAGTGATATGTTTTTTTCATTCTTTTAATAACATGTTTTAAAAATTGATCTTTGGATTTTCGTCTTCAGGGGGATTTTTTAGAAATGTTTGCGTTTTACTTGTTTTTTTGTAAACATCGACGGTAGTATCTCGCTTTATAGACCAGCAGTAGGTTGAAAGCATACTGACTTTACTCTTTCCAACATAACGCTGTTCAATTTTGGAAATTTCCTGGTAAAATCGTTCACCCTGTTCGTCACTCAACTGCCCTAAATTTGATGGGAACATATGCAAATGGGAATGGAGATGGTGCAATTTTACAGACATTTTGCAGCCTATTGCATGGTAGGCAGACAGCATGTCGTGTACGATTTCTTCATAATAATTACTTCTTCTATTTCCTAGAAAATTTTCACAAACTAAAACAAAACCTCTCCATGCTTTTTCTTCAACGGAGGTCATTTGTTGTACAAAATGTTCGTCTTTCACCAATTATCGAATTTGTGGACCAATAAAGATACCTGTTGAAGAATATGATTATTTTTTTATTATACGTCATGTAAAATATATTTCTCTTCTAACCCTCCTTTAATTTCCCATGACTTATTCGTGGAAAATTTTTTTCAAGATATTTAAATGTTGAACCATTTTTGTCAAGAGCTTTCACAAATTGCTTTATCGGACCCAACTTAATATGTAGCGGTGGCAAAATAATGTCCGTTAAATTTACTAATGGGATGTTTATGCTATTTTTTTCACCAACAACAAATAATGTGCGAGGAGCCCAATCTTTTTGAATGTAGTGTTGATGAGTAGCTCGGCTGTTCCATTCACAAAAATAGCATGGATACTTTGTATGGCCACCTTGCATGCCATGTAAATTGGTCAATACTATAAAATCGGCTACAATTAGCCACTTATGGGTGTTGTATTCTAGGGCATTCAATATTTGAGTCATACTATCGTAAGACTCTTTTATATCTGTTGCGTAAGCCAGTGGTACTGATGGATATGCCCCATCATTATGTAAAAGTACTGCCTTTAAACCTTAGAAAGAATTTATTTACGAAATGTTAAAATATAAACAAAAAATTTATACTTTTTGTCGATCCATCGATGAATAATCGCCAATCTTGTGGGATGTGATTATATCCAAGCTTTTTAAACAATTCATTTACATTATTGCAGCAAACCATATTACTATTTTCACTGAATAGTGATCCAAACCAGCTAGTTTCTTCAGTTCTACGAAATGTAATGCTCACATTTTCTTTCAAAAAATTCCACTGTTGCATTCTTGAACCTAAAAGTTCTGTTTGTCTTTTGGACAATTCTAAATCACGCACAAGATCATTAAATTCTCCTTGTGAAACAAAATGTTGCATACTTAATTCACCTTGAGGTGAAATGTATTCTGATTTTAAACTTTCAGTATATGTTGGAGATGGTTGAATTTCGTTTAAACTTGGTGATGGTTCTATTGTTGTTTTAGGTTTTGCGTCGTCTTTCTGATGTAGTACTGCCTTCACGACATGATCAACTTCAGCGTATAATATAGATTGCCTTATTTTGAAACGGTAACCTTTTGTGTTCGTTAAGCAGAAATAGCAATTATTTTGTCTATGGCAGCGTCGTGGAAGCCAAGTTACTGGTTCAAGAAATGGGAATGCAAAAGATTTATCTTGATTTTGTTTCCATAATCTTAGCGTTGTGTAACATGTTGAACAGCAAACAGATGGTATATACCACATCCCGTGTACAAAGCTGCGATCAAAGCACTTTTCATAAAGTGGGATAATATGTTTATTTGCAGACACATCTATTTTATGTCGCTTATCCACAAAGAATCCACATATAAAACAAAATTTATTACTGTGATCACACATTTTATAAAGTTTATTATTTTTATACCATCACCCTTAGGGATGAGGGTATATATCATTTGATACGAAAAAAAGTGTAACGCATTAAAGGAGACGAGTTAGACCCCAAGTATCTTAAGACCAAATTCGTTTCAGAACTTTTTAAGAAGAATGAGCTATGTCCGTCTGTCTGGCTGGTCAGTAGGATAACTGGAGTAAACCTTAACGGATCGGTATGAAAATTTACCAGTATCAATATTTTTCAAAACGAACTTATGGGATTGTAAATGGGCTGAATAGCCCCACCCCTTCTGGTACCTCCCATACAAAATTACCTATTTTTGGAAAATTAATATTTCTTCCATAACTTCCAAACGGACAACCGGAGGATGTTTGAATTTGGTCAGTTTATTTATCTTGCAAAAGTAGACAAACCCTAAGAAAACCGAAACCTTTGCCCCACCCATTCTGGTACCTCCCATACAAATGACCGAATTGACCCTTATAGTTTTACATACATATCTTTTTTGCAAGTAAACTGAGATCACTCAAATTTTGCGTATGATGTTTGCTTATAAATATTAGACTCAGGTATGAATATGGACTATATCGGTTCACGCCTTCTGGTACCTCCCATAAAAAATGACCTATTTTTGGAAATTATATATTTCTCCAATAACTTCAAAACAGTCACTTGGGGGGTTATGAACATTGGTCGATAAATTAATGTTGTAATAGGAGGCGAAACCTCAGAGAGCCTAACTATTTGACACACCCCTTCTGGTACCTCCCATACAAATGACCGAATTGACCCTTATAGTTTTACATACATATCTTTTTTGTAAGTAAACTGAGATCACTCATATTTTGCGTATGACGTTTGCTTATGAAAATTAGACTCAGGTATGAATATGGACTATATCAGATCACGCCTTCTGGTACCTGCCATACAAAACTACCTATTTTTGGAAAATTAATATTTCTCCTATAACTTCCATACGGACTCTTAGGGGGTAATTAAAATTGGTCGATTAATTTATGTTATTATAGGAGGCAAAACCCTAGAAAACCTAACTATTTGACACACCCCTTCTGGTACCTCCCATACAAATGACCGAACTCACCCCCATAGTATTACAGACATATCTTTTTTTGTAAGTGCACTGAATTCAGTCAAATTATTCGTAAGTTGTACGAACGAAAATTCGAGTTAGGAATGAATAAGGACTGTATCGGTTCACCTATTGTGGTACCCCCTATCAAAATTAAATTTTTTTTGAAAAATTAATATTTCTCACATAAATTCCAAACCGGCACCTATACCCCCTACACATATAAGTAAAGTTTTGGACGATTTTGCACCACAAGCAGGGGAAAAAATATACATAAGTTATTTTATTTTAATTAAAAATCTATTCATTTCAATAACTCAAGACTTCAACAATATCTTATATTGGGTGATGGTATTTATCAGTCAGTTTACCTGACTGAAATTTCTGTACTGGTTTTCACTTTAATTTAAATTTTTTTCTTAATTTGTTATTACTTAGTAGAGCACTGCCAAATTAATGTAGACCCGTCACAAAAATAAAAAATAAATGAAAACAGTTACGTTCTATAAATAGAAATACTTCTCAATAATTCATCACTAGTGTAGTTCTAAAGAGTAAAAGAGAAAACAAAAATCATTTTTGTTGTGATACAAAGTATCACACACTAACAAAAGCTTTGTTTATCTCAATGGAAGAACCACGTATGGGTGAAATACATGCAGTTAGAAAACTTGGTATAACTCATTCATTTTTCAACCGATTTTCATAATCTTACCTGTTTTAGAATGCTACTTTAATATTGTATTGTACAAAAATAAAAAATGTATAATCTGCTCCCTCACGGTCAACTTATAGCGTTGAGAAAATGGAAGTTTGCTAATTTTTTTTAGTTTTTTTTTTACTCAAATGCCTTAACTCAGCTATATTTTAACCGATTTTCGATATTATATTTTTTAATAAAAGGGGAAAATTACACCTTTAAAACAAAGGTAAAAAATAGGAATATCGAAATTTTACTAAAATTACTGTAAAAATACTACTAAACGAAGTGACCGAGAAAAACTAAATATGTATCTGTACTCAGTGGACTACAGCCTAACAGAATTGCTATATGAGAACCCCTGTATATTTTGTGTGTAGCACAGTGTAATCATGTACTTGACCGTTATACCATGTCCACACTACAGTCATTATTCGTAATTCAACCCCAAATTACATGCCGAATAACGTAAATATCCATACAAAATTATGAGAGCGAATTACATTCTTAAAAGGTAATTTATTTAGAATTACCTTCAGAATTTTGATGAAATCGTTACCTTCTCTAATTTTTATCGGAATATATCGAAACTGCTGTCAAAATCAAAATGCCAATGTAAACAACAAACACAAACATAAGCACAAAGTGAAACAATTTTTTTCCAATTTATGATATTCGACCTTTTTCTTAGTAATATTTTCCTTTTTAATCTAGCTCCAGATCGGGGTTTGTTGTTTATTTAAATTTAGTGAAAAAGTGAAAAAGAAATATGTATGTTGACTGCAAAGAAGAAAATAATAAAGAAAAATAGTGATATCGAGGAGGTTATTGGCCACATCAAAATTGATGGAGGAGACCAAATTCAACCCGGAGGAACTGCAGCAAATGCAATAGAAGTATTTGAAACTTTTGGAGCAGTTGCATCTCTTCAATATTATGCAAATATCTTTCTCTTTGAAAACAATGTGTTGAAGAAAAGTATGTTCTTGTAATATTTTATAATATGTTTTCTTTATAAAGTTTATGTTTTTGTTTAAGGAACGTACTCAGTGGTTCTGGGAAATAGATTGCCAACGGACGGATGATGCGTTCTTCAAAACTAATTGTCGTATGAACCACAGGGTTTTTTATGAGTTGTGCGACCTTTTAGGAATACGTAAAAGCGACAAAAGAATGCGTGAAGCGATTCCACTGAAAAAGAGGGTTGCCATTGCATTATATGCATAAGGTTCATCTGCTGAATATGGAACAATAGCAACCATGTTGGGCATTGGAAAGTAAACTGTAGGTGTAATTCTATTGAGCTTTGTTTCCGAGAGAGCCTTGTACATGAATTTGAAGCGCTCAGATTTCCTCAATGTATGGGAGGCATTGGTAAGCAAAACCTTTCGTCATAGAGATTAATTGATTTGCTTTTTATTTTTTATCATGTCAAATATTTACAGATGGGTGCTACATTGAGATACGTCCAACTCACGAAGATGGCACGGATTATTATAACTATAAAGGATGCTATTCTACCGTCTTGTTAGCAAGGTAGAAGCAAAGAAATCGCTATCGATTTTTAATTTACTTCTAAAATTATTTTTAGAAGTCGTTTTATTTACGTATGCTGTGGCAGCCCAGGACGTTACAACGACTCCCAAATATTTTTAGGATCGTCTCTAAAGACGGAACTTGATAAGTGCAAACTAAATTGAGTTGTAGATGTTCCCGTGTCAAGTGTCGCAAAGCTTTGTCCAAATGTAAATGTAATGTCGTGTTGTGTTCTCCATAATTTTTTCAATGAAAACAACGATATAGTAAACGAAAAATGGTTACAAGCCTTACAGCTAGTAGAAGCGAACCGGTCGTATCCTGAACACAATACGACACTAACGGACCAAAGGAACAACCCAAACAGAATAAAGAGTGCAATTGCAACATATTTGTGTACGTTTTATTAAACAAAAACTGAATTACATTTAAAAAAAACATTTCGCTAATAAACTAACAAAACAAATCATATTCAAAAATTAATTAACAATAATGAGATCGAAAAAAAACATTAATATTCAAGGGCTCTTTAAAAACTCAATAAGAGAAACAAAGCATTTACAAAAACATTTCATATATAATCTAACAAAAAAAAATCCATTAATATAAAAAGCAAAAATAAACTAACAATAGTGAGAAATGAAAAAAACCTTATAGTGATATGGCCTCTTTAAATATTCAATTAAATCGTTTGGTACTTCAGCTTCTCTGGCCCTTTAAAATCTCTTTCTTACCCTCTTCAATCTGTATCACTCTCTCCGATGTCTGCTTTATGTGTTCCTTTATGCTGTCTACTTTTATTTCCATGTTTTTAAACAATTTGTCAAACCCTTCTGTTTTTCTCTTTGCAGCGCTGGAAATTGTAAGTGGTGACCCCAACATGGAATGGAAATGGTGGCGGAGCTGAATTGCTTTGGATGGATTGCGTGGACGATGGGGAAGGCGATGGCAACGGCGAGGGTAGTGACTCCACAGATACGATGTTTGAGTTTTGATCTTAAACAATAAAAATAATAAATAATTTATATCAACTTTTTAATAAATGAATTTTTGTACTTGAGGTTTATGCTATCAACTACTAGTCCTTCATTATTGTAGCTTTTGTAAGGAGCTAATAGCATTTCCATATCCTTAAAAAGATCCCAGATCCCTGTATATCGTATGCATTTTTGTCGTGTATAAGTACATTTCCAAGAGAAAGTGACTGTTTTTGCGATAGCCACGTAACTCCACCATGTTCTCCCTCCAAACTTCCAACAGAGCCCTCTTACTAACTGCGTCCCATTTGCTATTTTCCCATTCACTTCATTGAACAAAAAACAAAATCAATCTATATATCGACGACTTAATATGGAAATTTGAACCCACCTTTAGAAGTCATTTTTCAATTTAAAAAATATCAGGAATTGTTAGTACAAATTAAAAAACCAAACATAAAAAACCAAGTGTTGCATACAACCAACAGCAACTGACAAGTTAAATAAAGTACGTGTAGTGTGGACAGGGTAATTCGCGTAAGTAATTGAAAGAGCGAATAAGGTAGTTCTCGACTTAGTGTGGACAGGGTATTATGACATCAATGAACATTGAATACAAGCCAGAAGAGTGGATGTTATTTATCCATAGTTCCTTAACTAGTCTGAAAGCCGTCCTGCTGCATAAAATGAATATAAAACCATCCATCCCAGTTGCCTATTCTACCGATATAAAATAAACATATTACATATTTAAAACTACTTTGAAGTCAATCGATTACGCAAAGCACGAATATGTTGTGATCTTAAAGTAGTTGCTATGCTTTGTGGGAGGCAAAGCGGTTATATAAAAATATATACTTCATGTGCGACTGGGATACGAGGTTCAACGGAATTCATTATAATACAAAAATTTGGAATAAGAGAAATGGAAGAAATATAGGATTTCGCAACGTTGCTCAAAGAAAAATAAAAAATTTGCTGGCACCATTGCATCGTTAAGCTTGGCATTGTAAAATCTTCATTAAAACGAAAGCTAAAGGCGAAAAAGTTATGACCTTTCTTAAAGAAACATTCCCTCGGTTGAGTCTAGCTAAACTTATGAATGGCAAATGTATATACAGATTTAGTATATCTTATTCTAAACTAATATAACGTTTTACTGTCTTAAATCGTTTTATACGTCGCAGGTGCACTTAATTGTCCAGATATAAGGAAGCTAATAAAAAATCGTTTGAGCTGATCCGATGGAATGCAATAAAAGGGGTTATACAGCGCTTTCTATGCAAAAATCGCTCCAACACTTCGATAAACTTGGCGTCAAAATGTTATTAAAAATAAATTTTCTGCACTTTCATTTGGAATACTTTAAAAAACAACTCGCTACGTAATCAGATGAGCAAGGGGAGCGTTTCATCAGGTATCATTGCCATTTGAAATAGGGTAAATTGGGACTTGGCATGACTTAGGAGTCCTAAGTTAGGACATATCTGTATTGTACCAAAAGGGTTTATTTTCATTTTTACAGACATAGCAGAAAGAAAACTCCAGATGCAGTTCTGGTTGATGGTCTAAAACCATAATTAAAAAAAAGGATAAAAAAGCGGGAATGGACAAGGATTTGATGAAATGGACATGGATATGGATAAAATTGATTCTAATATGGAGTTTATATAGAAATAACAGTAAAATATACTTACTTAAGATATGTAAGATCGGCTACCAGAGACCTCGCCAAGGATACTGGCCAACGAACATATAAGGTCAGCGAACAATAACTCAGAAGTTATATTTGATACTGAGAATCTACCAGTCCTGATCGATAGGTTATTATAGGAACCAACCAGGCTGCCATCCACCTCACAACTGCATCCAACAAGAGCCACGCTACATTTCGTAGGGCAAAAGGCAGGACATCGCCAATAATCTTCCAAGGAATTCCCCGGTCGAATTGCGGCAATGGTTGTACCGGCATCGCATCCGTCGGCCGAGATAGGTACAACGCCAACAGTTCTTCATTATGATGGAAGGAAGACCCCCTATACGAATAATCCGAGTTGTGAACCAGCGGATTGCGCGTGCCCTATTGAACAAAAATGCTTGCCTTCGTACATTCCCAAAGGATCAAGAAGATCAGATAACAATAAACTTCGTCTTGGAAGTGTCACCGACTATCGCAGTAGGAAAACGTAGTCTCCGTATATTATGGGTGACAGGAACCAAATGAGAATTGTAAATTATGCCGTCAGATATTACTTCACCAATTTTGATAACACAAGAAAAATTTGATTTAGTTGTTGCTAAACTTTAATTGACACAACGAAAATCAGAGGAACTTGGTTCATTTTTAAAAGCACACAATTTATTGGCATCAATGAACATTGGACACAAGCCAGAAGAGTGGAGGTTATTTATCGGTAATTCCTCAACTAGTCTGACAGCTTCCAGCTGCATAAAACGAATATAAAACCATCCATCCCTGATGCCTATTCTACCGATATAAAAAAAAACATACGACATATTCAAAACTACTTTGGTGTCAATCGATTACGCAAAGCACGAATGTGTTGTGATCTTAAAGTAATTGCTTGCTTTGTGTGATGCAAAGCGGTTATATAAAAAATATGTACTTTATGTGCGACTGTGCAAGGTACAATTTGTTGTGACATAGTTTGTTGGGTTCAGTCATATGGCACTAGTACAGGGATGTTTGCATATTGATAGTTTTGGCAATTCTGTTTTTTTGCTCATTCTTCGTCAAAAAACTTCTCAGTTAAAGTATTGCTACTCAAGATCATAAAACGGTACCGCTTCTCTCTCATTCAGTTGTAGACAACTTTTGAGTGTTTGAAATTTGGCAATAAAGAATAAGAACACAACTGGTACGGTTCGATCAAGTTGTGAGTGATAAAATAAGATAAGACAATCAATTATTAACTGACCACGAGGAGGACAACACAGAAGCTATGTAAATATGGATTAAACTTATACTTCTATTAGATATTTGAGACACATTTGGAGGCACCAATTCGCTGTTGAGAAGGTAAGTTTGCAATATTAATGGGAACACCGCCCTGCTGCAATACAATAATTATTGGCACATTCTGTAATAGTGCAAAATTAAATTTCTCCAACGGTGTGCTATGTTGACTGATCCACCACAACCACAGAAAATTTGTTGTTGGCATCAAGGAAGTGTGAAGTCAACAGGTTGTACGGATACTCCTTTTGGAGGAATATTTTATTCCACTGTCCCGGCCTGACGACACGTGTGACCGATACTGCTTTCGGAGAAATTTTTTTTATTCCGAACACATATCATCTTGTCGAAAGGTTGTGCGGATACTTCATTCCATTCCATTGTCCCGGCCTGACGTCACCTGTGACCTAACATACCAGTGGCAAAACTACACCATCACGCCTAGCCAACCGGCCCATTAAACCGACTCAGAAACCATTAGTACAATTCTTGTTAGCATAACCTCAACGAAGACGACACTAGTACAACATCGGACCATATTGCTATCGCTGTAAAACCATCAAATAACTCTTTCAAAATTAGTTCCTAAATTGTGCTTTGGATCAAAATAACTGACTATTAAATCTTTTTTTGTATATTTTTTTTAATGCAATTGCATATAATGCAAACAAATTTATAACTCAATAAAGTTTTTCAATGTTTATTTAAATATTTTTTTTTTACTTTACACAGAGTAAGCCCATCCTTCGAGAATCATAAAAACCATTTACAACCACAACTTTTTGAAATAACGACGATTTTGAGCGCTCAACATTGCCGAATAACAAACATCATAAAAACATCCATCCTTTTTGTAAGGATCAAAATATTTCTTTTTTTATATACATATATGTGGCAAGCTCCTGCAAGGTATAAAAACAATAATTAAATTCTTTATAAAAACTAAAAATTCAAATTAACACTTAGCTTGAAATATAAATATGTATAAGAAAATGTTTACATATCATAACTTTTGAAGTCAAGACGATTTAAATATATATAATGAATTGCTAAAGACTGCCTATAATTGGGAAAGGATGCCTGTGAACGTATATGTAGCTTAAGTGAAACTTGCTGGGAGCACTTTTGGGGCTATTGCCAATAATGGTCGTGCAATGGTGGATAGATCCAAACATAAACAACACCAAAAATCTTTAAAAGAAGTGAAGGATGAAGTAAGTTTAGACTCGGTTCTTGTATTGACACCGATAGAAGAATAACTGTTTATTTTGTGTGTGTATTTATATCAGCGAAACATACATGTAAGTTGTTCCCGTCTATAAAGTAGTAGACAATTTTCTGTATTTGTTATTCATAGTTTTTCAAAGAGTATATATAGATAAGAGTGTGCAGTTCGCTCTTTGGTTCTCTTAAACTTTATTCCAGTAATTTTAGCGAGCTCCGTCAGTGGAATCTATTTTCGTCGAAATAATATTCCAGTGGATTGTGTGAGCTTTAGCGAGCTCCGTCAGTGGAATCTATTTTCGTCGAAATAATATTCTAGTTGATTGTGTGAGCTTTAGCGAGCTCCGTCAGTGGAATCAATTTTCGTCGAAATTTGCGTTATGTTGTTTGTGCGATTTATTAAGGCAATATGTTGGTATTGTTTAATGGAATTTCTTTGTATTTGAAATAAATTGCAAATAATAATAAAAAATGTTATTTTCATGGGACCGGCCGTGGCATAGTGGTTAGAACACGCGACTACCATGCGGGAGATCGCAGGTTCAAACCTGGCTCCAGTCATCTTAAAAAAAGAAAAAAATAAATAAAATTTTCTTTCATTGTCGGCTCCCCTCGAATGTTGTTTGACAGCAACTTCGCAGTATTAAGCGTCGATTCAATCGTCGTGTCTAGTACGAGCTTCTCAAAAGAGTGACGTTCGCATTCGTCGATAAATAAGTAGGTGCCGTTAGTTGTGAATCTAAAAATAGAAAGCGTGTTAATTCACAACAACGCGAGAAGCTATCCCATATCTCATTCATGGGGTGCAAAGGGAAATTAAGTTTTTAAGTTAAGTTTATTTTCAGTACAAAATTGTATTTTTGTTTGTTTTAAAAAGGTAAACCAAAGACAAAGGATTCCCATGAAATGGAATTCTGTTAAATCACAATCTAGCTCTGTTGAAACACCATCTCATACTACCGCCATCTACAACGTCTTAACACTTTTATGCCTTTGGGAAAACAACCAAATGATTAATTTACAAACATACCACGAAAAAGCTTTGTGGTGAATAACATTTCCTTTCCATATATTGTATAATCTGTAAATGGAACAGGCACTGAGTTGCATTTTCTGCAAATGTAAATTATGATGGAGGGGGTATTTACACTGTCTTTAACAATTGTACAGGAAATTGTTGTATTATATTTGGATAGAAGTTGTAGAATTTGAAAGAATAATTTGTATAAATTATTGTATAATATAAATGGTTTTTAAAAAAATATATATATTGATTACGATTTAATCGGCCTTATTCCCGTAGTCGTCGTCGACGCAAAACGACGTCGTCTTGTGACGACGCTGTAAAATCGGTATTCTCGTAGTCGTTTTCGATAACTATCGGTTACTATTGACACAAAATTGGTATTCTGTAAGGAAATGTGACGACGACGTTGAATCGAAACGACTCTGAATCTGTCGTCACAGTTGTTAGTAACGACTTGAAACAATTTGAAGGAATAATTTTAGTTTTTGTAAATTTAAAAAAAGGTTTTGTTTAATGACGTCAAGAATATCAATGTCGAGTCACAAAAAGGGGCTTGGAAACAAAATCCCTCATAGGTACGAGGATTTTGTCTAATTTTAAGGGGTAATGTGAGAAAATTGGTTAAAAAACAATTTAATTCCGTTGGAGCGCCTTTAAGAATCCTTTGCGGTTGTAGTTACGAATCTGGTCTTCTTTATTTGTAGCAAAAATTTTGATATGGATTCCATCGACATATCCAATAACTCCAGTAAAACCTGTTTTGTTAAAAAATGTAGTTTATGCTTCCGATTTGTCATATTCAGTTACTTCCAATTGTATCCAAGGTGGACAAATCACCTCTCTAATGCATTCAGGGTTTCGACAGGAATCTTGCAACTACTGGCTGCACTTACACTTAGGTTGTAAGGCCCCTGTCCATAGGACCTCAATGTTGCAGACAAATTAATTATGACTGAAACATATGTCCTGAGTTCACTTTTCATGATAGGAACTATTTCTATAGGAACTATTACGTAATTAAATGCTGCTATATTAACCGGTCTATTCTGACGTGGTTACAATAGTCACCACAGTTACAACAGACTACTTTGGTTACAAAATCAAAAAATCGGTATTCCGATTCTTTGTCACCGTGACAATAGTTACAAAAATTGTTACCTGCCAGAAAGGAGGTAACAAGCTAGTAACAGCTGTTTTAAATAATATTTTGAGTTGTAACAAACAAAATTTTGTTACTTTTTTTTGGATATGTAAAAGAAAGAAGAAAAAGAAAGAAAAATAACCTGCGGGACAGCAGTGACCAATTCTCCATTACATAGTTAACTTGAGCACTTGTCGGCCCCTTAAATTTATTCGAATTTGTATAAATATCTAAAATGGAAAAACATTTTTGCCTTTTTCTGTTTTGTGTTTTCATATTTTGTTTGTTAAATTCCAAAATCAGCTGTGAATTGTCAATAATTTACATTTCACCACGAGGTGAAAATTTCCTTGTTACGAAATTGACAGAATACCAGTAATAAGAATTGGTTTCAAAATTGTAACAAATTTCTGGTGAAAAATTTTTGTAACCAAATTATAAGAATAGGGCCGTAAGACTTAAGTAGTTCTCGAATCTAAAAAAAGTTGGGAGGCCGGCCAACAGATAACCTCAAATTACGATTTTAACACCGATGAACATACTCGTTATTTGGCATGTTTAAAATCATCGGATCATAGTCGAAGTATTTTCCTCTCCAGTATAAGATATTTCTTGCTTTCCTCATCGCTTGAATTTGATTCGGGCACAAAAATATTTTTTCATGAAACACAAACAAAATCAAAAAAAATCAGCTGATGCACAGATATTACATCAGCTGTTGTCATTTCTTTCATGTTATCGATTACCAGTCGACGTCGTCTCATTGTAGTTACAGAATACCGAAATAGCATTGATGTGACGACGATGTTGAGTCGAAGTGACATTGACATAAAAACGACGACGATGTCGACGACGACTACGGGAATAGGGGTGAATATAAAAAATGCTGGGTTTTTATTTTACATTGGTTACGTGAAGCGATAGCAAATAGTATGAAACAAAAATTTTTCTTTAATTTGTATAATGTTTATTATTTATGACAATTTTTGTTTTTGTGCCTTTTTGTTTGTTGTAATTAAACAATATTAATGGTAATATATTAAAAAAAAGTAAAATTTTTGTATAAATGTATGTAAATGTTAAGTCTTTGTATAAATATTTTATAATATTATTTTTAAGGCCTTATTCATAATGATTTACAACAGTTTTATAGAACGATTAAACGGTGGAAATTTGATTTACAAACCATTGATAAACGTATGTAAATGTTGTTTGTACACTTAAAATTTTTTTTATTATGCATATAATAATACTAATTTTGGCAAACAATTGGTTTCATATAACAATGACATACAATAATTAAATAGAAAATATGTAGTTACAAAAATATCTTTACATACTTCATAATTGTGTGATAAAGTTTTTCTATATTTAATGTATGTACATTTATTGTTTGTATTGTCAACTGAACTTCATTTGAATGTGTATTTGTCAAACTTTATTTTGTTATTTCTGCACAATTGTTTATGTTGACATTTTTGTGCAGCTATTGTCAGCACTGTTTTGAATAGACGCAACCTGCAAAAAAGTAACGACTTATTAATCTGATGATTTGTGTCGCCTTGAAAAGTTCGTGTTGAAGAAATTTTCTAAAATGTCGCAAAAATTCTATTGCATTGTGCCAGGATGTCCAGGAAAGGATAGCAATGATGTAAAGCTCATTGCTATCCCGGACCGGCACATAGAAAAGTGGTGTCAAAATATCCGAGTTGATGTTAACAATGTTAACACATCGTCTCGGATATGCAGCCGGCATTTCCATGTGGACTGTTTTAGGTCCAATAGACTGAAGCCGGGGTCTATGCCCACTGAGGAACTGGGTAAGTAAAGTGAAAATTGTGAAAAGGATAAAATGTAGATTATGGGGCCGAAGCCAAAAAAAAGTCACCGCTCAAATACGACCTAAAACACGAAAGTTGGTTCTAAGGCCCTAGGGGCCCCTTGGGATTCTATGATGACCCCCCATGTGCGGGTACTCAAATGAAAGATATTTTCGAGACGAATCCATCGATGTTTTATTTAGTTTCTTACGGGTTTTTCCGGACCGAGTAAAAAAATTTGAAAAATTATGTAAAAATTAAAAAAATTTAAGGAAAAAATAGAAAAATAAAATGTAAAAAATGTGAGAGAAAGTTTTAAAAATTTAAATCGTCCAATTGTTTTAAAAAAGTTATTTTTGTAGGATATTCCGAAAATTGCAATGGCTCTAACACGCATACCCGTAGAAACAGATGAAATAAGAATGCCAAAAAGCTCGTTACTAAACAATTAAAAATAGAAATTTGAGAAAAAATAAAAAAAAAATGAAGGTAGAAAATGGACAATTTCAAGAAATATTAAAATAAATTCAAGAAAATTTTTGATAGAAGAAAATTTAAATTAAAAATTTAAAAATCACGACCCCCTAGCATATTTCAGGAAAACAGACAAGTTCATAAAAATTTAGATAAATAAAAAAAGATTTAAAAAAAGTGTGAAAAATTGAAGAAAAATTAAAAAAAAAATAATAGAAAGTGTTTTTTTGAATTATTTTTGATGCATTCTGGGAAATTTTTATTTTTAATTACAGTGAAAATTGTTTTGTTGGAATTAACAGCGCCGGGAATTTTTAAAATTTTTTTTTTTTGGTTTTTCCCGTGAAAATTTTTTTTTTTTTGTAAATTAGAGTGAAAATAGTAATTTTGGGATAAATTGAGCAGTACGCAAAAAATATTTTTACAAATAATCGCACGACCCAAAATTAAATCATCCTACATACACCTGTTGCAACCAGTTAGTTAGCCAGTCACAAAGCAATATGAAATATATAGGTTATGAAGTAATATAAATATATAGAAATATATAGGTTATATGACTGATATAACGATTTTTTCAAAAGGGACGTGGCAAAGGGCATTTACATGCGAAACGTTATCATGCTTGTACAAGAAACATATGTAGCAAATGTCATCTTCATACCTCTAATGTCTTGTGAGATATTATAGATTGAAATTTCGGTTTGTGTTTGCGGTGTTACTCTGGTTTGTCTTATTATGTTTTCATTTAGCCTATGATAGAGGCCCTACAGACGAATCGCCCTTTTACATAAAGTAATTTATATTTTATGACAAACGCGCGACCCAAAATCTCTGCTTTATACCTATGATTTGCAGTCATTTTGAAATTGCAGCTGTGTGTGACGGTGTCACGCCCTTTTAAACACTTTGGAATTCGTCATGAAAATAACCTACATTCCAAATATCAATGTTCTAGTTTTAGCTGATTGGAATGGGGAGTTATCAGTCAGTCACTTTTCTATCATTTTTGTTATGATTGTATTTTTCGTGTTTCTAACACTTTTTTCTTTACGCTCTTCTTCTTTGTTTCTATAGCAAATCAATTGTAAAATATGGTAGTGTTTTCTAAAGCAGTCAACGCAAGATGTTAACACCACCTTATAATTGATTCATCTTCCCGCTTGTTCTGGTAAGCATTACGTATGTAATGAAACCATCGATGGCCAGGAGTGACACAGTACTTCCTCGTCAATATACCCGCCATACGTTTTATTGACGAATTTAACATGAGGACGCCATAGGAGGTATACAATCGGCACCCTCTCGCTTACCATCCATTGGCGAAATCATTAATGGTAAAAATTTGAAGGAACTTGGGAAGTGGCATAGTGTATGGTGTAGGTCTGGTCGAGTACAATATGAATATGTATACAATATTTCCCTAACACTTCCAAAATCTTGACTTACGGTTAAAAAACCGGGGTTTCAGGTTTGATTTGTTGACGTTTTTAGGAAGAAAAATCTTAAAAATTCCCAACGAAATATATTTATATATAGATATCTTCCTAACTGTCTTGTTAAGCGTCAATAATTCATACTTTTCGGATTTTTTAAGTTTGAAGATGTGTTTAGCCACAATTTTATTAGAATACCCTAATGTTGGTTTTGTTATTTAGAAAGAGTTTGTTTTACGGCTAAAGCGCATATTTGTTTGTAAAAATCGGTTAACAAGTGGTTAAGTTATTCATGCATTTTGAGGAACGCTACTTTCATATCCCATACTAAAAAAAGCCGGGAGAACTTTGCATTCAAACACGAAAAACTTCTAACACAGTTGTTGACTTTACATTTCCAGATCAAACACTGAATGCAATTTTTCAACCACCGTTTAACATACCGATCATTAAATTATTTTTTTTATTTGCTACAAACACATCAGAGAATAACGGCACTTAAAAAAGAGAAGAGAAGAGTAAAAAAATATGAAAATGAATATGTCTGTTTATTTTACTATCCCCTAGTAATGCGCATGGGAGTTAATTGACGCAACGCTCGCTTACTTTGGATTAATGAAATAAGTATATACGCAGTTAAACGAAATCGTTAATGATGTATACTATGAAAAGTATAAATTAGTAAGTACTGAGTGTTATAGTCGACGAAATTACAGAAAAGGTGTCTGTTGTAGTTTTGCCGAACAAGCGGGTTGCTCTGCACTCTCAGCGTACACATACAAGGAAAACAAACAAATGCATTCAGTTTCGCTTGAGCATTCGTCCGGTGTTGTCGTGTTGACGCTTGTTGTTATCGCGTATATAAATAATTTGTTATTTGTGAAGTAAAACTCACCAATACAATGTCATCTTGAAATTGGATTGAGCTACCGATAAAAAAAATTGAAACACAATAATAACTCGTAGTGCATGTGTATTTTAAGTGAACACGAACTAATTTATCAATGTTTGGCGTATTTTATTTGAAATGTGCAAATAAACATTCAACAAGTGTCATTATCAGCTATGGGCACCAATTCATTGCAATCCTTGCATTCCATTTCTATTCCCATAATTGACGATAACGCACTTAACTGTAGTACTCACACACAAACTGTATGTTGTGTAATGCCAAAATAAGGGTGGGTTGCATATTAACAACAGATCATTAGTGACCAGCTATAGGCAGGGAGCTCTCTCGAAGCTAAAAGAATAAGAATTGTTGTCGACACGAAGAAGTTAAAAAAAAACATATCACATTGCATCACAAACACATGCAAGGATTGCAATGTATTGGTGTACATAGCTGCACCCGCTTGTTCTGGTAAGCATTACATATGTAATGATACCATCGATTACCAGGAATGACACAGTACTTCCTCGTCAATATACCCGCCATAGGTTTTATTGACGAATTTAACATGGGGATGCCATAGGAGGTATACAATCGCCACCCTCTCGCTTACCATCCATTGGCGAAATCATTAATGGTAATTCCTAATAACTTTCGTCGATGCCAAGTATATGATGAAATAGATAATGAGATGGGGTGAACTACTTCGTCAATGATGAGTAATAAATTATTCATTAATGGTTTATAATGAATTACTTCGTTAAAGATAAATAATGATCGAATTAGGTACTTAAAATGCATAACGCGCTTCTGTAGGCCGAAGCTGCTAATAAAAGCTGTAATTTCCCAAAATCCTCAGATTTAACTTGTGTAATAAAAAATATGGATTTAATTTTATACTTTCTTGATTTTTTTTATTATACATTTAATTTTTTTAATACTATAATTTTTGTGAAATTGATTTTTATTATTATTCTAAAAAATGACTTCAATTCATACATTTTCTTTAAATATTATTTATATTTGAAATAAAAAAAAATAATTGCATTAAAAAAAGAACTAAAAAAAACTTTATTCACTTAAAACTAACTTGCTAGAATTCATTTTTATTATTATAAAAAAAAAACTAAAATTCATACTAATTCATTTATAGAACAAAAACGTTAAAAAAAACTTATAATTCATTATTCTATTTTTTTTAAATTACTTATGTTTTTCTGCATTCCTCTGCAACGATAAATGCTTAAACGTTCGCCTTTTTTGTAGCTGGATGGCCTTTCGAATGTGGTCATCGGATGCTCCTTCTTTGCACTCGTCATCGAGACTGCCTCTGAAATCGAAATTATAAATATATTATATTTAATGTTACATTGTACAATTGTTTTATTTGATTTTACCTGAAAGGACACTATAGCAGTTTTTAAGTTGTTTAAAGCTTTTATTCCCGTGCAAAGGGTTTGTTTACGAACTCGAGAATGTGCGTACTTGTTGATCTGTTATATCTACGTGTTGTTGTTGTATGATGCAACGTGTTTGTTTACGAACTCAGGAATGTGCGTTCTTGTTGTTGTATTATTTATGTGGCACCACACATTGTTGTTCCCAACGCAATCGTATACTTCTAATACAATCGTTGATTTGAGACTTCCAAACACTAAATGAAAATTTACCGCTTGTCCAGCTTTATATAATTTTAGTGTTTTCTTATACATATTATCTAATTAGTAATGCCGTTTTAATGATGTTTTTTATTTACCGAATTATGTATGTGTGTTTTATTTTTTAATGTTACAATAACTTACTGTTTGATAAACTTATTAAAAGTTTTCCGCTTTTTGATTCGAAATCACTCTTTTTATAGGTGTATGTTTCACTTTTCATTCCATTATTTATGCAGAATTCAATTTTTTTTTTGTTACGGGCACATCAGAGCACAATTAAATTAAATTTATTATTATTTCACTTTTATCCTTTAGAAAACACGGCGCGATCACTTTCCATTTAAACACGATAAACTTTTCACACAGTTGTTGACTTTACATTTCCAGATCAAACACTGAATGCAATTTTTCAACCACCGTTTAACATACCGATCATTAAATTATTTTTTTTATTTGCTACAAACACAACAGAGAATAACGGCACTTAAAAAAGAGAAGAGAAGAGTAAAAAAAATATGAGAATGAATATGTCTGTTTATTTTACTATCCCCTAGTAATGCGCATGGGAGTCAATTGACGCAACGCCCGCTTACTTTGGATTAATGAAG
Source organism: Muscina levida (assembly GCA_964034835.1). Classification (NCBI taxonomy): domain Eukaryota; kingdom Metazoa; phylum Arthropoda; class Insecta; order Diptera; family Muscidae; genus Muscina; species Muscina levida. Next base: position 124,098,212 of record OZ035882.1, read on the forward strand.
TAAGTATATACGCAGTTAAACGAAATCGTTAATGATGTATGCTACGAAAAGTATACATAAGTAAGTACTGGGTGTTAGAATCGACGAAATCATTACAGAAAAGGTGTCTATTGTAGTTTGGCCGAACAAGCGGGCAGCTATGGGCATGCTTATCGTAGCGTTTGTTGTATGCTTTTATTTTAGCTGTGGACATATACGCAAACATTACATTGTTGTGAATTTTGTACTTGTTGAAATTAATGTTTTTGTTGCAAATCTGATTAAGACAAACAAATTTACAATGTTTGTAATGTTTTTTTTTAACAAAATTTGTGGTTGCGGTATCCCATATTATGTAGAAAACATATCATTTATTAACTGCGTAAAATGACCAACATCATCTTTAGTGTTTATGATTTATAGATGATTTAAGATTATGGCCGCTTGTGTTTTTATACAACAACTACAAAAAAGTTTCGAATAGAAATGTAAATTTTTTACAAGGCTAGAAAATGACTGGACACACGCAAAACAATTCTCAAGTACACTTGATGTGTTTTTGAGTTATTGATGATTTTCAAATGATTTTTATAAACGGCATAGGCTATGAATTTTGCACCATTAAGTACATTTTACAAAGAAGTGAAGTTAGTCGTTTTACGCAGTTTATCGACCATATGTTCGAATAAAAAAAAGGCAAAAAAAGAAAAAAGCTATCAAGTATTACAAATTTACAAATTTAATGGCAAGTGTAGAATATGGGGCTGGAACCCAAAAAAAAATGCCACTTCCCCTAAATACGCCCTAAAACACGAATATCAAGGTCAAAGTTGGCGATAAGGCACATAGGTGATATGATAACCCTTCATGTGTGAGTATTTAAATGAAAGATATTTTCGAGACGAATCCAACGGTGCCATTTTTAAGTTCATACGGCCTTAACCGATTTAGAGTCATTCTATTTTCCGAGATACAGAAAAAAAATAATGAAAAAAAATTAAGGAAATAAATTGAAAAATTTAAAAAAAAATTGAAAACTAAATAAATAATAAAAATATATTAGAAAAAGCGATATTTTGTTAATATGTCCCTTTAAATTATTATTTGTCTTGTGAATTATATTGAAAAAAATTTATGTTTTTGGTAAAAGCCAGGGAACTTTCCTTTTTTTGTAAATTAGAGTGAAAACGGATATGTTGGGAGTAATAGAGCCGCCGTAAAAAATTATTTTTTAAAAAAATTTAGAATCAGTCGAAAAATAATGTTAAATTTGAAAAGGTATTTTTTAATAAAATGACCACGGTTATTTTTTTAATATTTTGTATTCAATGTTGCCTTAAAAATATATTTCATTTGAAAAAAAACAATGTCGTAATGTAGGAGATTTATCCAATTGTAGCTCTGATCCCCATGACCAGCAGCCCAATGAAAACACTTTTTATTTTATATTTTTAGATTATATGTAAAAGTTCATTTATTAAAGATCTTCGCGATCATTTTGTGTTACATATTTTCTTAAACACTTCTTTTTATTTCCATATAATTTGTCAGCGGGGACGTCTGCTTGTTTTCACTTTTAAAACTTCTATTATAATTGTCACCATGTAGGTGTTTAGCAAAAACATCAACTGTGTTTATGCAGATGTTCGCTATGATGAAGTTGACTGCAGCGACAAAACGATCAGTTGTTGGTCAGCGACAGCAACAGCAGAGAATGCACATTCGCACAAACATATGCATTCATATGTTAGGCAATGGTTTGTTGTTGTTGTTGTTCTCCCAACACAAGAAGGGATAACTGTTTCATCATTCGATATTTGGTAAACAAATATGAATGTGAAACAAATAGCGAAATAAGTTCAACCACCTCGAGTGGAGACTTATAACTTAGGTAGGGATTGCAGTATAGGTTTTAGGGTTTTAGTTTGGGGGAAAAAAAATCCCAAACATTCTCCCGCGCCAAGAACGTCGTTCTTATGATGGTTTAGTTGTGGGTATCGTATCGTTAGAGGGGAGATAGCAAATTTTAGATATTGGGCGTTTGATGTACTTGCCGTTGCAATACAGGGTGACTACTCGAACTAAGCCGTCAGGACCGGGATGTAGATTTTCTACGCGAGCAAGTGGCCATTGTCCGGGTACGCTGCGTTCGTGTAGTAGCAAAACCAAAACACCAACTTTTATGTTGTTTGTTATCTTGTTCCACTTAGGACGGGATTGTAAGCGGCATAGATATTCTTTGTTCCATCGATCCCAGAAATGTTGCTTGAGGCGTTCAATGAGTTTCCAGCGACTTAGGCGATCGATGTTGCAATCAAGAAGATTCTGCTCAGGGATGCAATTGCTAGCCTCGCCTATGAGGAAGTCCGCAGGAGTGAGGGCGTCGAAGTCAGCAGGATCCGTCGAAAGGGGACACAAAGGCCTTGAGTTTAGGCAGCTTTCAATTTGTGCTAATAAAGTGCTGAGTTCCTCGTAGGTAAGTATGCGGTCTTTCATGATGCGGCGTAAGTGGTGCTTAGTAGACTTCACTCCAGCTTCCCAAAGTCCGCCAAAGTGGGGTGAAGCGGGAGGTATGAAGTGCCAAGTAGTACCCTGATTGGCCAGTGTTTCTACGTGATGCTCAGGTAGAGATGATTTGTTGCGCTGATATAAAACTTGCAGTTCTTTGTTAGCGCCAACAAAATTCGTGCCACAGTCAGAGTACAAATCAGTGCACTGACCACGGCGAGCAGTAAATCTGCGAAAAGCAGCGAGAAAAGCGTCAACGTTGAGGCTGGTTACGGCTTCTAAATGTAAGGCTGATGACAGAGTAAGCGCTATAAGCGTTGCTATGATATGTCGCTACAACTTGCTAGAAAACTCTGCTTGTGTTTACTTATGTGCTCGCTCAAATGTTGTCAGAGTGCGAGCAGAGCTACAAAATAGTTTCAGTGCTTGGCCGCTATAAAGCGTGTAGTGAAATGATTTATAGCAGCGAGAGAGAGTTAAAATAAAAAATTTGGCATAGACAATATATGGGCGCATGCGTGCGTTGTTTTAAACGGTTTTTCGCATTGTTTTTTTCTATTGCAACCGCACGCGTCTGTTTTCCATATGTTTGTGAAATTAAATTAAAACAAATTTTGCAAATAAATGGATTTTAATACAAAAACATTTATTACGGAAGTGTTTACCCCTCCTTTGTCTGGGACCAAAAAAATAAACATTATCACAACAGAATAATTGTTGACAAAATTTACAAAATAAGGCACACATAACATAAACAAATGAAAAACAAATACACTAAAGAGAGCTCCCATTCTCTCTCTCAAAAAACACACAATGTAGCACACAATCTAGCGCTTACTCTGACATGTCAAAGATTGCTATAGCAATAAAGGTTGTAGCTTCAAGCATAGCAACGCCTGTAGCGCTCACTCTGTCATCAGCCTAAGGCTTTGGTACACATGCAGATGAAAAGGCATATGTAACCCTTTGTTGTGGACGCAGTTCGCAGCGAAGAAGCCTTAATGTTGATGGGACCAGCATAGTCCACTCCACTATGCTTGAAAGCTCGCGTTGCTTGAAGACGTGCAGCTGGTAGATTATCCATGAGCTGCTGGCAGTTATGTGCTTTGTATTTAAAGCAAACGATGCATTCACGTTGGACCTTTTTGGCGATATTTCGTGCAGAGATGACCCAATAGTGACGTGAGACGTAAGACTGCATTAATTGTAGACTGCCATGAAAAGTCTTCATATGAGCTTCTGAAAATATAAGAAAAGAGAGCGGATTTTGCTTTGTTAGTAAAATCGGGTACTTTGCCGCGTAGGCAATGGGCGCGTTCGATATTCTGCCTCCAACTCGCAGAATATTCATTTCGTCTAGAAATGGTGATAATTTAGCGATGCTGCTCTGGTGGGGAATGTATTTCCCAGCTCGTAGACAGCTGATTTCATCATAAAAAGACACCTCTTGTGTTAGCTTGATGAGTAGGTGTAGAGATTGATTTAGTTCATATGTTTTTAAGAATCCCGTTTCTTTCGCAGAGCATTTCAATTGCTTTTTGATGTTCGTGTAGAATCTCCAAATGTATGACGTCACGCGAACTAGTGTTGATAATTTGGAGAATTTGAATATGATCTCTGGATACTCTGTTTTCGTCGTAGTTTTTGAGAGATGAACAGCTACGCTGTTGTTGGTTTCTTCTTCTTGATGCGATACTTCAGTAGGGGAAGTTGGCCAATTGTCAGGAGAAGATTGGAGCCATGATGGGCCGTGCCACCATAGGCGATGATGAACAAGTTTTTCAGGAATAAGTCCTCTCGACGCGCAGTCTGCAGGATTATCATTTGAGGGTACATATCTCCATTCATTTTCTTTAGTTAATCGTTGTATTTGTGCAACTCTATTTTCCACGAAGACTTCCAACCGTGTATTTCGACTTCTCAGCCACGCAAGAACGATGGTACTATCAGTCCAGTACACGATGCTGTTGATGTTGAAATCCACGTTGGTTTTGACCTTGGCTACGAGTTTCGCCAGAAGTGTAGCTGCACATAATTCCAATCGGGGAATTGTTTCTTTCTTCAGGGGAACCACTTTCGTTTTAGCTTGTAATAAGTTGATTAAAATCTCACCAGATTCGTTTGTTGTACGGGCGTATACTACAGCTGCATATGCTGATTGTGATGCATCGCTGAATGCATGCAAATCCACTGTTGACCTTGTAGGACTATATCCAATCCATCTTTGAATGCGTATTTCTTCTAATGTTTTTAAATTGCTTCGAAATTGGACCCACTCATGCTGAATTTGTTCAGGTAGAACGTCATTCCAGTCGAGTTTTAGTTTCCAAAGCTGCTGAAATGTAATTTTTTCCAATATAGTTGTAGGAGACAACCAACCAAGGGGGTCAAACAATTTTGATGCATCTGAAAGCAGACTGCTTTTAGTAATAATATTAGCAAATGTAAAATTTATTAAAAAACAGTAGTTGTCTGTGTTGGTATCCCACTGTATACCAAGGGCTTTCGACATACTTTGTTGATGAAGAACAAATAAATCTTTTTTTTTCGCGATCTTCTTGAGGAATATTTGTCAACAGCTCGGTTGAGTTAGAGTTCCATTTCCTCAAGTGAAATCCACCTGATTTCAAAAGATTTGAGAGTTGTTTTTGTAGACTTACTGTTTCTTCTACTGTGTCCGTACCAGATATGACGTCATCGACATATGTATCAGCCAAAAGAATTTGTGTTGCTTCTGGAAAGCGGCTCTCTTCATCATTTGCTAGCTGATGTAGCACTCGAATTGCTAAGTAGGGGGCAGACGTAGTGCCATAGGTTACAGTTTGTAACGCATATATGCATATTTTACCATTTGCATCTCTCCAGAGTATGCACTGGTAATGTTGATGATCAGAGCAGACCTTTATCTGCCTGAACATTTTCTCCAAATCAGCTGTGAAAGCTATACGATGTCTTCTCCATCTATTTATAATTGTAGGCAAATCGTTTTGCAATACAGGCCCAGCTGATAACTCTTCATTAAGAGACGTTTGAGGAGGCCTTCTGTTACCGCCATCAAAAACAACTCGCAGCTTTGTTGTTGTGCTACTCTCTCTGAGTACACCATGATGGGGAAAGAAGTAGGCATTTGTGGGAATACACTGAGAGTACTCACCGAGCTTTTCCATATGGTGAAGAGTTTCATACTCATCCATAAACTTCCGATATTCATCCGCAAAAATAGGCATCTTAGAGAATGTTAATTCTAACTGCTTCAATCTCTTTAAGGCATTATAGTCCGTGTAAGAAAATATAGGCAGCTCTTGACCTTGAAGTGTCCTCTTAAACGGCAGGTGAACTGTATATCTACCGCTGTCATCACGAGTGTGTGTTTCTGCAAACAATTTCTCACATGCTTCTTCTTCATTTGTTAATGGCTTGGTGTCGAGCAATTCCTCTTGTTCCCAAAATAGGCGGAGTTGGTCATCAAGTGTGCAAACGTTTGTAGAAATTGTTCCTGACGTCATCGGTGATTTCACGGTGCCAGATATCATCCAACCCAAATGCGTTTCTTGCAGTAAAAAGCTGTTGTGAAGCTTTTTGACTCCAGGGAGGAGAAGGTCGCCATAAACGTCGTTTCCCAGCAAGAGATCTATTTTTTCAGACGATAAGTAATTGGGGTCTGCAAGAAAATATTCAGTGAGATCGGGTATAACATTTGTATGAAATTTGCTCGGAGCATATGACGTCACGTTGGGCACGACCAGAGTATTTATCGGCAGCTCAAAATTTTCATCATAATTTGATTTAATTGAGAATCGAAGACATTTTTTAATTGTAACGGCTCTATTTCCTCCAATACCAGAAACATCAACGCGTGTTTTGTATTTGGGAACAGGTAACAGCTGAGAAAGCTCCTCTGATATAAACGAAAGCTGTGACCCTTGATCCACTAGAGCTCGTACGTTAAAAATTCGATTTGTTGTTTTAATTAAAACTTTTACAGTTGGCAGCAAGGCTGGATTTAATTTTTTATCTTGAAGATTAGAAACATGTGTACTTACAGTAGCTGTTTTAGGTGTAGATGTAGTAGCAGGAGGCTGGAAAGTTTGATTCGCAGTAATATTTTGATCCATATTACTGGTCGAAAATGCGCTGTGAATTATCGTGTGATGAGATCCACGGCAAATCTGGCATTTTGTATTCAGCTTACAAGCGGATTGAAAATGACCAGTATTTAGACAGTTTCTGCATAAACGGTGCTGATTTACGAAGGTCTTCTTCTCCTCTGAAGAAAGAGCTGTAAATCTGAAGCACTTGTAAAGAGGATGACGTTTGTGGCAGCAAGGGCAGTTGTCATCTGGTACCGTAGACGCGGTGTGAGACCGTATTACCCGTGTAGGCTTCTTGCGGTAATCTTTATTTGGCACATTCGTAGTTGGCATCGCTTCTTCTTCTATAGATTCCAATGTCCTAAAAGTGGTCTCCAAGAAACTCATCATTTCAGACATAGGTGGAATGGATGTGCTCGCCTTCAGCGACTGTTCCCATTCTTTTCGAGTTTGGATGTCCAGCTTTTGTGTCGTTAAATATATTAAAATTGAATCCCAGGTAGAGATGTCAACTTTAAGCGACTTTAGTTGCGACAAACATGTTCTTGTTGTGTCCAGTAGCACTTTTATTGATTTAAATGACCCATCGGAGGGCGATATTGAAAACAACCGCTTCAAAATTTGTTCTACCAGCTTTCGTTCGTTATGGAATCTCTTCTCGAGAGCATTCCATGCCAATTCATAACTGGTATCTGCCGCTGGATATTCATTTACCATGCTGAGTGGTGTACCGGTGCACGAACTTTTCAAATAAAAGTATTTTTGCACTTTAGTGAGGGCATTGTTGCTATGCACGAGCGACACAAACATATCCCGGTAGGAGATCCAGTCCATGTATTCCCCTGAGAAAGTCGGCAGGTCAATTTTCGGCAATCGGGCTCCAGCGCAGAACGATTCATTTCGGCTTGTGGCTGAGAAGGTGCTGGCATGAACGGTTGGAGTCTGTGGAGAATCAAAATAAAATATTAAATCGAGTAGATCGGTTTTTAATGAAAAATATGCATCGTAGCATTTATAGTACGTATCTGTACTCAAGTATGGAACCTCATTTTCCACTATTGAAGACTCACGAACAATCTCCATGATTTGTTCGTGCCCATCTTTGAATCCCTTGAAGTTATTCTCCAAATCCTCCAATAATGTCTGGACATAACCTTTAGTTTTCGCCTCTCTAGGTTTCGCGTTAAAGATTGTGGCTACACGTTCAATGTGTTGAAGAGTCTTCTTCTGGTCCTCAATCGCCGCAGCAATTGACTCCATTTTTCCCTTTGAATTTAGCACGAAATTCGTCACAGGGTTTTATAACGATGATGATGCCGTAGGCTCGACGGCAAAGCTATCTTCGCGATATTGAAGATGATTAACAGCAGGCAGCAGCACAGGCAGTAACAACAGCACAGGGATTAACGTCAGCACGGACAGATCCCGGGTTTCGGCACCAATTTTATGTAGGAGATTTATCCAATTGTAGCTCTGATCCCCATGACCAGCAGCCCAATGAAAACACTTTTTATTTTATATTTTTAGATTATATGTAAAAGTTCATTTATTAAAGATCTTCGCGATCATTTTGTGTTACATATTTTCTTAAACACTTCTTTTTATTTCCATATAATTTGTCAGCGGGGACGTCTGCTTGTCTTCACTTTTAAAACTTCTATTATAATTGTCACCATGTAGGTGTTTAGCAAAAACATCAACTGTGTTTATGCAGATGTTCGCTATGATGACGTTGACTGCAGCGACAAAACGATCAGTTGTTGGTCAGCGACAGCAACAGCAGAGAATGCACATTCGCACAAACATATGCATTCATATGTTAGGCAATGGTTTGTTGTTGTTGTTGTTCTCCCAACACAAGAAGGGATAACTGTTTCATCATTCGATATTTGGTAAACAAATATGAATGTGAAACAAATAGCGAAATAAGTTCAACCACCTCGAGTGGAGACTTATAACTTAGGTAGGGATTGCAGTGTAGGTTTTAGGGTTTTAGTTTGGGGGGGAAAAATCCCAAACACGTAAAATAATTTAACCATGTATTGTTGAGCCATGGCAAACAACAAAAAATGCTATCTATTGCTCAACTTCCGAATAGTCTGTCGACTATTTCCTTTCAATCCGCATCTAATGTAAAAAAGTTAATTCATAGTGTTCAATATCATTCTATTTTTAATTATTGTTTTTATAAGACCACTGAAAAGTCTCAACTTTTGCGTTACTAAAAACTTCATAACAAAAGAAGACAATTCCTTGAACGGGTTTTCATGTAAGCATTTTTATATTTGTATACACTTATCCAGAAATAAATTGTTCAGTTTTTGGTTACCTATTCATATGTACTTAGCTTTTACCATTGCTTTTCTAAAGTAGTAATTTCGTCCACTGTGAAATCATCCATTTGTTCTTCAAAATGTTTATGTAATTTAAATTTTTAGTGTTTTAAACTGTTTTCTACAGAAAAAAAATTGTATTTTTAAGATTTAGACAATTTGCTGGCAATCGTTGTTTAATCTGACATATTAACTGAGCTATAAACTTTGGGCAAGTAACTCTTATTTCATTTTCTTCTCAAGAATTGTTTACATTTTTATTTGATATTAAAAATTAAAAAATTAAAAAAAATTAATTGGAACAAAAAATCTTCTAAACGCGAATTTAGAAATCAATTGTGTCAGATAGAGTAATGTTAAAAATGCTAAATTAAAAATTACAAAAAGCTTAGAAAAATGTTATATACAAAAAAGAAATGCTAAATTTAGCTGAAAAAACGCTAAAATGGTCACACTGTGTAGAATCAATCTGTGCTGCAATTGATAATAAAGTTGTGTTTCTATTTTATTTAATATATTATTTAATAAATTAAATCAGTGATAATATTTAAAATCACAATACTACAAAATGAGAAAAATGATAAAATAATACATTTTATTAAATACGTGGTTTCAGCGTCTTTTGATTCCAAATGTTGGTCACTTGATAAATTGTGTACTTGAAAAAAGCTTGAGAAAAAATGCTAAATTTAGATTTAATTTTATAAATCTGTAATATTATCTTTTTAACATCTTTATCACAACTATTTGTACACTTAATAGGTTCTCGTTTCACTTACGGTTTAATTTTGCAAATTTTGATAGATTTTCAAGGGTGAACTTATAATAAATATAAACATGTAAAATTTAAAAAAAAAATGTGTTTTTGAAAAGGCTATAGCGAAGGAAACACACTTTGGAAAAACACACACGATGTTACTTAATATATTGTATTCAAAAATATGACTGACACAAAGTGCGTTACGGACACGCACAATTTCCCATAGTCACTTGAAGTGTCTATGAAAATTTGTGAAATTTAGCGAAATATCTTATGTGACCAGTATATTTCTTTTTATAAAATAAAGAATGCGTGTTGGGGTTTTATAAACAACTTACTTCACATTTTTATTTTTCTGGTAGGTGCTGCTGAGCACTACAAGAATATGTTTTTTTCAAATATTCCAAAACCCAGCAAAATATTGAGATACGGGTAAAAACAATTTTTTTTTCCAGTCCTGCGGATAAATATGAACCGATTTTAAGATTCTCAGCGGTTTTGGAAAGAAGAGATTCCAACAATATATAAAGTTGGTTTTGGTAAAGTTCAACAAATTCGTTATACTATGAAATCGTCCGTCCTTTCGGTGGAAATACGCATATAAAATTTTACATTTGCTATAAAAAGAAGTGTTAGTCATGAGTTACGTTTTTGAAGAAGATACATATCAATTATAAGTTGGTAAAGGCTTTTTAAGGTTTTAATATAATGCTATACCTTGTATTTACTTTAACATTTTAGCACTTCTTACATCATTTCTTTCATAAAAACATAACAATAATTTGTAAATGGATTTTTGCTATAGCGTCAAATATTTTAATAGGAAAAGGAGCAAAGCTCCGCGCTCTTTTAAACTGAAACATTTTAGAAGTATAAGTAAATTAACGTTTTAGAAGTATAAGTATAGTATAAACATTTTCGGCCTTATTCATAAAAAGTTGTATAAGGCTTACAAACCATTTTTAACCCTAGACGGATATATTGTTATATATTTGCAATAAACAAAAACTCGCGTCGTCGAAACGACGAAGGTTACCTTTTGTGTGACTTTTTGCTCTTGCAAAAAAGTCACCAAATCAAAAAATATTTAGATTTTTTAAATTAAAATATTTAAAATGTCGGAATTTCCAGATGATTTAATTGAAAATTGTGAAAATGCTCCTGAAGACTTTAATTGCGATTCAGTGATCGAAGAGAAAATTGAAAAATATGTCGAGGAAGATGTAATTTGCATGAGGAGGAATACGACTGCGATGACGATATTATACCAGATTCGGGTGACGAAAATAATCGTGAGCCACTAAATTTGTTCCGAAATTACTAATAATGTGTAAAAAAAACAATTCGTGGGAAACAAATAAAATTTTTGGTCCACTAAAAATTAAATTATTTAAGGCGTGGAATAAATATATTGCATCAAAGGTGAGAACCGACTAGTAAAGTAATTGGCCGAACTAGCCCCTTATCGTACTTCTAACAATTCAAACAAATTCAATATTTCGGACGAATATGTAAATTAGAAGAATGTTGAAATTGAGAATCCCGTTCAAGGACACGAGTTTTTGAATTAATAAGTTCTGGCCTTTTTGAGCCTCTTTAATCAATAAAAGAAGAAAAAAATACTGAAAACAACTATTTATGAAATTGTCGAATGTGGAAAACGAAAAAGAAGAACAAACAAACGCTAATTTCGTAAAAATTGTTCTTGCGAAAAAAGAAAAATGCAAAATATTTTTCCTTATACCTGTATGTGGGAAGCACAAATTCTAACTTGTGCCTACTATACAATGAAATAATTTTTCGAAGTGTTTTTTGTTTTAATTGATAAAATTAAGTGTATTGTAAATTTTTTTGCACAAGTTGAGAAGCCGTGTATATTTTATTTTATACTAAAGAACTATTTAAATACTAGTATCTACTTGAGACCAAAAAAACTGGGCTGAAAAGAGACATGCCCGAAAAAAAAACAAATAGCTTTAAAAATATACAGTTTTTGTGTTTTCTTCTTCGCAAGAGTCTATAATTGATTATATATGATGTTTCGGACTGGTACGCTATATTTTTGCTAAGAATTTTCAAGTGAAATAGGACTTCGTCGATTCGACGAAGATTACCCTTAGTGTGTGTAAAATATGATTACCCTTCTAGGGTTAAGCAAACTTCGAGGAAACGATTTATATCTTCAATAACTTAAAGTAGGATTGTACCTACTTTAAGCATGTTATAACTTGACGTTTGTACAATTTATTGTATATTTATGAATTTGAGACCTTTGTTTTGAGTTTTTAGGCATTTTTCTTATTGGAAAGAGCCGTTGCATGTATTCGTCGTGAAGGAAATTGTCTGCGTAATCATTCCGCACATAGAAAAGTATATAAATAGACACTTTTCATTCATGAATTCCATTTCAAAAAATATTTCTACAAAAATCTTTAAAAATTATTTGTAAATAATGAAATAATATTCGTGATGTATAAACAATCAAAACAAGGAAATAATGTCATTTGTAACCGATTATTATTTCAAGAGAAAACAAATTAAATTTTGTATGTAATTTTTTAGTTAAACTGTTTCTTACCGTCATGTTAATCTTAGTCTATGAAAAATCGTGCTACAGTAACGTTCTATAGTTATTATAAGTGCAAATAACTTTTTATACTTTTTATACATCATTAATGACCAAAATAGTTGGCGTTGCCACCGGATCACATAAAGCTAATAGACTGATAATAAACGTTTATGAATACAATTTCTTATTAAAGGTTTTTTACAGCTAAACAATACAATAGCTAAAGAACGCTTCCTATCGAATTTAGAAATTTTTTATGAATAAGGCCGTTTAATTGTAACTTTTGAAGGCAGCACGAAGACTTAGTAGCGAACACATCGACATCGCTCAGCAATTTTGGTAATAATAAAGTTAGAATCAGCCTTTAATTGATAAATAAAATCCTCTCAGTTCAAAATCTTTAACATAGGGGTATTTCTGTAGAAAGGTCCAGCGTGATCGAAAAAACATTTTTTTGGCTTTTATTAGTAAAGACAAATACTCAAGTTTTATTAAATTAAAATATTCAATCTTATGTGATTGCCATTTTTAATTAAACGGACTACAAAATTGCATTAACTTCAATAATAGTAAAAAACCAGTACAGAAATTTCAGTCAGTTAAACTGACTGATAAATACCATCACCCAATATAAGATATTGTTTAAGTCTTGAGTTATTGAAAATAATCGATTTGTAATTAAAACCAGTTAGAAAGTTTCAGTCGGGCAACCCGACTAACATTTACCCTTACCCTCAGTAAAACAAATAAAATTTTCTATTATATTGATATTATTACTCGATTTCGAAAGTGGGCGGAGTGGTACATTTGTATGGGAGGTACGAGAAGGGGTGTGTTTAGGCTCTAGATTTACTCTCCATAACTTTATCCTGTTATAGCTTTACTAAATACAGAATTTTGGCACGATAGGTTTACTACATACCAAAAGTGGGCGGAAAGGTACATTTGTATGGGATGTACCATAAGGGGCGTGTCTAGACTTCCAATTTTGTCTCCAAAACTTTGTCCTGTTATAATATAACAAAATACAGAATTTGGGCACGATCGGGTCTAGTGTATTGATATTATTACCCTATTTCTAAAGTGGGCGGAGTGGTACATTTGTTTGGGAGGTACCAGAAGGGGCGTGTCTAGACTTCCAGATTTTTTCTCCAAAACTTTATCCTGCTTGAACTTTACCAAATACAGAACTAGGGCACGATCGCGTTAGGTCTTTTAATAATATTAATCGATTTCTAAAGTGGGCGGTACCAGATGTGTATGGGAGGTACCAGATGGGGCGTGGATAGGCTTCCAATTTTTTTCTCCAAAACTTTATTCCGTTATTGCTTTACTAAAAATAGAATTTGGGTACGATCACGTTTGATTTATTGATATTATTTCTCCATCTCCATAGTGGGCGGAAAGGTAGGTTTGTATGGGAGGTACCATAAGGGGCGTGGCTAGGCTTTCAAAATTTTTTCCAAAACTTTATCCTGTTATAGCTTTACTATTACTCGATTTCTAAAGTGGGCGGAATGATGTATTTGTATGGGAGGTACCAGAAGGGGTGGGGCCACTTAGCCCATTTTCAATACCGTAAGTAGTTTTGAGAAAATAATAACTCGTGCAAAATTTCAAAACATTTGGTTGACAGACAGACAGACAGACGGACATGGCTCAAACGACTTAGAAAGTCATGAATCGAATTTGGTTCAAAGAAACCTAGGGTCTGAAGTGACTCCTTCTATGTGTTACACTTTTGGGTCGTATCAAATGATATATACCCTCATCCCTAAGGGTGATGGTATAATTATAAGTGACCTTCAAAATATTGATTTAATTTTATTGACGTTCTAATCTTACATTCGTGATTAACGGATTTCGCAATAAAAAAAATTGAAATAATTTTTCCATAAATTATAAATTAATTTATGTCACAAAAATGTTTTACCAAAAAAGTTCGACTTAATTCGCAATGTTTTGTGTTTATTATAAAAAAGTAAGAAATTAATATTTTTTTTCACGTAACGGCACACTCTTTATTAGCTAATATTTTAGGATCAAAAGTTCAGAGGATTTCGTCTCTCTTACTAAATATTAAGTAAGTATTTCACAAGGAGATAAAGAAGTAATAAAAAATCAAGTTTTTCATTGTTTGTAATCTCATTGAAATATACGATATATAACGTATGTGATAATGGAATAGCTCATATTAAAAATCCTCGCTATTTGATTAAGATCTGATTTTAGGTAGTTACTTATTAAATATGTGAAATTCTAATGTCTTACAATGTAAAATTAGTAAAAACATGGAAACAAACATTTGTTGTTTATTTAAAAACAGTTAATTAAAGACTAACTTTCAATGCAACACAACATGCCGAATTACATTTTATTTTGTAATGTTGCCCATGTTAACCTTCAAAATGATGACTGACGTTAACAAAAAACTTTATGCTTTTCCGTCTGATGGGAACAAACGCCAAGAATGGATAGCCATTTGCGGAGTTCCTGATGAATATTTAGTTTATAAACAACTATTTATTTGTGAAAATCATTTTCGTCCCGACATGCTTAGAAAGTCTAGGTTGAAGGTTGATGCTGTACCTTCATTCAAAATTGGTGTTAGCGAAACCAATCAGCATGACAAATATCTAAATATGGAACCGTTGTCATGTATTGCGACATTAACAAAATTCCGCAATCCAATAAATGAATCCATGGAGAACATCAACGTAACGGAAGGTTCAGACTATTTGGATACCTCGGATTTAAACATATCAGGACGAGCCACATCTGAGAAAAATCTAACGACAAACGTCTTGAAATATTGAGTGTTCAGATATTTAACAGCACGCTTAACGAATGGATCACCGAAGACCCAAAGCCATTTAATTTGAATGATAGTTTCTCGACACCAATAACGCCAGCGAATGCTGTTAACCCTCTGGAGGAGATGACAGAAATGCCACCTAGAAGTTCAACACCATTAGTCGAATTGATCCCTAAGGAGGAAATGCCAGAAGTGAATCCAGAAAGATCGACACCCGGAATGGAATTAATCCCCAAGGATTAAATGTGCAACCTGGAATAGAACTGTTAGAAATGATCTCTAAGGAGGAAGCGAAGGACATCAAATCCACAAGTTCAACACCAGTAATGGAGCTGGAAGAATTAAACACTCACGAGGATCTGACAGAAACGCCGCCTAGAATTTCTACACCAGAAATGGAGCTACTAGAATTACAATTAAAGAAAATTGAAAAGGAGGAGATTGCAAGAAAACATAAGAATATTCCCATTTCGTCCAAATTAGAGCCAGAGCCATGCCCGAATTGCGAAAAGCACTGCAGGGACGAAAATTTTTATCGCAAAAAATATTTCGACTTGCAGAAGGAAATGAAAATACGGGATGAAGACCATGAATTATATCTCAATATCTACAGAGAACAAGTTGAAAGCTTAAAGGATCAAATAGAGACGTTAGAAGAAAGATTGGAATCTCTTTATAAAAATTGTATACCTGTAGAAGGAGTGAAAGAAGATGTTGAAGTGTTCGCGAGGACGATCTACAACACTAAACTGGTGAAATATACCGAAAAGCAGAAAATTATACTGCAAAACATAAATTATGTCTCGTCGAAAAGTTACAAATACATGAGAGACACTTTACACTGTGCCCTTCCATCACCATCTACATTATATCGCTGGAGTCCAGTCAAAAGTTTGCATCCAGGGCTAAATAGGGAAGTTGTCCAAGGATTGTGTTACAGCGCTGCAAAGCTACGGCCGCTAGACAAGCATTGTATTTTGCTTCTGGACGAAATATCGACGCGACATGAATTGGAGTACAACTTGAAAACGGACAGAGTTGATGGTTTCGTGGACTGTGGTGACGGAGAGAGAAGCTGTGAACTTTCTATTAAAATATTATTTTTCATGGCCAAAGGCATCTTTACCCCATGGAAGTTTAATATTTCGTTTTACTGCACAAAAAATGGAGCAAATTCTAAGAAATTAGTGGATCTTATTGAGGACAACATAGATCTAATGAAAAGCAGTGGTATCACAGTCAATTGTGTTATTGGAGATCAAGCCTCAACAAACTTGTCGGCGTTTAAAATGTAAAAAAAAGATGGCGGCGAACACCACTTCATAACGAAAAATGGAAACAGAGTTTATTTGCTACACGACGTTCCACATATTATCAAAGGAGTGCGAAATACACTGCTAACGAGAGACCTAATTTGTAACAACGAAACAATTAGTTGGAATGTAATAAAAGAATTTTACAATCTCGATTATGAATCAAAGACAGCTAGGCTTGCGCCAAAAGGATTTCCCAAAGGATTTCAAAAAATGAGGGTATTTTTGGCAACTCAGGTACTAAGCGCTACAGTGGCAACGGGCATACGATTTTGCCATGCAAATGAGCTGTTTAAAGATAAAACTAATCAATCGAACGCAATAAAAACCGCCGAATTTCTTGAATTGATGAACAACCTCGTGGATATTTTTAATGCCAAAAGATTTGGAGACAAAAACCCAGACAAAGTCCCGATAACTAATGCAAATGATCAAATGCGCAAAATTATGGAATGCAGATCTTACATAGAAACTATTAAAGGTGCTGGCGCGCATGTAGTCAGTTTCAATAGTTTGCTGATGTTAATCGATGGACTGATTGAGGTGACAAGAGAATAACTTCAAATACCCGGTGTGTCATTCGTATCTCCAGGAAGATTTAATCAGGATGCTTTGGAAAATTTATTTGCGAGTCTTCGTTCAAGATTAGGGAATAATACCAACCCATCAGTAAGAGAAACCCAACCCCTAACGGCTCGCCTGCTTTCGATGAAGTTGTTAAAACGTGGCGATACTTATTTTACAAATTGCGAAGAAGATGACAAGCATGAGCTTGACTGCGATTGGGATTATGTTGTTCCATTAAGTATTTGTGAAGAAATTGAGGCAGAAGAAACCCCGTCACAGGGACTAGAACTTGTGGAAGCCCCTCCAATAGAAGAAGATATTAATAATTGTTCAACGATTTCAGAGCTTGCTGCAACACGATATGTTGTTGGATATGGATTGATGTCACAATTTAAGAAAAAAATATCGTGTGAAAAATGTGAGAGCACTATAATGAAAGCCAATGGTCTGACTCTAAAAACGGAATCGTTTATTGCTCTCAAAAATTATACTGAAGAGCAAAAATTAAAAAATCCATCTGACGATTTCTTCAGTGTCTGCCTGAGTCATTTCGCAATATTTCAACGAGTTTTTGATGAAAAGTGTCACACGCTTAATTTAAAAAAGCAAATCATGGATGAATGCATAGAGGTTAATGAAAAAGCATATCCCTCATTTTTCAAAAAAGACAACTGCTACGATCATAAAATCGCAATTTTGGAACACATTACAAGAGTATTGCTAAGTAAAAAGTGCAGATGGTTGGCACAAGACATGCACAACACGAATCAATCGCAACTGGCGTCGAATGGGTTAGCCAGGAAAGCAAGAGGAATGTACTACCACGAATAATGGAAACAATGTTTTTCTAATTGGACTCCATGAACGCAATTCAAAGCCGCTAAATCATGGCGATTGTAACTATTTTTAAACGCATGGCATTTGATGGATAATTATCCGTTGTTTCTGCCAAATAAGGCATCTGATGGATGAATATCTATTGTTACTGCCAAATAGGACATACACCACAAGATAGGATTATTTTCTAGGCATGGCATTTGATGGATGAATATCTGTTGTTTCTGCCAAATAAGGCACCTGATGGATGAATATCTGTTGTTATTGCCAAATAAAATAAAGACATACACCGCAAGAAAGGATTGTATTTCAACGCATGGCATCTGATGGATGAATATCTGTTGTTTCTGCCAAATAAGATAATGATACAGGCCACAAGAAAGGATTGTTTTCTAGGCATGGCATTTGATGGATGAATATCTGTTGTTTCTGCCAAATATGGCATCTGATGGATGAATATCTATTGTTACTGCCAAATAGGATGTAGACATACACCACAAGATAGGATTGTTTTTAAGCGCATGGCATTTGATGGATGAATATCTGTTGTTTCTGCCAAATAAGGCACCTGATGGATGAATATCTGTTGTTATTGCCAAATAAGATAAAGACATACACCACAAGATAGGATTGTATTTCAACGCATGGCATCTGATGGATGAATATCTGTTGTTTCTGCCAAATAATACCCGACGGAAAGCCAAACAAACCAAAAAAACAACAACTTATTACTAGACTGCTGACTTCAATATACATTCGTGGTATCCTTCATCAAATAACATCCTATATAACCGTCAAGTTCCATCTAAGGTATACAAAAATATATGATTTAACAATTTGTTATATGATAATTATACAAAACTCTTTTACATAGCACAGTTCACAAATTGGATAAATGACCAACAATTTAACCATTTTCCCCTCAATCTCCAATTGAGTTTGAAGCATGCATTCACATTTAATGTCACCTGGTGATACATACCCAGCGAGAGCTGTAATACAGTAAACTACGGATAAATGCACATCGCATAAATGCAAAAACCGCATAAGTGCACTGGAACTTGAAGCCATTAGCCTTTTTTATACGTTTACATACAAAAATACACAGATAAGTGCAACACGTATAAATGCAAAAACCGGATAAATGCACAACTTTTGCTAACCTGAAACTACTTTTTTAGTACAACTTTGCATGCATAAATGCAAATCTCTCATACTATATAAATGTAGATTATGATTTAGAGAAACTGGAGAAAAAAATATATAAGGTTGGAACAGAAAACACGGTTGAAAAAAAGATTTCAGACTTTTTCAGCACACGTGGTTTAGGTGAATCAAATTGAGTGCAATTTAATATGTATTTTGCAAAAAACAATGTTGCAAAATATGATTGCAATGATTCATTAACAGCTCTTATTTTGGCACAGAACTGAATATTTAATTTTTTTTTGTATGAAATATGAAAAACACTAAAACAATGAAATATAAAATTGTGATTTTTTTTTACCTTGAACTGAACTGATTTTATAAGTTTTTATTAAAAACCTGTTATGTAATGTAAACCAAATATAAATAAAAATATAAAACAGCTGTATATTTTAATTATTTTCTTAAAGTTCCGTCCAAACTGAACTGGTTTTACAGATTAATAAAAATAATCTAATGTTTGTATAAATGCAATAATCGTGCACTTATGCAAGGTTTGTTTATATGCAATAGTTGTGCACTTATCCGAGTGTTGTATAAATGCAAAAACCGCATAAGTGCACAAAAAGTCGCGCGAAAACCGATGTGCACTTATCCGTAGTCTACTGTATTGCTGAACATAAAATTCCAATTTCATCATGGATATTTCTGCATGCTGCTTTCAACTACCTGCATTCTTTCAACTGCCTACTTCTGCATGCTGCTTTCAACTACCTGCATTCTTTCAACTACCTACTTCTATTTCAACCACATGGACTTACTTTTCAACAAACATCAATATTTTTTCATATTATATCTATTTATATCTACATTTTTTTTTAAAAACTAACATTTTCAATTACCACCATTTTTTCACATTGCACATACAAAAACCTTACATATCGTCGCTGTGCCGACCAAATCAGTTATATATATGTAAATTTTTCGATTTTTTTATTGCATTTTTTTAAAGCTCTTGTGGTAGTCCATCGACCCTTAAATCACTTTCGTGATAACTTGATTGGTTTTGAAGTTATTAATATCAGATATGTGTAAAATATATAAGAAATGTTCCAAAATAAACAAAGCAGTTGGAAAACACATGACTGCTTTGGTCGGCGCAGCGGCGATATATTACAAACTATAAAAACTATAAAAACAAAAATTATTTTTCCTATACATTTTCATACCAAAATGTTCTGCGTGTTTATTTTATTAATAATTAACTTTCAAATCATTAACATAAATAATTTTTGTTTTCATATTTTGTTAATTTGCTAACTATTATATTATGATTACAACCAACATACAACTACATTTCTTTTAAATCTACAATTTTCTATATGCAAAATTTTTTTTACATTATACATACAAAAACCTTACATATATTACAAACTAAAAATCTTTAAACAAATATTATTTTTCCAATATTATGCATGGTTATATTTTTAATAATTACCTTTCAAATCATTAACGATTTATTAATATACAAATATAAATATTTTGTACATATAACGCAAAACTTAACATAACATTTTACTTTTCTTTTTTTTAAATATATACATTAACACACACAGTATTGACTGATTTTATATATTTTTATTTAACTTGTAAACAAATATTAACTTTTAGATTTACTAATATACAAAGTTTTAAAATCAGCATTTTATATTGTACAAATTATTTTTAAATTTTAAAATATTTTTTTAAATATTACAAAAATTAAAATTTTTTAATTTAATATAAATTGGATTTTCATTTTGTACATAATACTTTCCATTATATAGTATATAGTATAGTATATAGATATAGTATATAGATTCCACACACACATTAATGAATGAATTTATAATGTATTTATTTTAATTTTAAAATATTACGTTGAATTATACTTTACTATCATATATTCCTTTGGGAAATAATAAACCTTTGATTATCATTTTGTACACATTATTGTATATTTTTCAAAAACAACTAACTATATATAATTTTTAACATTTCCAAAATATTAACAACATTTAAAACTAATAATATCAAATGTGTAAATACAAATTTTTTTTTTTACTAATATCCAGTGTCTTTCTATTCATACAATATTGTACATAAAACTTTTAGTTTGTTAAATATTTAAAATGTAACAAAAATATATTAATGAATTTATTAAGTTTTTAAATATAAAAATACCAAAATTTCCATTACTAATATAGAATACTTTAAAATTAACACATTATTGTACATAGTAATTTCCATATTTTTTATATTGACACAAAAACCCACATTAACGACTAAATTTATAACAATAAATTTTTAAAACATTGCATTTTAAAATATATCACAAAATTTATTTATATAACATTATATTATTTGTAAATAATTTGAGTTTATTTCAAAATTTTTCATTCAATTTTAAAATATTTTTATATTTATAATATGTATTTAAATTAAAAAAAATAATTTATTTAAAATAAGAAATTAATAAAGCTCTTTAATTTTTTTGTTTAGTACATTACCCTACTTTTATGCTTATAAATTTTATTTTAAATAAATACAAGTATCCCATAATAATGAAATTCTTAAAAAATAAATAATAATTTAACAGTTTCTGAAATTTGTTAAGCTATTACAATTACATATTTATAAAATTACATTGTTTTAATGTTCGTATGAAGCCTTTTTCTAATATTTTTTTTAATATTCAAATCTACAAAATAATTTCAATTAAATACATTTTTAAATATTAAAAATTAATGAAATATACTTTTTATTTATAAGTAAAATACATTAATGTTTTTCATTTATTATCAAAAATAAAACTTTAAATTAGTAATTTAATATATAACACAAACTGCTTATGTTTTATTCTTTTTAAAATTTTTACAATAAAATATAAACATTACTGAAAGTGAATTTAACAAAATAAAAATTATTTGTTTTATTTTTGCTTATAATGCATATGTTAACGCTATTATTGGATGTATATTTACTTTAGGTTTTACTATATTTGATAACAAAATATAATATCACAACAATATTTGACACTTTGAAGTTATTTATTATTTTGAAACTTGTCAGATGTTGATTTACAAATTACTACTTATTTTTCTGAAATTAGAACGTTTAATAGTTAACAGTAGTTTCCTAATAGCACAGTGGTGTTTCCGAACAATTTAAATTATAAATATCTTGAAATGATTTGGTTACTTTTTTTCTTTTAACAAACAAATTTATTTTCATATATAAAGTTAAATGATATTCAATTAATTTAAAAATTTTTTGGGCAAATGTGCTTTTGGGGTAAATGTAAAAAATATTTCCATACAAAAAGGAACTCAATTTGCTATTGATGTGCAAAGAGTTTTTGTTTCGTTATTATTAAAGCAAAACATATGTTTTGTGAATTTCGAAAAAGGGTTATACATAAATCTTTTCTTCGTATAATAAAAATACTTTGTGGCGCAATAAAAGTATTTTCTTATGCAATAAAATTATTTTTTGGTACAATAAAATATATATTACCGTGCATTTAAAATACTTTTTGGTATATTCATTTATACTTTTGGGTACTATGGAAGTACTTTTTGGTACAATTATTTTACATTTTTGGTACATCAGAAGTAATTTGATACAAAAAATTACACTTTGAAACTATTATTGACTAATTCATTATTAACTAAACCTCCCTTAAACTATATTAAAATAATATAAGAGAAAGGAAAGTAAATCTTGAATATTTATTCAATACGTATGTGTTTAAAATAAAATGACTACCCGCTTGTTCGGCCAAACTACAATAGACACCTTTTCTGTAATGATTTCGTCGATTCTAACACCCAGTACTTACTAATTTATACTTTTCACAGTATACATCATTAACTATTTCGTTTAACTGCGTATATACTTACTTCATTAATCCAAAGTAAGCGAGCGTTGCGTCAATTGACTCCCATGCTCATTACTAGGGTATAGTAAAATAAACAGGCATATTCATTCTCATATTTTTTTTTACTCTTCTCATCTCTTTTTTAAGTGCCGTTATTCTCTGTTGTGTTTGTAGTAAATAAAAAAAAATAATTTTATGATCGGTATGTTAAACGGTGGTTGAAAAATTCCATTCAGTGTTTGATCTACAAGTGTAAAGACAACAACTGTGTGAAAAGTTTATCGTGTTTAAATGGAAATAATACTAAATTGAATTTAATTGTTCTCTGATGTGCCCGAAACAAAAAAAATTTGAATTCTGCATAAATAATGGAATGGAAAAGTGAAACATACACCTATAAAAAGAGTGATTTCGAATCAAAAAGCGGAAAACTTTTAATAAGTTTATCAAACAGTAAGTTATTCTAATTAGATAATATGTATAAGAAAACACTTAAATTATATAAAGCTGGACAAGCGGTAAAATTCCATTTAGTGTTTGGAAGTCTCAAATCAACGATTGTATTAGAAGTATACGATTGCGTTGGGAACAACAATGTGTGGTGCCACATAAATGATACAACAACAAGAACGTACATTCCTGAGTTCGTAAACAAACACGTTGCAGCATACAACAACAACACGTAGATATAACAGATCAACAAGTACGCACATTCTCGAGTTCGTAAACAAACCCTTTGAACGGGAAGAAAAGCTTTAAACAACTCAAAAACTTCTATAGTGTCCTTTCAGGTAAAATCAAATAAAACAATTGTACAATGTAACATTAAATATAATATATATATAATTTCGATTTCAGAGGCAGTCTCGATGACGAGTGCAAACAAAGAAGGAGCATCCGATGACCCCATTCGAAAGGCCATCCAGCTACAAAAAAGGCGAACGTTTAAGCATTTATCGTTGCAGAGGAATGCAGAAAAACATTAGTAATTTAAAAAAATAGAATAGTGAATTAGAAGTTTTTTTTTAACGTTTTTGTTCTATAAATGAATTAATGAATTAGTATGAATTTTAGTTTTTTTTTATAATAATAATAATAAAAATGAATTCTAGCAAGTTAGTTTTAAGTGAATAAAGTTTTTTTAGTTCTTTTTTTAATGCCAATTTTTTTTTATTTCAAATATAAATAACATTTAAAAAAATGTATGAATTGAAGTCATTTCTTAGAATAATAATAAAAATCAATTTCACAAAAATTATAGTATTAAAAAAATTAAATGTATAATAAAAAAATCAAGAAAGTATAAAATTAAATCCATATTTTTTATTACACAAGTAAAAACTGAGGATTTTGGGAAATTACAGCTTTTATTAGCAGCTTCGGCCTACAAAAGCGCGTTATGCATTTTCAGTACCTAATTCGATCATTATTTATCTTTAACGAAGTAATTCATTATAAACCATTAATGAATAGTTTATTACTCATCATTAAGGAAGTAGTTCACCCCATCTCATTATCTATTTCATCATATACTTGGCATCGACGAAAGATATTAGGAATTACCACTAATGATTTCGCCAATGGATGGTAAGCGAGAGGGTGGCGATTGTATACCTCCTATGGCATCCCCATGTTAAATTCGTCAATAAAACGTATGGCGGGTATATTGACGAGGAAGTACTGTGCCATTCCTGGTAATCGATGGTATCATTACATATGTAATGCTTACCAGAACAAGCGGGTATCGATATAAAATCAAAATGTGTTTTTTCCACCTTATATTTACATTGCCCTAAATTTTAATGAAGGCTCCAAGTATGATCTTAGACATTCTTACAAATTCTATAAAAATATTAAAACATCATAAAATATTAAATTTTAAAATCCAAAATTGTTTTACCGCCAAAATTAACCCCCGTATACATCAAACAGCTTCAATGTTCATTGATATGTCTTCCGTTTATAATTGCCTCCCCCCCCCCCCCCCCTTTTTCACATTATTAAGACCATTCATCTAGAAATTTGAACATTTGAAATATGAAACTAGACAACAATGCCCTAAAACCTGTTTTCAACTTACACTAAGAACCTACAAATAAGACTACATACATATATTTTCAACAAATTACTATATTCACTAATGCATATGCAATAAACTGTTTCGCAAGCATCACATATACAGTCCAACATACTTTGTTTTACAAGTAAGCCATCTGTGTCATTTGTCACAACTATTAGTATCACTAATACATATACTTATAAAGTTCTTTTGTTTACATCAGACATGCAATGCAGACTTAATAACTTTGCATGAGAGACAGTATCATCATGGCGAAAATATATCTGTTTACCTTCTTTGTACAATTTCTAATACAACATTGTGGCGAAGTAATTCCACAACAAATCTGCAATTAAGACGCTCGCCGCGAACTCTAAATTTGGGCTAACTGTCTACGGGGATTAAAAAAACACGACGGTCTTGAGTTCAAATCCAACTTTAATTTTTTTTTTAAATAAATTATACAATATTTTTAATATTTTAAAAATAATTTTTTTTATTTTCTTAAGAACTTTATAGAAATAAAAAAAAAACAATTTAAATTAATTTATGAATTTTATGAATATTTATTGTTCTATTAAATTAAAATTAATACATATATATGCATTTTTTAGTACAATTTATTTTTATCAATATACGAATTCATTAAAGTCAAAAGTATAATAACTACTGATCACATCCTATCTATATATATAAAATGGAATGTGTGTTTGTTTATTTATTTGTTTGTTTGTGCCTTATAGGAGACCAAACGTTTTGGACCGATCTACATGAAATTTTCACAGCATTTAACTGGGACCCTGGCATGGTTTATGTTGTACTTTTTTTCTACCACACCCACTTTTAAGCCTATTTTTTTAAAATAATATGCAATGGTGAAGCATTGCCGGGCCCACTAGTTATATATAAAACTAAAACTACCCTTGCGTCATTTTTAAAATATGACGTTTATTAGCAAAAATATTTTGCAATACATTATAAAATAATTTTAATGTATTATATTTCAATAATATTTATATCAAACTAAATAATACAAAAATTACGGTCGCATGCATATGTACTTATCAAATTACAAAAATTCATTCCAACAACAGAAAACTTTTTCCATTTTATATTTAACATAACATTTTTAGACGACTTACAGTAAAGCACTTAATACTGTTAATACAACAGTTTTATTAGAATAAATAAATGTTAAAAGGCTTTCATCTTACCAAGTTTTCATAAAGTCGTCTAAAAAACATGTTCCACTTTCCAACAACTACAGATCAAATACCACATACCACAAAAATTGTCGCTTCATTCGTTTGACGGAGCTCGTGAAAGCTCTATTTCAGTGAAAGAGGGCAAAGAGCGAACTGCATACTCTTATCTATATACTCTCTTTGAGTTATTGTAAGAATGGTGAAGAAAATTAAGACAGTTGGCAAAAGGCAGAGAAATAGATTGATAAAAAAAGGAAAAGAATGCAAATATCCAAGCCGTTAGGTCCGCATTGAATAGCAATCCCATTGTGGAAGCAGATATAGAATCCAACGAAGAGTTTTTAAATGATGAACTTAAAGAGTGGTACTTGATGTATCGTCCACCCGTAGCATCTACATCAGCGTTATTAAAAATTTAAAAAAATCACAATTTAGAAGTCCCTTTAAGGATGTAATCAGGATGTAACTTAAAAGTGAAGAAAAGAACTGTTTGTCCAGGATCTTATTTTCATATTGGAGTTGCACAAAATCTTTCGAAAATTATTCCATTTGCTATTGAACAAGGCAAAAGTGAGATAATTTTAGACATTGGTATTGATGGTTTACCGTTATTTAAAAGCAGCGAATTAGGACTGTGGCCAATACTTGAACGTGTAGTTAACATTCCCGAAGTTAACATTTTTTTAATCGGAAATTATGTTGGAAAGAAAAAACCAGTTGATGTGGACTTATACTTACATGATTTTGTGTACGAAATGGCAAAAATTTTGATCGCAGGCTATACATTTAATGATTATACATTAGATATAAAAATTCGAGCATTTTTGGTTGATGCTCCTGCACGATCGTTTGTTTGCGCTGTAAGAGGTCACAATTCTTTAAATGGATGCAGTAAATGTGAACAAAGGGGGACAAGTATTTCTAATGTAACCGTTTTTAGCAACTATGTAGGTAAAATTCGAACAGATGAAGATTTTGGAAATAGAGTAGACAACTTTCACAATGAAAAGTTCTTTAATGAAAAAATGGCTTTAGAAAGTATAAGTACTAAGATGGTTACTTAATTCCCTCTTGACGTCGTGCACTTGGTAGACCTTGGGGTTTCAAAAAAAATAATTATTCTTTTATATAAAGGGAATCAAAGGTGCCGACTATCCCCATCAGCAAGACAAGCAATGTCATCATTATTGACGTCATTGTCGCCATATTTACCACTCGAATTTGCAAGAAAACCTCGGTCCATTTTTGAGTATCCTCGATGGAAAGCAGTTGAATTCCGTCAATTCCTTTTGTATACTGGGTTAGTTGTACTTTGAGAATTCACAGATGAACACCTATATAACCACTACCTCTTATTATCATGTGCTTATCGTATTTTACTTAATCCTAAAATTTGCAGAAAAAATATAAATATGGCTGAAAATATGTTGAGGTCCTACCAGTGTTACTCATAATGTCCACAACCTCCTGCACTTAGGAGATACAGCCAGGATATTTGGGAGCCTTGGTAATATAACATCATATCGCCTTGAAAATAAAATGAAAACGCTTAAGAAAGCAATCAAAAAACCGCAATATATCGAAGAACAATTATTTAATGCTTTTATCAACGCTCCAATAATTAGCAATGGAAAAGTTAAGGGATTCAAAAGGAACGCAAAAGGAAAAATAATTTCTTATAATTCAGAAAGAGGTTCCCTCTTAACGAATTTAAAAGACTGTTATTGTTTAATAAAGGGAAACCGTCCAGCAAAAATTATTAGTTTTGATGAAGACGGTCTTCTTCGAGCTTATGTTTTTACAAAGCCAAAATGTTTTTTCCTTTAGCCAATAAAGTCTACTGATTTAGGCATATGTGTAGTCAATTTAGAATTATACACAGAAAGTTTTATAAAACCCGAACAAATAAATGCAAAAATGGTTGCGTTGCGCTACAAGAGCAACCTAGTTTTAATTCCCATTATCCATTGCTATTAAAATATGAATATAATTTAATTAAAATATGAATATAATTTAATTAAAATATAATTTTTAGTCTTAATTTATCAATTTTTAATGTTCAATTTGTAATTAGAATAATGGCTCCAACGAAACGAAAACAATCATCTGTTGAAGAATCACCGTATGACCGGATTTTTCATAAGTTAAATCAAATTCAGGAAAGCTCGAAAGAAGCGTTTAAGTACAATTCTCTAGAAATGTCCCAACTAAGAGAGGAAGTAAAAATGTTAAAAGGTAATTGACATATAAATAAACAAAGTTCATCTATAAAACTTATTGTTTAAAAAATCAAATATATTCTATTTTTAGAAAGTGCTGCTAACCAAAGCGAAGTTATTGTAAATCTACTGTCAGAAATAAAAGTGATAGTAAAATCAAATCTTTGTCCCGGACTAGAAAAATATAAATATGAAGATTTATTTCCCATTTAATGATGATACAAAAGAAGCAATGGTAATTACTTATTAACATTTCTAAATTTTTAAAAAACGTTCAAATTAGGAAATGGCAAATTACAAAAATCCTTGAAAGACCTAATAGATATACCACTTCTAATGGAATATAATGTATATGGACTTCAACGAAAAAAGCGACTTTTAAATTACCCAAAGTTTATGAAAACAATATATAGTAAGTACATACATACATATTGCATTATCAATATCATATAAAATGACAAATATTTATTTTTAGGGGCTATGGATTCCAAATTCGGAAACAAAACATTTCGGGCAGTGTAAACGCCTTGTAAAAAATAATAATAATTCCGCTATACACACGGACAGCGAATCCTCGCAAGATTAAAAATGTATTATTATATGTACTTAAGTTAACAACCTTTTTATGAATTAAATTGAATCATTTTTTTAACTCCTATGTTCCTATAATTTAGACTTTTATATAATAATTTCAAATTAATATTATATTAATTTATAATATAAAATAAACGTAAAATAATTTTTTTAAGTTAATTGCTGAATTGCTAGATACTTAAGATTGCTTCCATGTTTTACTAACCTAATATCATGTAAGCTTTCTTATTATTAGCATTCTTTTTTTACAATATTCATTTAGGTATAATAGACTTGTGTGCTCCTTGCTGAATAAGCTCTATTTGCGCTGCAAATACGAAAGCGCTTTTATAACAACATGATTTCATTACATTTCAGGTGCAATTATTTCACACCATTCAAGTTGCTATTATCAAAGCGCAGTTTTGGATACATAAATCATGCGCATTTAAGTGGGTAATTTCTTTACAAATTCATTAATGAATACAGCGCTATGGTAAGCGCTAACCCCTTCGGCCTCCCTTTACTTGCTTGCTGAATTGTAAGCAGGTTTTTTGCTGGGACGCTAGGCATATTACTAATTTTGACGAAAAATTTGGCATAACACTACGTGGTGGCAAATAATGTACAAGTAATGAATATCACCTTTTTAAGTGATTTGGGTTCAAAAATGTTCCGCACCAAACGCGATTTCTAAAATAAGTCAGATTTTTGTTTTTAATATTTTTATTTAAAAAAAACAAATGTTTTCAATTGTTATATAATATAAATTTTAAGTTTAAAGTATGTGATGATTTACAAAATGGCAAAATGTCTTGCATAATTTTAATTGCACGCTCTGCGCAGATATTGCTCAGCTGAACTTCCTAATTAGCTGATGGTTTTTTGACCCAATGTCTGAGAAAACATTCATTTGCTTTTGTAAAGCCGGACAATGACTTTTGTAGTGTGGTGAAATTATTTTTGTTAAAAGTATGATCAGAAAACCAGACATTTCTCCAAGCATCACATATAAACCCTCAAATAGGATAAAATTGCAATCGATATTCCGGAATAAGTATAGTTAAGATTTCAAGTGATAAAAATGTATGTATTCCTGCAAGTGGGTTGCCAACTGTATTTAAAATCACTTTGACAGATTTGTGAAGAAATAAAAACGTCAAAACATCTGATGGGATGACGTAACCTTTGTAGGAAAACCTTGAATAGCTATATGATCTGAAAAACAGTAATTGAGTTTGGTGCGGAAACTTCTTTGCAATTTCGAAAAAATATTAATAATGGGAGTTCATACTTTTTTATGCTCTATTCGACTAAGCTATGCCATTTTTCCTATTTGCAAAAATTGTAAAAAGTTATATGCTTATTGTACACATACAAAACCATTATTTCGCCAGAATGTTCCGAAAGACTCTCAAAAGAACATGATTTTCAGGAAAAACAATGCCGAGCTTTTGCGTCTTCTTTATTTAATTTTAACTTAACAAAACTACAACAAAAAACGTTGTCTTGAAAGTAATAAAAAGTATTTGTAAAGAATTGTGTGAAAGAACGAAATACTGTCCCTTAAATACGCTCTAATTACATCTGTCGATGTTGAAAGATCGTTCTCAATATACAAAAACATTTAAGTTGTATGTAATAGCCAAAATTTTTTGTTCGATAATTTTTTTCAATATTATTTAGTTTATTACAACAACAATTTGATATAAAATGCTCAACTTACAAAAACACCGAGATACTTTGGAAACATAGTTTACGATTTTTTTTACGTTAATGTTAAATACATTTATGTGATCTATTTTTTGGTTACATTGTCCCTTAAACAATAATACTAAAATATATGCCCAAATAATGTGGGGGTAGAGATAAGTTATAAAATGCAAATGTAAGAAAGGGACCGTTGTCGGGTCTAATGTTTGCAAGTATTCCCCAATAAGATCCTAGTCCCCGTTGCAGCGGGTCAGGAGAGTAATGGTGGAGAGATTAAAGGTCGGTGGCCCGAGGGGGTGGACTGTCCCGATATTGATAAGTCACTTTTGCAACATCCTTTGCTTGCGCTACCCAAAGTTGGTGTAAAATCTAAGGATTCGGTGGGTGGGTGACCCAAATGCCTTGAAGGGGGATATGAAGTTATTTATGCAGAAAGGTGATACTAAAAATGGAGATCAGACGGGAGAGATGAGTGAGGTCCGTGATCCTAACCTAAGTCTAACATGGAGAAATCAATTTCATATATATTCGAGAATGAGGTGTGTAGGGCGAGTGATGCCACGTGTAAATTGAGCACAGGCTCAATTTACCAACATTTATATTTTGCTATGATTATCCTTCCCATTACAGAGTGTTCGTTCAGAGGTATTGACCAAGCCTTCATTCATGGTCTCAACATGCAATTCCTGGGAGTTCATATGTGTACAATGTCGTGGCCGCTGAAGTGCATTATACCATATGCAATGTGTCCACCGATGGAAGACCTACAGTTGTTATGCTCGATGCGATGGGTCAGGCTAATCCTGAAAGTACTTAAGTGGAGCGCAGGACAATTCCCCCATTTGTCCAAATGCATTGTAAATAATGTGGATGCGGACACCTAGGTGGAAGCCCATGATACGAATATGAAGGCATGTCAGAAGATACCTACTATGGTACGATGCTTAGATGCGACTACAATGACTTGAATGAAGTGCGTACAAACTGGAGTGGGGTCGGCACAAGTTTTGCCGATAAAAACACCGAGACAAGAGCAACAATATCCCCGAGCTAGCACAGACAATCCTGTGCTCTATCGTATGCGCAGGCAAAGTGTCGATCAGAATACATTCCATAAGAGAAGACAATTGGTGTCGTCTTGTCATAAACAGTCACCAGATGAAAGTGACAGAGTTGAAACTGTCGAATGTGGTTAGAGGCGCAGAGTAAAGTGGCGATGGGCAGCACCGTGTAGGAACTGGTAAGAGAGATAGGACTACTAGAGAGGGAGGAATATGAATACGATAACGAATATTCAGTAGTAAAGAATTACTTACTTCAGTGGCCCATTACAACTAAACATATCCACACGCTTCGGTCTTGTGCGTGTGTTCTCCAGTTAGTCCTAACAGATGGTGGCACGTCGCCTACCACTTGGTCCTTCTAACGGAGTTTGGGTCTCCCTGCTCTGCGCCGTCCTTCAGGTTCGCCTTCAAACACCTTTCTCGCTGGAGCATTTACATCCATCCTGGCAACATGACCCAGCCATCGTTGTCGTAGCATTCTGACTCTTTTAGCTACGTCGATGTCGTGGTAAAGCTCATACAGCTCATGGTTTATCCGATGGCGAAACTCGCCGTCGACACAGATAGGACCCCCCCCCCCCCCCCCCCCCCCTTCAGCTTGGAAAATCTGTCAAAATCCCGGAAAATATGAAAATCCAAATAAAACAATACAGAAATTTCCTTGCATTGGAAGTACGAGTACTTTTTTGTGCAAAATTTTAACTGTATTTAGTGAAATTACAACAAAGATACATATTATATAATGTATGTAAATGTATATGGGTGAATTTGGTCATTTGTATTGAAGGTACCAAAAGGGTTGTATAAAATATTTAATTTTTTTTTAAATGTTACCTACTGTTCTAAGATTATTAAACTGACCAAATTCAAATATCGTCCAGTTTTTCATTAGGAAGTTATAGCTAAATTTTGGAAAACAATAAAACTGTTAAATCTTTAAAAGGATCAGTGAAGTTTGCTCGAGTTATCCTGCTCACCAGACAGCCGCTCCAGAATTGAATTCACTCTTCAGATACATATTGTCCAACGTGACTCCTTTAATATGTTACACTTTTTCTCGTGTCAAATGATAAAGAGGGTAGACCAAATACAAGTTAATTTTAAAATTATAGATTATTTAAATCCAGAAGCGATACAAAAAGTCCGTGAGCTAAAGCCCGAAAGCATTAACAAGGTCTTGAAAAATTGGTGTGATAGAATGAGCTACTTCGATGCGAGCTGATGCAACCAATTGAACGAACACAGTAAAAATACTAAAATAAAGCAATCGAGTGTGGAATTAAGAATTTTTGAGGCATCTGATTCCGTACTCGATTTCCGAATCGATTCTTTTAACAAGACTTGAGACTACATACATTAAATCTTTGAATTTGTAGATTGCTTTCAGTGAAAAAGAACAATGTGATAGTCGAAAACATAAACAAGACCGGACTCGACGGTTTAACCTAATTCGGACACGAGGAATCGAACTGCATCATTTATTTTTGTTAAGTTTTTTTTTTTATTTTGTGTAGTGTTTAAGGGGTTGAATAGATTCTCTACAAGCTATAGAAGGGATTTTGAATAAGCTTTACTTATATAAATAACTTTGTCGAAGACGGCATGTATAAAGTGCTCATGATAATTAAATAAAGGAAACTATTTATACTTAGGGGTAGGACCTTATGGGCTTAAATTGATTTCGCAGACTATATTTGGATTTTCGGATATGCCGTCTTCGACAAAGTTGTTTATTTAAGCTTACCACATAAAACAATACTCAAAGTAAAAAAAAAACTTTAAAAAACATTTTGTATGTCAACGTCATTGTAACTCAAAAATCTAATGACGCAGTTCGATTCCTCGTGTCTGATTTAGGACTCAATTTTAACAGCCATTAACAAAGTGTATGACACCATGCAACACCATTTGTGACCCATGATCGAAGCTATATACAATGGATACCTGTGACCATGTATAGGAAAACTGCATACTCACTTTTTCATCCGCGGTTTCGTTTACTTTGTGAACAACTTTTAATATTTTAAAGTATATAGAAGTTTGAACAATTTATTTCTGTATTTCTTCTAGTTGGAGGAAATGGCAAGCTTCTATGCATGCTAAATTTCTTCTTTTTATCTATCAAACTAGGTTTTTTACCTTAAATGTACAATTTAAATGCACGTTAAGCCTCCAGGTTGTACCAACGTCAAAAACATCAAAGACAATACATGAATAATAAATTCCTGTTTGTGTACTTTTATAATAAATTACACAGTGCAACAGTGAAAAAAACACCCGAACGTGACTATATAGGTTCGATAGTACAACCGGAGCTGAGTAAAACCCTATCTCAGTTTGGCTAGATTGGCTACCAAAATTTTTTTTTGGCCCTCGTAACTTTTTGAAATCCCTTGGATCGCTTGAAAAAAGGTGACATCAGTTTTTGGCCAACAGTATGTACAGTGTTTAATCTAGCTCTTTCTCTTCTTAAGCAAAGTTGTAGCTAATAGTCCGCTTAAGAAATTGATATAATAAAATTTCCCAAAAAAATTAGACATCCCTCGTTTATTTTCAAAAAACTTCAAAAAAAATTCTAATTTTTTCACTATTTTGAATATAAGTCGAAGGGAGTTCAGATTTTTTGCATACTCTATTCAGTGAAATTGTAGTTTAGATAACACCGAAAAACTTCTCTGAACAAACCCATGCAATCTGAACAAGTCTAGGGGTATTAAATGGCTCTCAAAACACACTACCTACTTTAAACAAATCAGTTTTTTAGGAGTTTTGGGCCATTGTGCAAAGTTTTTGCTTCGTATATTTACCAAAAACTTACTTATTGTGTAACTGAACAACTTCTGTAAACAACCAATATGATCGAAATACACCACCCCTTTTATTGTTCACAAAAAGTATTAGGGTGTTCATTACATGGCATTTTTCGAATTTCGTTAAAAATATGTATTAATTGCGATGTTGGTCATCTATATTCGTAAAATTACGAATATATTGTGAACAATTTTGTATCGATTGTAAGACATTAGGGTGTGCCGCAATGAGGTAAAAGTTCGAATTTGTTCTCAAATCAGTTTATTGCCGCTTAGTATTTTTCTTTTGTATACAGACTAAGGTGTAATAAGCCATTCAATAACTGAAGTGAAGACCTAGAATAGTATGTACTTACTTTTACCATATCTCTTATAGACGCCGAGATATTTGATGTAGAAGTTGGGGTATTTTTTAAAAAAATTATTAAAAATCTTGAAATTAGATTTCGATGTAGATTATTATGGGCAATTATATATTTCAACTTTTTAAGGTTAATCAAGTTAAAATCTATATGTTTAAAAAGTATATGTGTATATTATCAATATCTCTATCCATTCTCGAGATATCAGGGGTTTAAAAAGCAAGCAATGACTACTGAACTTTTGTTTTACTGAATATCCATTGTGTCTGCTTACAAATGTCACCAAAACCATTAATATCCAATGGTCCTTTTTTATTTTTATCATATACACCATTATTGGTAAGTAGACACAATAAGTATTCAGATGGAACAAAAGTTCATTAGACATTGCTATGCCTACAGTAAAAAATGCGTTTTTTAACGCCTGATATCTCGATAATTGGTAGAGATATTGATAATATACACATATTCTATTTGAACATATAGATTTTAACTTGATTAACCTCAAAAAGTTAACATATATAGTTGCCCAAAATAAACTACTTCGGAATCCAATTTCAAAATTTTTAATAATATTTTTCAAAAATACCCCAATTTCTACATCAAATATCTTGGCGTCTAAATGAGATAGGGCAAAAGTAAAGACATACTATTTTAGGTCTTCACTTCAGCTATTAAACGGCTTATTACTACTTAGTCTGTATACAAAAGAAAAATACTCAGCGGCAATAAACTGATTTGAGAACAAATTCGAACTTTAACTTCATTGCGGCACACCCTAATGCCTAAGTATCGATACAAAATTGTTCACAATATATTCGTAATTTTAGCAAAAACAAATGTAACTTGAAGCTTGATGACCAACATCGCAATTAATACATATTTTTAACGAAATTCGAAAAAATGCCATGTAATGAACACCCTAATACTTTTTGTGAACAATAAAAGGGGTGGTGTATTTCGATCATATTGGTTGTTTACAGAAGTTGTTCAGTTACACAATAAGTAAGTTTTTGGTAAATATACGAATCAAAAACTTTGCACAATGGCCCAAAACTCCTAAAAAACTGATTTGTTTAAAGTAGGTAGTGTGTTTTGAGAGCCATTTAACACCCCTAGACTTGTTCAGATTGCATGGGTTTATTCAGAGAAGTTTTTCGGTGTTACCTAAACTACAATTTCACTGAATAGAGTATGCAAAAAATCTGAACTCCCTTCGACTTATATTCAAAATAGTGAAAAAATTATAATTTTTTTCGAAGTTTTTTGAAAATAAACGAGGGATGTCTATTTTTTTTGGGAAATTTTATTATATCAATTTCTTAAGCGGACTATTAGCCACAACTTTGCTTAAGAAGAGAAAGAGCTAGATTAAACACTGTACATACTGTTGGCCAAAAACTGATGTCACCTTTTTTCAAGCGATCCAAGGGATTTCAAAAAGTTACGAGGGCCAAAAAAAAATTTTGGTAGCCAATCTAGCCAAACTGAGATAGGGTTTTACTCAGCTCCGGTTGTACTATCGAACCTATATAGTCACGTTCGGGTGTTTTTCAAAAAGTTTGATTTTGTGTCATAGTGTTATCAGATTTTATCTCGTTTGTCCAGTTTTTTTTACTGTCGTCGATAAAAAAAGTAAAACGATTTTTGGTTCAGTCTGCAATAATGAAAAATATCGATACTTTCATTTTTTTTTATATATGATCAACCCAAAATACAGTGGTATTTACACTTTTTATCGTCATAAACTGTTTAAAGCCTATCGTCCACAGTGGGAAAAAGGTTTTTTTGGACATATGAAATGTTAGGCCGCAATTCTTGACCAATTTTCAAAATTTTTATACCATCACCCTTAGGGATGAGGGTATATATCATTTGATACGAAAAAAAGTGTAACGCATTAAAGGAGACGAGTTAGACCCCAAGTATCTTAAGACCAAATTCGTTTCAGAACTTTTTAAGAAGAATGAGCCATGTCCGTCTGTCTGGCTGGCTGGCTGGATGGCTGGATGGCTGGTCAGCAGGATAACTCGAGTAAACCTTAACGGATCGGTATGAAAATTTACCAGTATCAATATTTTTCAAAACGAACTTATGGGATTGTAAATGGGCTGAATAGCCCCACCCCTTCTGGAACCTCCCATACAAAATTACCTATTTTTGGAAAATTAATATTTCTTCCATAACTTCCAAACGGACAACCGGAGGATGTTTAAATTTGGTCAGATTATTTATCTTGCGAAAGTAGACAAACCCTAAGAAAACCGAAACCTGTGCCCCACCCATTCTGGTACCTCCCATACAAATGACCGAATTGACCCTTTTAGTTTTACATACATATCTTTTTTGCAAGTAAAGTCAGATCACTCAAATTTTGCGTATGATGTTTGCTTATAAATATTAGACTCAGGTATGAATATGGACTATATCGGTTCACCCCTTCTGGTACCTCCCATACAAAATGACCTATTTTTGGAAATTATATATTTCTCCAATAACTTCAAAACAGTCACTTGGGGGGTTATGAACATTGGTCGATAAATTAATGTTGTGATAGGAGACGAAACCTCAGAAAACCTAACTATTTGACACACCCCTTCTGGTACCTCCCACACAAAGGACCGAACTCACCCCTATAGTCTTACATACATATCTTTTTTGTAAGTGCACTGAATTCAGTCAAATTATTCGTAAGTTGTACGTATGAAAATTTGAGTTAGGAATGAATAAGGACTGTATCGGTTCACCTCTTGTGGTACCCCCTATCAAAATTAAATTTTTTTGAAAAATTAATATTTCTCACATAAATTCCAAACCGGCCCCTATACCCCCTACACAAATAAGTAAAGTTTTGGACGATTTTGCACCACAAGCAGGGGAAAAAATATACATAAGTAATTTTATTTTAATTAAAAATCTATTCATTTCAATAACTCAAGACTTCAACAATATCTTATATTGGGTGATGGTATTTATCAGTCAGTTTACCTGACTGAAATTTCTGTACTGGTTTTTTTATTATTGGAAACAAAATTGTACACTGAATGTAAGTTTTTATACCATCACCCTTAGGGATGAGGGTATATATCATTTGATACGAAAGTGTAACGCATTAAAGGAGACGAGTTAGACCCCAAGTATCTTAAGACCAAATTCGTTTCGGGACTTTTTAAGACGATTGAGTTATGTCCGTCTGTCTGGCTGGCTGGCTGGATGGCTGGTCAGCAGGATAACTCGAGTATTCCTTAACGGATCGGTATGAAAATTTACCAGTATTAATATTTTTCAAAACGAACTTATGGGATTGTAAATGGGCTGAATAGCCCCACCCCTTCTCGTACCTCCCATACAAAATTACCTATTTTTGGAAAATTAATATTTCTTCCATAACTTCCAAACGAGGAGGATGTTTGAATTTGGTCAGTTTATTTATCTTGCAAAAGTAGACAAACCCTAAGAAAACCGAAACCTTCGCCCCACCCATTCTGGTACCTCCCATACCAATGACCGAATTGACCCCCATACTTTTACATACATATCTTTTTTGTTAGTACACTGAATTCACTCAACTTTTGCGTGTGATGTTCGCTTATGAAAAGTTGAATTAGGAATAAATATGGACTATATCGGCTCACGCCTTCTGGTACCTCCCATACAAAATTACCTATTTTTGGAAAATTAATATTTCTCCCATAACTTCCCAACGGACACTTGGGGGGTAATGAATATTTGTCGATAAATTTATGTTGTGATAGGAGGCGAAACCTCAGAGACCCTAACTATATGACACACCCCTTCTGGTACCTCCCATACAAATGACCAAACCCACCCCCATAGTCTCACATACTATATATCTTTTTTGTAAGTAAAGTTAATTCATTCAAATTTTGCGTATGAAATTCGAATGTGAAAATTAGACTCAGGAATGAACTTGGACTATATCGGTTCACGCCTTCTGGTACCTCCCATACAAAATTACCTATTTTTGGAAAATTAATATTTCTCCCATAACTTCCGAACGGACACTTGGGGGGTAATGAAAATTGATCGGTAAATTTATCTTCAGATAGAAGGAAAATTTATATTTCTCCCATAACTTCTAAACTGGCATAATCAAATTTGGTCAGGATATTTATATTGTAATAGGAGGCAAAGCCTCAGCAACCCTAACTATTTGGCACACCCCTTCTGGTACGTCATATATAAATATATGGAATATTTCCCCTTAACATACGTATCATTTTTGTATGTACACTAAATTCAGACAAATTTTGCCAAGGTAAGCGATCATTGAATGTTGACTTACGAAAAAAATAAGACACGTTGCGCTGCCCCTAATTGTACCTTCTGTACAAATAGGTCAAATTTTGTATGTTTTTGATCTACATGCAGCAAAAATAATACATAAGTAATTTTATTTTAAAAATCAATTTCAATTAGTCAAGACTTAAACAATACCTTATATTGGGTGATGGTATTTATCAGTCAGTTTACCTGACTGAAATTTCTGTACTGGTTTTATTCTAAATTCCATACCGTTATTGTGTTTACATGTAGGCTAATTAGTGTACTTTTCATTTGAAAAGACTAAGTTATATCATCAGTCAAAAAAATTGTTAAATCCAAAAACATTTAAAATTATAGTCAAAAATTTAATGTTTTGTCTAATTTAACAAGTTTTTTTTACAAATGATATAAATTATTATGGTATTAGTATTTTTAAATGAAAAGCACACAAATTAGCCTACTTGTAAACACAAAATATTATTTTAGTTGCAGTTTAAAATTGAATTTTTGGTATATATTATTTTGTACAGAGGAATTTCTTAAAACTTCTCCAGGTTTTATATTAAGATTTGTTATAATCGGATAATATTTGTGAGCAAGACAATATATTTTTTGCTTATATTTTCACTTAGTTCAATTTGTAACATATTCTGACAATAATTGCGGAAATTAAAAATTATTGGACACGTAATCCAAAAATTTTTCAAATTAAATTCAAAAATTATTTTTCATCAACTTTGACACATTTTAAAAAAATAACGATAAGCAATTCAGTATAAAAAAACAATTTTGTTTGAAAAACACTAGAAAAAATTTTTAAAATCGCTGAAGAATTGCGTCCTATAATTTCATATGTCCAAAAAAACAAAACAACTAAGATGAATTAAAATTATTATTTTGGTACTACAAGAATTCGATAATCTATAATTTTTTAAAAAAAATGTTAGTCTACCTTTGTTTAATAAAATATTTTCAAAACAATAAGCATTCATATTTCGTTATATCAGGGACCGAAAATAACTGTTATTGATCGATTTTACAACTAAAAAAATCAATGTGAAGGAAATGTCCTAAAATTATTTTAAGTACACCATTACATTAGTTTTTACTCCCTCTGTAGAATTTCGCAATAAACTTTTATTTTGTGATTTTTATTATAAAAGTCCAAAATAACACTTATTTTTGATTTTTATTATATCGCTCATCAAATAAGAGTTATTTTTGATTTATATTGTATCCCTCAATAAATAAGAGTTATTGTTGATTTTAATTTTTTGAGTCTTTGAATAAGAGTTATTGAAAACTTTTTGAAATAAAAATTACGAAGTGAGTTTTATTTTGCCAAACGAAAAATAAAAATCAGTCAAAGACTTATATTTTTCAAAACAAAATTTGAAACTCACCTAATGATTTTTATTTCTTCATGCCTGAAATAAAAGTCTTTTGCTGATATCGTCATTATTGTTTTTTGTAATAAAAGAAATGTATATATGATTTTGATCAGCTCAACGAGACGAGCAAGTTTAGCTAAAAATAATTGGACTAAGTGTTCACTTATAGTTCGCGAACTGTGATTTAAACATGGCAAAAAAGGGTGCAAAATTGTTTAACCTCGAAAAAAATTATCTAATTGGCAGGTGTGTACCATCTCACGCAACACCGTTTTACAAGTTCGCAAATGCAACCAAATGCATGCTTTATCAATCCTAAGTATTTGCCCGTATTTCAGCTTGAAGACGTTATTCGTGTAAATCCCAAAAGATCGTTTCACAAGAGCATCATAGCTTCATTGGGATGCTCAGAGGTACTGTAGAAATCTTTATAGAACTCTTGTCCTTTGAAGCTGATTCTTTATTCAACCAAGAATCATTTGTATTGCATAATATTGTCTTTTGTTCCAAAACAACGCTTTAATACAAACATACTTAGTACATTACGTTATAAGAAGCTATATCCATGCACATACAGTTTCCATCCGATTGTCCGTCCGATTGTGTTTGTTAATTTATAGAAGGGATTTTATATAAAAAACAAATCGATGGTGAAGTTGCAGTCAAGTGAAGAAAGTGCTAGTGAGCTAAATATACTTTCAAAAAGTCTTCATGTATAGAAATTAACTATTTCATTTTGAATGGGATTCTTGTTAATTTAAACAAAAATCTTAAATGATATCACAGGTATCTTACTGTTTTTGGGGTCAAGGAATCCATTTTTATACCATCACCCTTAGGGATGAGGGTATATATCATTTGATACGACCCAAAAGTGTAACACATAGAAGGAGTCACTTCAGACCCTAGGTTTCTTAGAACCAAATTCGATTCATGACTTTTTAAGTCATTTGAGCCATGTCCGTCTGTCTGTCTGTCTGGTGCTGTCCGGCTGGTTCGCACGATAACTTTCGAAAGACGCAACCAAATGTTCCCCAAAACTACTTACGGTATTGCAAATGGGCTACATGGCTCCGCCTCTTCTGGTACCTCCCATACAAATACATCATTCCGCCCACTTTAGAAATCGAGTTATAATATTAATAAATCTATCGCGCTCGTACCCTAATTCTTAATTTAGTAAAGCTATAGCAGGGTACAGTTTTTGAGAAAAAAACTGAAGTCTACCAACGCCCCATCTGGTACCTCCCACACACATCTGGTACCGCCCACTTTAGAAATCGAATAATATTATTATTAGAACTACCGCGATCGTGACCAAATTCTGTATTTAAGAAAGTTCAAGCAGGATAAAATTTTGGAGAAAAAATCTGGAAGTCTAGACACGCCCATTCTGGTACCTCCCATACAAATGTACCTTTCCGCCCACTTTAGAGATGGAATAATAATATCAATACACTTGACACGATCGTGCCCAAATTCTGTATTTAGTAAAACTATAACAGGATAAAGTTTTGGAGAAAAGATCTGGATGTCTAGACACGCCCCTTCTGGTACCTCCCATACAAATGTACCACGCCACGCCACCCACTTTAGAGATGGAGTAATAATATCAATATTCTCGACACGATCGTGCCCCAATTCTGTATTTTATTAAGTTATAATAGGATAAAGTTTTGGAGAAAAAATTGGAAGTCTAGCGGCGCCCCTTATGGGACCTCCCATACAAATGTACCTTTCCGCCCACTTCAGAGATGGAGTAATAATATCAATACATCCAACGCTATCGTGCCCACACTCTGTATTTAGTAAAGCTATAACAGGATAACGTTTTGGAGGATAAACCTAGAAGTCTAGACACGCCCCTTCTAGTACCTCCCATACAAATTTACCACTCCACCCACTTTAGAAATCGAGTAATAATATCAATATAATAGCAATTTTTTTATATTACTGAGGGTGATGGTATATGTAAGTCGGGTCGCCCGACTGAAACTTTCTTACTGGTTGACATTTATTTTTAACGCAAGAGGGATATTTTTTACATTTTTTTGGGTTAGATCGCATTTATTCTCCGACCAAATGTAATTATCCCCCAGTTATCCTGCCCACGACCCATCCAGCTAGCCAAACAGACGGACATGGCTCAATGGTCTTAAGAAGTCCTGAAACAATTTGATCTTAAGATACTTGGGGTCTAACACGTTTCCTTTAATGCGTTAAACTTTTATTTGTAACAAATGATATACATATACCTTCATCCCTAAGGGTGATGGTAAAAACCATCGTTTTTTCGTTGCATTGCATAGCTATGAGTTAAATATGGTCCGAACGTCCCACAATTGTAATTATTTTGGCCAGAATATAAATATTGTTTGCTTATCGATTGAACCAAAAGACTTTTATTTGAACAAATAAAAATTAAAAGTCTTCAAGTGAGTTTTATATTTCATCAGAAAAAATATAAGTC
This sequence comes from Muscina levida, assembly GCA_964034835.1. Lineage (NCBI taxonomy): Eukaryota > Metazoa > Arthropoda > Insecta > Diptera > Muscidae > Muscina > Muscina levida. The sequence goes on from OZ035882.1 coordinate 124,141,202, forward strand.
TCAGGCTGATTTTTATTTTCGAATTTGATTTGAAAAACTCATTGAATGATTTTTATTTTTGATTTCTATTTCAAAAAGTCTTCAATAATTATTATTGTGGGACTTTTAAAATAGAAATCAAAAATAACTCTTATTTCTGAGCGATAAAATATAAATCAGAAATAATTGTTATTTTGGGACTTTTAAAATATAAATCAAAAATAAGTCTTATGTTCGGAGAGATAAAATAAAAATCAGAAAATAACTCTTACAGAGGGACTTTTATAAATAAAAGTTATAACAGTTACGGTCTCTGCGTTATATACTTAATTTTAATTTTTTTTTTTGTAAACATACTATTAATATGAAATGTAAAACCGACTTTTTGGTTCAAATGTCTATTTAATGTAGATTCAAAGCTAAAAATGTACACTCGTATATAATAGAATAATATAATAAACATTAAACAATAAAATTTCCAATGCATTTCCAATAATGTATTCGAGTTTTGCCTTGTTGTTTGATATGATATACGGCCAATTTTGTATTGTACGGATGGGGTATCTATTAGAATACAGCCAATTATGTAAGTCAAGACCGGTATCTTATTAAAGTTTGTCTCTATGGTAAAAAATTTAAGGCATCGCCGACTCGGTCAAACAATATATAAAAGCACACACTGTTGTACCACAGCCTAGAGAAAGGATGATTTAAATGGCCGACCAACACACGACTATCAGTCGAAACGTTTATAAAATGGACATAGAGTACGCGAATAAAACAACCAGGTTAAGTGCATCCGTGATCCCAACATTAGCTGAACCCATAACATTATGTTAGGCATGGATTACTTATAGCAGAGAGAGAATGTGTGCTGCATGTCAATGACCGGAGGGTGGCATTACCAGAAATGGAAGGACATGTAGCACTTTTTAACATAATAACAACTAGAGAATTTTTATCTGACGAACAAAACGTCAACCTTCAAAATTTGCTGCAACGACACGAAAAACGATTCAGCCAAGTGAAAAAATAAGCCAAAAAATTTGTTTTGGCTCAACTGCAAGTAATTTTATGGAGGCACTATTTCTACACTTTAACTCGGTGTCCTACTCACAAGTATTATCCGATTAGAACAAAACTTAATTTACAGACTGAAAAAGTTTTAAGAAGGTTAAACTTCCAATAATATAAAAATTTTTGTTAACAACTAGGCTAAGTAGTGTGACATATTATTTTACATCAGATTTTCACAAATTTTCTTATTTTGATAGATGACTGAATTCAGTGTGCTTCCAAAAAAATATGTGTGTAAGACTATAAGGGTGAATTCGTTCATTTGTATGAATGGTACCAGAAGGAGCGCGCCAAATAGTTAGGTTTTCTGAAGTTTTGCCTCCTATCACATGATAAATTAACCGAACAATTTTTATTACCCCCAAAGTGTCAGCTTGAAAGTTATGAGAGAAATATTAATTTTCCAAAAATAGGTCATTTTGTATGGGAGGTACCAGAAGGCGTGGACCGATATAGTCCATATTCATTCCTGAGTCCAATTATCATAAGCGAACATCTTTGAGTGAATCCAGTGTACTTACAAAAAAGATATCTATGTAAAACTATAAGGGTTAATTCGGCCATTTGTATAGAAGGTACCAGAAGGGTTGTGGCAAAGGCATCGGTTTTCTCAGGGTTTGTCTACTTTTGCAAGATAAATAAAGCGACCAAATTCAAATATTCTCCGGTCGTCCTTTCTAAAGTTATGGTAGAAATATTAAACATCCAAAAATAGGTCATTTTGTATGGGAGGTACCAGAAGTGGTGAAGCTATTCTGCCCGTTTACAATCTCATTAGTTTGACAATACAGTATTAATTCTTGTAAATTTTCATACCGATTCGATAAGGTTTACTCCTTGCTCACCAGCCATCCAGCCAGCCAGAGAGACTGACATTGCTCAATCGTCTTAAAAAGTGCTGAAACGAATTTGGCAACGTGATTGCATCAGCTTGTAACTACGATTTGATTAAGAAATTATTAAGTATGCGCACCAACTACTGCGGCATCAACATTTAAACCATTATATACAAGGACCTGTTGAGTGTGGTATGTGAAAAACTAAAGCCCATCTTAATGAACCTGATTTCATTTTAAGACCTGGATAATCCACGACCGTATACACAATACTACAAGTTCTGGAAAGATCCAAGGAATACAGAACGACACTTCCTATCTTTTTATCGACTATCAAATTGCATACGACATACACTATTATATGCATGGTTAAGTTTTAAAGCTGTGCGAAACTGTTAAGACATTGCGAGAAGTCTCCAGTGAAAATAGGCAAAAGTCTGACAGAGCCATTCTGTATCAAGTGAAGCTTCAACCAGTAAGAAAGTTTCAGTCGGGCGACCCGACATACATATACCATCACCCTCAGTAAAATAAAAAAAATTGCTATTATATTGATATTATTACTCGATTTCTAAAGTGGGCGGCGTGGTACATTTGTATGGGAGGTACCAGAAGGGGCGTGTCTAGACATCCAGATCTTTTCTCCAAAACTTTATCCTGTTATAGCTTTACTAAATACAGAATTTGGGCACGATCGTGTCAAGTGTATTGATACGGAAAGGTACATTTGTATGGGAGGTACCAGATTGGGCGTGTCTAGACTTGCAGATTTTTTCTCCAAATATTATCCTGCTTGAACTTTACTAAATACAGAATTTGGTCACGATCGCGGTAGTTCTAATAATAATATTAATCGATTTCTAAAGTGGGCGGTACCAGATGTGTGTGGGAGGTACCAGATGGGGCGTTGGTAGACTTCAGTTTTTTTCTCAAAAACTGTATCCTGCTATAGCTTTACTAAAGTAAGAATTAGGGTACGAGCGCGATGGATTTATTGATATTATTACTCCATATCTAAAGTGGGCGGAAAGGTGAATTTGTATGGGAGGTACCAGAAGGGGCGTGGCTAGACTTCCAATTTCTTTTCCAAAACTTTATCCTGTAATAGCTTTACTAAGTACAGAATTTGGGTACGATCCCGTTGGGTGTATTGATATTATAACTCGATTTCTAAAGTGGGCGGCATGATGTATTTGTATGGGAGGTACCAGAAGGGGCGGAGCCATGTAGCCCATTTGGAATACCGTAAGTAGTTTTGGGGAAATATTAACTCGTACAAAATTTCAAGACATTTGGTTGCGTCTTTCGAAAGTTATCGTGCGAACCAGCCGAACAGCCACCAGACAGACAGACGGGCATGGCTCAAATGACTTAAAAAGTCTTGAATCGAATTTGGTTCTAAGAAACCTAGGGTCTCCTTCTATGTGTTACACTTTTGGATCGTATCAAATGATATATACCCTCATCCATAAGGGTGATGGTATAAAAAGGGCCAGAGACCTCGTCTGGCAATAGTTATCTCTTTAACATCCTTTTGCAGATGATCATGCGGAAGGCTTCAGTAAACACGACTGCTACCATTTTCAACAAAAGTCTTATGCTGCTCGCGAATGCCGGTAATATAGATATCAATGACCTCTCCTCTTCCCATAGGTGTAGATTACCACTAAATATATAGATGATAATTATAATAATACTATTGACTTAAGTGTATGGAATAATGAGGTTATGACACAGTTACAACGGAGAATTGCTTCATTGCTTCAGTTGAACTTGTGGCCTCGATGGAAATAGGAATAATCAGTTTGTTATCTACTCTTAATGGCGAGGTAAATGTAGTTATCATGGTAGAAACCTTGTGGACTTGACTCTTTTCCGTCTGCATACGGACTTAAGAGTTCCTTCATTTTTCCTTTTAAATTCAATATCTTCTGTCACCTTTGGATAAGCTAATCTAAACCCTTTACAAACAAAAGTGGAAAGTCTCTCCAGTACGAGGAAGAGTCAAATGCGATATTGTGGAGGCTGCAAAGCCGTTTACCGTTTCTGAGTTGTCAACTTTCGCCATTTGAAAGACTGTTTTCAAGGCAAGCACTTACTACAGGGAAGGGATTTTCGGATATACGAACTCGAAGGGATCAGCAGCTGCAAAAGTGGAACACTCGCACCGCCGACCTTCTAGACGTTCAATTGGTTAAGCTTGCATGTTTGATATTTTGTAACGGTTCATTCCGGCATAGCGGTCTAATTATGTATGTTACTTTACATCACGCTTATAAATTTAAAATTAATTATTTTTGTTCTTGATGTTGACAGCAGAGACAGCACAATGTCTCGTCAGCGCCCTTTGCTGTGCCTTCTCCTCTTTCATCACAAACCTTAAGGAAGAAAGCATCTCAAAGCTAATGAGAACTTTTCCCAACGGTGCGAAGAAAGCATCCTTGAAGCGCACAACATGCCAACATAATACACACACAAGACATTGTGGTTAATGTCGAAATGACGTCATACGCCTAACCTGCTGTCAACATAATACATTTCACACTCTTGACTAAAAACCTATTGGCAATAATAAATAATTGCCAATAGAACTGATTTCAAACCGAATTATGACAATATCATTAATTTTTTTTTTAATTTTTGTTGCAAAATTAAAATAAATTATAAAATTTAGTAAAATAAGTTTTCATGATAATTTAGTTTGGACTTTAATCTATTAGAATATAACAAAAAATAATTTTTCATGATAATTTAGTTTGGACTTTAATCTATTAGACACATTTTCTTTTATTCTAATTTTTTTTTTGTAATTTTTTTTTTAAAGAAAACACCTTATTGGTAATAGCTGTATATCAGTTAATATTTTTTAATGTCTTACATAATTTTATCTTCTGATTCACTTCGAAATCCAACATACAAAAAAAAGTGAAATATTATTTAGTGCAAGATGATGGTTAACTTTTACAATGAAAGTGAAAAATTACATGTGAAAAATTATTGGACAAAATATTGCGATTTCAAGTCAACATTTTCGGTTTTATGTAAAACTTAGTTCACTTTAGGGAAACTGAAAAGGCATATTTTAGACGTTTTCACACAAATTGCATTCTACTACAAAACAGTCTAGGCTTTATTGAAAAACATTCAACAAAGCAACAGCATAAATGTCAATTCAAACTGTTGTTCACAGTCTGGCCACTTTCCAAAATTCTCACATTTTATGAAAATAATCAATTATTCGTTGCAAAATTATTTCAATATTATAGCTTGTATATACATATATACCAGCATTTCCACCTTCATACTAAAGATAAGCGTACATTATGATGGCGGTTTTTATGACCTTATAATAATTAAAATAAGTGTAAAATCTTAAGTAATTATTCAACAAGCATAATTTCTTGTTGTCTGCTTAGTATAATAATATAAATCGCTGTTTACACCACAAGACATTTGCAGCTCCTACAGCAGCAACATCTATTCATCCATCTAGCAAATATCTCATCATGTGTCATTTGTTAAATCCTGCCATAAAACAGGCGTCAGCTGGATGTTACTTTAAGTTACGACAGAGTTAGAGTCATATATTCTACATGAAACAGCTACAAAGCATGACATGTTATGCCTACAGCTTAATCATGTGGATTGAAATACAGAATAATGTTCCATTTACATTTCTATGCAAGTGCGGCATAGCAATAGCAGCAAAACAGGATGAAGAGGATTGGAAACGTTGGAGAAATTCATTTTTATAAAGACTGCAATTGTAAGTACTAAATTTGTGTTTATATATAAGTATGTTACTGGTAATATTAATGTGAAATTTAAGCAAACAACTTTAAGGCAGAGGGCCAATATGTTTTGGAACTATTCTTATTTTTGTAAGTCAAAATGTTACTCGCCCTGACAATATAAAATTGCGGAAAAACTCTAAAAGGACATTAAAATATGCCAAGGTCCTTGAAATATCACAAAAATTCCACAGGTCACACAGATGATCCCATTGCAAAATTGTAAACTGAGCAGGATGTCTCAGTTCGTTAAGGCAACGTCACCGTTGAGTTTTCTTAACAAAGATGAAACTCGTCTATAAAATTTTTAATTGTTCATAAAAATTAATGCTAAAAATGTTTTTTAATAAGTCGATTTAGAAAGCAGATGAAGTAACAACTAGAATCTTTGTCTCCGTATACGAAATATAATATTTGTTTGTTAAGTTAGAAAAAGTTTACATTCATTTAGATAAATAGAGACAAATCAAAAGCTTCCAGCAATTTATTTGAAAAATATACCCGGTCATGGATATTGCAGGGTCCTTGAAATGCCAAAAAATCCATGTGGCCATACAAATTTGTATATTTTATGTTAAAGTGTTAGAAAAGTTCACACTATTATATTTGTAAAAGGAACCAAGGCAAGGCTGTACGAAATTACTGAAAAATGATCAAGGTATTTGAAGAGCTGAAATGTCCTTGCAATTCCGAAATAGTGCAATACAAATTACCATTCAATATGTTTTAAGTATTAATTTTCCAAGGTTTACGCTTTTATATTTCTCTTTGTTATCTGTAATGTAAAAGCAAATTTGTAGACAATTTTTAAAATATATTAAAAAGGGATCAAGGTCCTGCTAATTTCAACAGAGTTTACGCAGTAATAAAAGTGAGAAAATAAAATTTTTGGTTAAAATTTGCTCAATCTTGTTCTTTTTGGGACAATAAAAGCACTTTTTGGCTCAACTAAAGTATTTTCTTTTTGTAACAAACAAATGTATTTGGTACATAGACACTTTTTTTGGAGCAACAAATTTCTTCTTGGTGCATTGAAAGTACTTTTTGGCTCAATTATAGTATTTTGTGATATTGGCATACTGGTTAGAATACTCGACTACCATGTGGTAGAACTGTGGTTCATTTACATTTTTCTTTAATTTTTGCAGTATATTGTCGAATCAATCGGCATGTCTAGCAGAGACGCTCGCGAGAAGCTATCCCATACCTCATTCATGGGGCGTAAAGGGAATTTTAGTGGTTTTCAAATCATGTCAAACAAAAGAGCCTAACACGTGACAAATTCCTCTATACGACACTTACTAACTAAAAATCGATAATAAATTATAATGGCATTGAACTTGACAAAACGAATGATGCAGAACTGCTTCTTTTTGGGGCTACTTTCACGTGCAGTTCTCAGAATTGAGTCACAAAATCATGTGTTGTGCTGTGTAAGGCGAAAATTATGAAAAAACAAAGGAATTTGTTACCACACATGTTCTTGAAAAAGCAAAAAATAACGCCTCTAGGTCTTTGAAATTACTAAATTTAAAGTTTTTCTATAAATTTGCGAAAACATAAGGCTTTTTTAATCTAATATATGTACATTAAAAGTACTTTTTGGTACAAAAGAGTACTCTGGTACAAAAAACAGTACTTTGTGCCGAAAAGTACATTAAAAGTACTTTTGGTACAAATAAGTCCCTGGTACAAAAAAAGTACTTTGTGCCGAAAAGTACATTAAAAGTACTTTTAGTACAAAAAAAAGTACTCTGGTACAAAAAAAGGACTTTGTGCAGCAAAAAGTGTTTTTTGGCCAATAAAAGTACTTTTACCAAAAAGTGCATTAAAAGTACTTTTTGGTACAAAAGAGTACTCTGGTACAAAAAAGTATTTTGTGCCGAAAAGTACATTAAAAGTACTCTGGTACAAAAAAAGTACTTTGTGCAACAGAAAAGTTTTTTGGGCCAACAAAAATACTTTTTGTCATAAAAAAGTACTTTTGGTGCATAACTTTGGAACTTTGCTCGCGAGCCAAGAGCTCTTGGAAAAGAGCGGCTCTCGAGTCAGCACGAACCTTGAAAAAATGTGGATGACTGGAGACAGAAATCGAACCATAGAACTTCCACATGACTTTCGCATGTTCTAACAATCATGCCAGGGCCGGTGAAAATTCCAAGGGCTACTAAAGAATACAAGGTTCTTTAAAAAGCAATAAAAACCTTTGTCGTAATGTTGTTTTAACTCCAAAGACTTCATACTTATCTTCAATCAATTATAAGCATATTTTTGTTGCATTCTTCATATTTCGTATTCAATAGAGGCTTGCAATGTTTTTGTCGGCCATATAAATTATAAGTTGGTTATTTCCATATCTTGACTCTTATCCTCCCTATTTATATATCAGTACGGCAACATATTTAATTTGCTACCCACATACAATCATTCACTGCCGTCTAAACTTAATTTTTTTTAGAAGACGTATGAAATGTGGCCAACAACAATTTAAAGTGGCCTGAATAATTACGACATTATACAGTGAAGTACCAAATGACAGATTTGACACCATTACAGGTTAAAGCTTTTACGAAGTTCAATGAATGAGGTCGATATAAAGTTATATTTATATTTGGCACATCAACCTACTTATGTCTGGAAAAACTAACACTTTCGACAGCATTGACGTCACAAAATATAGCACTGATATGTGAGTACCAGTATGCAAAGAATCACAATAGAAATGTCAGTGAAGTAAGTAAAAAAAAAATTGGAAGAGTCATACAGTTTAGTGCAACTGAATGTTGCACCATTAAATGTAATAAGAATAATTACAATAATTTTTATAAGCGGGTCAATAAAATGATACAATATTTAGTGGTACAAAATCACATGCCTCTTTCATATTTTTATGTACTTCTAAGAATTTAATTTTTAAAAAATGATTATAATTAGGAATCTAATTGAATTCTGTTAATGCAATTAGATATTCAATTAGCTCGAATTAGAATCAATTATTTTGATATTTTAAAAAACAAAAAAAAAAGTAAAATATTCAAAATATGAATTTCACACATATATATAGATTACTTATGTACATAATATGTACTACGTATATTACATACATGCACACCTATTTAACGTACGTACTAACTGTTTGGGGAATGGGACTTTGCCCAGAGGCTGAAAGTTACTGATTGTCACTCACTTGGGAGTGGCCAGAATCGATTCCTTTGCGGCACTGTCCAAGCAGCTAACTACTTCCGGTCTTAGACCAAGTATTCCCTGGGCAATGACTTTAAAGCAACCGCTTAGAAGTTAGCTAGAGTTAGAAGGCGAAACGTTGAGTAACCTAATCGGCATGCTACCACCGATGCGTCTTAGGAATTAGGAACAGAAGTTACTGAAGCTCAACACAGGCTCTCCTAGTGGCTTTGGCAGCCCCAAGAAACTAGGATCGGGAGCGGTGGCCTAATAAGCCACTCTCCTTAAACAAAATTTATTATGAAAACACGGAGAATAAATAAAACAAGAACCCCCCCAAATGTTGACGAACCCCGCAAACGATATAAGGACCATGATTTAAGGATATGCACCTGGAATGTCCGAACTCTTTACAGAGATGGTGCCTCTATCCAACTGGCGGATGTCCTCGACAAATACAAGGCTGACATCACCGCCATACAGGAAATGAGATGGACGGGACAGGGATGCACACGACGAAAGAACTGTGACATGTTTTACAGCTGCCATGCAGAAAGACACGAATTTGGATGTGGTTTCATAGTCGGCAAGAGACTTCGACACCTGGTCTCGCGGTTTAACCCTGTCAGTGACCGAATAGCCACCATTCGCATCCGGGCGAAATATTTTTACATCACGCTGATTTGTGTACACGCCCCGACGGAAGATAAAGACGATGAGATTAAAGATGCATTTTACGAGCGCCTAGAGGAAACATACGACCGCTGCCCTGGCCACGACATTAAAATTGTTCTGGGAGACTTTAATGCAAAAATAGGAAGGGAAGATGTTCTTGGTCCATCGATCGGTAAATTCAGCCTGCATACCGACACGTCAGACAACGGGTTTAGGCTGGTTAGCTTCGCAGCGGGAAGGAATATGGTAGTTAGTGGAACCAGATTCCAGCACAAAGATATCCACAAGGCAACTTGGCTATCCCCCGATCAAAACACCAAAAATCAAATTGATCATGTGGTAATTGATGGCAGGCATGCATCTAGTGTCATGGACGTGCGTGTGATCCGTGGTGCTAATATTGGCTCGGATCATTACCTGGTTGCAGCCAAGGTTCGCACAAGATTGAGCAGAGCGAAAAACGCACGTAACCAAACACAAAGAAAGCTGGACATCGCGAAGCTGCAAACCCCAGAGATAGCTACTGCCTACTCCGACCAACTCTCCCAACTTTTACGACACAACGCCTCTACTTCTGACGTTCCCGATACACAGTGGCAGCATATTGCGCATTCCATGGCAACCGCCGCAACAACCGTGCTAGGATATGAAAAGCGGCGCTCAGACGAATCCTGGTACGATGAAGAATGTCGCATAGCGTCTGAGGAACAGGATGCTGCTTATATGGCAACGCTACAGCCAATTGCAACCCGTGCTGTTAGGGAACGGCATAAGGAGAAAGCAAAACGGACGAGACAGCTATTCAGGCGAAAAAAACGTCAGATGAAGGAACGGGAGAACGAGGATATTGAGCGATACAGGGATAGAGGTGAGGCCCGAAAATTTTACCAGAAAGTAAGAGCAAATGGATACGGTAATGGCCTCCCCACCTGTAAGCACGTGAAGTTATCACGCCAATTGTCGATGACGGCTTAGATTGCCCACCACCAAGTCAAGCCGAGGTAAGAAGAGCAATATCGCGGCTGAAAAACAACAAAGCAGCCGGTGCCGACGGTCTGCCCGCAGAGCTCTTCAAGTCCGGTGGCGAGGAGTTGATAACGAGCATGCACCAGCTCTTGCGCACGGTTTGGCTTAAAGAGTGCATGCCCGACGATTGGAATGTAAGCGTATTATGTCCTGTGCTGAAAAAAGGTGATCCAAGTGTGTGCTCCAACTACCGCGGGATCAGCCTTTTACCCATCGCATATAAGGTCCTGTCGAGTGTGCTATGTGAAAGACTAAAGCCAGTGTTATCCAACCTGATCGGGCCTTATCAGTGTGGCTTTAGACCTGGAAAATCAACAACTGACCAGATTTTCACACTTCGGCAAATCCTGGAAAAGACCCAAGAGAAACAGATCGACACGTACCATCTTTTTGTCGACTATAAAGCTGCCTTCGACAGCCCGATACGGCAGAAATTACTTGAAGCCATGGCTGAGTTTGGTATTCCAGCGAAGCTGATACGTCTTTGCGGAATGACGCTGACTGACACGAAGTCTTCAGTGAAGATTGGCAAGGACCTTACGGAGCCATTCTATACCAGACGAGGCCTAAAACAAGGCGACGGCCTATCGTGCGATCTCTTCAACATTGTGATGGAGATGATAATGAGAAAAGCTGCAGTAAACACGAGTGGCACTATATTCAACAAAAGCCACATGCTACTCGCGTACGCTGATGACGTAGACATCATCGGTCGAAAACTGCGGGATGTGACTGCAGCATTCTCGGGTATACAGAAGGAATCAGCGAAAATGGGCCTAACGGTGAACGAGGACAAAACGAAGTTATTGGTTTCAACGAACAAAGAATCTACTCGTTTGGGAAACTGCGTGAACGTTGACAACTATAATTTCGAGGTGGTAGATAATTTTGTCTACCTAGGCTCCGCCATCAACAAAGAAAATAATGTCAGCCTAGAAATCCGGAGAAGAATCCTGCTTGCAAATAAATGCTACTACGGACTAAGCAAGCGTTTCAATGACAGAGCCCTCTCCCGACGAACAAAACTCCAGCTATACCAGATACTGGTTCTACCTGTCTTAATGTATGGCTCAGAATCTTGGGTTATGACACAAGCAGATGAATCGGTTCTGGCGGTATTCGAGAGAAAAATACTCCGTAAAATATATGGGCCCATCATCGTTAACGGAGAGTATCGGCGTCGTATGAATCATGAGCTGTACGAGCTGTACACTGACATTGACGTGGTCAAACGCATTAAGGTTCAACGGTTGCGTTGGCTAGGTCATGTTGTACGCATGGACGAAAATGCTCCAGCTCGAAAAGTCTTCGACAATGAACTCGATGGACGGCGCAGAAGAGGGCGACCAAAACTCCGTTGGAAAGACCAGGTTACTGAGAACCTTACAGAACTCGGTGTGACTAACTGGAGAAGAAGCGCAGAAGATCGAGGCGCTTATAATATTTTTCTACGTGCGGTATATAATCCACTGGGATTGCATAGAAGTACCAGTTAAGTAAGTAAGTAAGTAAGTACTAACTGTTTAACTGTACGCATGGTCGAAAATGCTCCAGCTCAAAGAGTCTTCGACAATGAACTCAATGGACGGCGCAGAAGAGGGCGACCAAAACTCCGTTGGAAAGACCAGGTTACTGAGAACCTTACAGAACTCGGTGTGACTACTTTTATTGTACCAAATAGTAATTGTTCAAATTTGGAAAAAATTTTGTTTATCACAATTCGGTTAGTAACAATTTATTAGTAAAGTAATATTTTAACCCTGAATACTTGAATATGAATGTGTTAACTTTTGCATATACCATTGGATTCAATAAATTTTGGGCGCATTAATCGTGGCCCAGCCTATTTTGGTCTTTTAGCGGTTTAGGTCAAAAATTTTGTATATTTTTTGTCCTTAATTTTACTTTAAAACAGTGGAACAAAGTTTTATACTATAATATTTACCATCAAAAGGATCAACAAATTAATCAGTCATACACAGTTCAAGCATCTCTACAATAACATATATGTCTGCATAAAACTAGAGTGTTCAAAACCGAAACCGAAAACCGTCAAACCGGTTTTTTTTCTTCGAAACCGTATGCCGGTTTCTTCAAAAATGCCAATTTCGAATACCCGGTTTAACCGGTTTTTTGTTGTCGGTTAACCGGTTTTCCAAAAAGCAGTATTTCACAGAACATTGCTAGGTCAATTATAGGTTAATCGACAAAGAAGGTTGTTTATGCTTATCCGATATTCTTCAGGCAAATATCAAAGGATGCTTTTCATTAAAATTTCCTTATGCAATACGAAAATTTGTTTGGAAAATGCTGTTAGCTGACCGTTTCCTCTCATCTTTAAATGGGTGGGATGACTTCCGTATTAATATAATAAACTTTCAATTGTCGCTCTCCTAAACTAAGCATCTAATCGCGAAAAAGGACTATGTCACTAAGATATAGTTGGGAACTCACATTGTAATGGCTAGGATGCCGTCCATGTATAGATGAACAAAGTTTGTGAGTAATATAAATTCCACTTATCCAGTCATGTTCTGGAAAACGACTCGGTTTGAAACAGAGCAAAATCGGTAGAAATGTATTAAAAAGTATTACCTTTTTATCGATTTTGCTCTTTTTAAACCGAATTATTTTTCAGAACACGGCTGACATGCTAAGTTGAAATTTCCTAATACATTTTGTTTGGATGAGCATGATATAAATTGAATGGATTAATGTATCGATATTCATATCTTTTCATATTTAATTGCTTATTTTGTTCTATTTTACAATTTCCGAAAAACCGAACGAAACCGGTTAACCCGGTTTTATAGTAAACCATGTATTCGAAAACCGAATTGTTGGAAAAAGGCATTTTTCGGATAAACCGGAAACCGGTTTTCTGAAAAATTCAAGTATTTGAACACTATACATACAACCAACAAAAGACCAAACAACCAATTTAAAATGAACAAAAATAGGTTCCAGCATGTTAGGAAAAACAACAATATTCTACGAAGGTTTTGTTCATATTGCATACAATACGCATATCCTTTGTGCCCTTTGACTTGATACCTGCAACAAAATGAATGTACTTGAGCTGGTTGACATCATGTTGCGTAGCTATTGCTTTAATGGCAGCATTTTCCAAATGTGGTTTATTCGCATTCTTTTGTTTAAAAGGATGTCAAATTGTACAGCAATGTATTGACGCAACACAATACATGTAGGAAAACCATGGTTCCTGGCCGCAAACATTATTATACCCACGGCTGCAGCCAAACTGGATACGAAAAAAGTTTACAATAAATTGCAGCAAACTAAAAATTCGAAAAATACAACATAGTAAATTTTTAACTGCGTTAGGAAGAAGCTGGATATTCCCTATTAAACTTTTGAGGAATCGTATAAATTCATATGGAGTTCTTTAAATGCATTTATCTCGTAAATTATTTTTATTTTGTTGATCAATTTTACACGCGACTGTCGCCAATTATTTAATTCACAGTGTTTGGCATGAAATATCTTTCCCGCTTAGTTGTCTGTATTTCTACACAAGAAACAATACGAATTCACGAATTACCATGCTTCGCTAATTCGTTCAGCTTTCTTTGGTGGTTTGTAAAAATATCCGTTTTTCCGCGCAACCAAACATAAGGTTAACGCACACTAACACACACAATTATTTATCTTGATGCGTCCTGTGAATCGCACACCAATCCTTGTCAAAAGAGCTGCTACTGCCAAAGGCACTTTTCTCGGTTGGAAAAGCCGAAATTTTGCGTAGGCCTGTCATCTGGTTTACAAGGTCCCTACGATTTCGTAAACAGGTAAACATGGCACAGACCATTATGATAATTATCATATGCTATGACGAAGGTACAATACCGTCTGTAAAGGACAACTAGAATCGCAGTTGGTCACATATATGAAATAGAAACGCAACAGAGTTAAGTTTGGAGGCTGAATACAAGGAGGTAGAAAATATATTCATATGGATTAATTCTTATCAAAACTGGTGTATAAAATGTAAAGTTAGCAAAAATCTAACATAGGGGGAACATGAGAGCACACGTGGTTATTAAAATATCCTCGATAAATATAAGTCCAATTTAAGTCTACGATGGCCGGGAGAGGAATGCATACGACGAAAGAACTGTGATGTGTTTTATAGCTGTCATGCAGAAAAACATGAATTTGAATGTAGTTTCATAGTCGGCAATACACTTGACATCTGGTCTAATAGTTTGAAAGTGGTATGTGACAGATTAACCTCTATCGGGACTATGAGGTCCTGGAGTATATATAACATTAAAATTGGTCTAGGAGGTTTTAATGATTAAAAAGGAAGAGAAGGTGATCTTGATTCCGCTGCTAGAAAATTCAGTCTACATAGCAACGCCTTCGGATCCAAAGTGGACAGCTTCGAGTCAGCAAGAAACACGGCAGTAAGTGCAACCAGATTCGACACAAGGTAACCTATATATCTCAAATGACAAGAAGCCAAAATAATCACGTGAATGACATATATCAAGCATCATTTACGTACGTGTGTTGCGTGGTGGTAATATAGACTCGGATCACCACTTATTTGCAGCAAAAGTATGCACGCGATTAAGTATAACTAAAAACACCAAACGCAAAGTAAGCTAGATATCGCAAAACTGCATACCACCGAGATAGTCAATGCCTATTTCAACCAATTCTTTTTGTAACTGCAAATAAACGCATCTAAATCTACTGATCCCGAGTGACAACATTTTGGGCATTATATGACCACTGTAGCAACGACTGTACTTGGTTATGCAATGACACTCTCAGATAAGGCCTGTTACATTGAAGATTCTGCATACAATGCAATATTTCATATAATGCTAACGCGTGCTGTGAGGACACGATATCGGGAGAAGAGGAAAATGACGATCGCCTCGTTATACCGAAAATCGTCTATGCAGGAGAAGAGAGAATGATGATATCGACAAGTACATGGAGGGAGGTGAATCGCGAAAAATCCACCTAAATGTTGAACATAACAGGAATCCTTACCTGTAAAGATAGTTATAAATATCTAGTCACGGATACGAGAAATTGTGCTGCAAACATAGAGGGAATATTTCTGTACTCTGCTCTTTTCAGAATGCAGTATAAGTGCCGTAGTGTCACCAATCATCAATAACGTCGTAGATTGCCCACCACAGAGCCAATACGAGATCAGCACGGCAATTGCATGTTTTAAAAACAAAAAAAGCAGAGTGTGCCAATGGACTGCTGCACAGTGGTTCCTTTTTGGTTTTTTTTGGAATTAATTCTGTAACTTTTGAACGGATAATGGTATCTTGATGAAATTTAAAATAGTTAAAGCTGAGGTGTTTTCGAGAAGATTTTGGCTCCCTAGGGGGAGTGGGAGCCACTGCGTGGCCCTCCAAAGTTGGTCACCTCGGGTATTTCAAAATTTCAAATGCTTGAGGAATGTGCATTTATGAACCGATTTAAAAGATTTTTTGCATTTGGATAGTGCTTCGAAAAACCTTCAAAAAACATGCTTACGTGTACATGTTATCTCATTTAGGTCAAGAGATATTTGAGAAAATAAAAAAAATGATGTAATTTTTGGACGAGTTTAATTTAGTATTTTTAAGGGTGTGAGCTCAGTTGTTCCTTGATTTTAAAGATATTTATATCGTTAGTTAGCTTATAAAATTCTGAATGAAATGGCTGAAAAAATAATGCAAATATTTTGTTCCAATCAAAAGTTATAAGCATCGCAATTAAAAGTTTCCAAAAAAAGGCATATTTTTACTGTTTTTTTGCAAAAAGGCGACTATATTCTTTCGTATGTAAAAAAAAAATTTCTTCCGGGAGGTGGCAATTTCTTTATTATTTCTCATAGAAATGTTCATTCAGATGCATTTAATGCTAAATTTAAATCAGTTCAGTGAAATGGTTCCCCGGCAAGGGAAGCCAAAAATACCCCATATTTAAAAAAAAAAAATTTTTGTTTTTGAAAATTCTCAAATCGCAAAGCGCCAACGAGAAAGCTCATTATATATTTTTTTGACCACATATGTGAACTAGTTAACCGTAACGTATTTCAACATCCCTGCCATAAACAAAGACAGTGTGGCCATTTTAGTAAAAAATTCGGAATTTTGGAACATATTTTCCCCGTTTTGGGAATTTGGGTATTTTGTCGTAAGATATGGCAACATATTATTATTCGTTTTTTTAAGGATAATTTTTTGTACATTATTCCAAAATTTCATTAAGATATTCTAGTCCGTTTGAATTTTACGCTATTTTTCATATAAGATATTATTGCTCCAAAAAATACGTTTTGACCAAATTTTTTATTTGACTCAGAATCATGACCAAAATAAAATGTGCTTTTAATTAATTTTTATCAATTATAAAACCTTATGTTATTCCCTTTCCAACGATATGAAATACTCGTATGTCAAGAGTTTATTTATTGTTTATAATTATAATCAAACTTCACTACCTCTGTAAAACAAGTATATATCGTGAAATACACATATATATGGGGGCTATATCTAAATCTGAACCGATATGCTTAGTTTTGTTACCACATTTGAATAGTGTAAAAAAACTAAGATGTGCAAAGTTTTGTAAACATCAGAGCAAAAGTGTGGTTTTTGGCTACAATAATCTAAAAAAGGTTATGTTAATTTGTATGGGAGGTACCAGAAGGGGCAGGGCCAGCGGACCCATTATTTCAGTATATACAACACGCTGTCAAATAATTATACTATCCAAATTTTAGCTTCGTAGAGCCCTCCATCAGGAAGTTAGTGACAATATAGTGGTTTTAGTGAAATAGGTCATTTTGTATGGGAGGTACTTTAGGGGGCGTGGCTATTTCGCCCATTTTCGAACCAACATTGCGACTAGTGAATTGTATGCCACTGGTAAATTTATATTCAAATTGATTAAGAACTACTCCAATTATCGTCGTAACCATTTACCCAGCCGGCCAGACGGACATAGCTTTATTGGGTTAAGAAGCCCCGAAACTTATTTTTTCTGAAGGAATCTAGGGTCTCAGTTGTATGCACTAATGGGCTTAACTTCTTCAAGTATAAAATTATATATTCCTTCTTCGATTTTACTGAGATTATACAAATTTTGTTCAAAATTTGTTAAAAATGGTAATAATAACACACAAAATCCACAAAAACATATGAATATTGCATTAAAAATCATATTTATAACTTATAAAATAATTTTGCTAAATACAATTATGCAATAAGAGAAATTTTTAGTACAGATGAGACTAAAAAATTATTATGTAGTCGTTACTTATTAATTAAACTTACAAGCCCATAGACTCTTTAATTAACTTATTTATGATTTATAAATCCCTATGCACAGGAATGCGAGACAAGCTACGAAAAATGTCTCTTATTGCATAAACATATCCAGCAAAATTATTTTTAAAGTTATATATTTGATTTTTAACGCAATATTCATATGTTTTTGCAGCTTTTTATTGTTATTATTACCATTTTTAACAAATTTTGAACAAAATTTGTATAATCTCAGTAAAATCGAAGAAGGAATATATAATTTTATACTTGAAGAAATTAAGTCCATTAGTGCATATAACTGAGACCCTAGATTCCTTCAGAAAAAATAAGTTTCAGGGCTTCTTAACCCAATAAAGTTATGTCCGTCTGGACGGCTGGGTAAATGGTTACGACGATAATTGGAGTAGTTCTTAATCAATTTGAATATAAATTTACCAGTGGCATACAATTCACTAGTCGCAATGTTGGTTCGAAAATGGGCGAAATAGCCACACCCCCTAAAGTACCTCCCATACAAAATGACCTATTTCACTAAAACCACTATATTGTCACTAACTTCCTGATGGAGGGCTCTACGAAGCTAAAATTTGGATGGTATAATTATTTGACAGCGTGTAGTATATACTGAGATAATGGGTCCGCTGGCCCCGCCCCTTCTGGTACCTCCCATACAAATTAGCATAACCTTTTTTAGATTATTGTAGCCAAAAACCACACTTTTGCTCTGATGTTAACAAAACTTTGCACATCTTAGTTTTTTTACACTATTCAAATGTGGTAACAAAACTAAGCATATCGGTTCAGATTTAGATATAGCCCCCATATATATGTGTATTTCACGATATATACTTTTTTTACAGAGGTAGTGAAGTTTGATTATAATTATAAACAATAAATAAACTCTTGACATACGAGTATTTCATATCGTTGGAAAGGGAATAACATAAGGTTTTATAATTGATAAAAATTAATTAAAAGCACATTTTATTTTGGTCATGATTCTGAGTCAAATAAAAAATTTGGTCAAAACGTATTTTTTGGAGCAATAATATCTTATATGAAAAATAGCGTAAAATTCAAACGGACTAGAATATCTTAATGAAATTTTGGAATAATGTACAAAAAATTATCCTTAAAAAAACGAATAACAATATGTTGCCATATCTTACGACAAAATACCCAAATTCCCAAAACGGGGAAAATATGTTCCAAAATTCCGAATTTTTTACTAAAATGGCCACACTGTCTTTGTTTATGGCAGGGATGTTGAAATACGTTACGGTTAACTAGTTCACATATGTGGTCAAAAAAATATATAATGAGCTTTCTCGTTGGCGCTTTGCGATTTGAGAATTTTCAAAAACAAAAATTTTTTTTTTTTAAAATGGGGTATTTTTGGCTTCCCTTGCCGGGGAACCATTTTACTGAACTGATTTAAATTTAGCATTAAATGCATCTGAATGAACATTTCTATGAGAAATAATAAAGAAATTGCCACCTCCCGGAAGAAATTTTTTTTTTACAAACGAAAGAATATAGTCGCCTTTTTGCAAAAAAACAGTAAAAATAGGCCTTTTTTTGGAAACTTTTAATTGCGATGCTTATAACTTTTGATAGGAACAAAATATTTGCATTAGTTTTTCAGCCATTTCATTCAGAATTTTATAAGCTAACTAACGATATAAATATCTTTAAAATCAAGGAACAACTGAGCTCACACCCTTAAAAATACTAAATTAAACTCGTCCAAAAATTACATCATTTTTTTATTTTCTCAAATATCTCTTGACCTAAATGAGATAACATGTACACGTAAGCATGTTTTTTTGAAGGTTTTTCGAAGCACTATCCAAATGCAAAAAATCTTTTAAATCGGTTCAAAAATGCACATTCCTCAAGCATTTGAAATTTTGAAATACCCGAGGTGACCAACTTTGGAGGGCCACGCAGTGGCTCCCACTCCCCCTAGGGAGCCAAATATTTCCAAATCATCTCGAAAACACCTCAGCTTTAACTATTTTAAATTTCATCAAGATACCATTATCCGTTCAAAAGTTACAGAATTAATTCCAAAAAAAAGCAAAAAGGAACCACTGTGTGCTGGCAGAGCATTTTAGGACCGGCGACGGTAAGCTGGTAACGTACATACAGTACATAACGTACATCTATATATATAAAAATAAGTTGCATTGTGTTAGAAATTGATGTTCTCTGGAATGCGTGATCCGATTTTGTTTCTGCAAACTTCATATGAAAGGTGACGTTAATACCAAGGTTTTTATGTATAAACGGTCTTTGTATGTGCATTGTGCATTGGTTGTTGTAACGTATGGGCTCGAAAACGGCTGGACCGATTTTGATGAAATTTTCAGGGAATCTTCCGAATAACCTCGCAAGTAACATAGGCTAAACATTGTTTGAATTTTTCCACATTTAGGGGGTGAAAATAGCAAAAGGGATAAAAACTCCCCTTTCCTATATATATATATTAGGTTGATTCTTATTTGGCAAAAAAAAAATGTTTTTGGAATTTTTCATGGGCCAAGTTAAAATTTTATTAAGACGTACAAAAAAACTCTATGTGAATTTTTTTAATTTTTTTCTGAAAGGTTTAGGGGTCGCTACCGGGGTTTGAAATTCAAAATTTTACCGTCATCCTGAGGGATAAGCAGAATAACTCGAGTAAACCTTAACTGATCCTTATGAAAATTTTTCAGTATTAATATTTTCCATAACGTAGTTATGGAATTGTAAATGGGCAGAATTGCCCCACCCCTTCTGGTACCTCCCATACAAAATTACCTATTTTTTGATATTTATTATTTCTTCCATAACTTTCAAACGGGCAGCTGGATGGCATTTAAACTTGGTCAGTTTAATTACCTTGTAATAACAGATAAACCTCCAGAAAATCAAAACCTTTGTCACACCCCTTCTGGTACCTCCCATACAAATGACCGAATTAACCCCCAATTTTTACCTACATATCTTTTTAGTAAAAATACTGAATTCAATAAAATTTTGTGTGAGATGAACACGTGCAAAAACTTGACTCGTGAGTGAATATGGACTATATCGGCCAATCCCTTCTGGTACCTCCCATACAAAATTACCTATTTTTAGACAAATAATTTTTTACCAATAATTTCCAAACGGACAGCTTGATGGCATTTAAACTTTGTCAGTTTAATAACCTTATAATAACAGATAAACCCCCAGAAAATCAAAACCTTTGTCACACCCCTTCTGGTACCTCCCATACAAATGACCGAATTAACCCCCATATTTTTACATACATTTTTTTGTAAGTATGCTGAATTCATTTATATTTTGCTAAAGATATACGCTTATTGTAATTTTACTAATGCTTATCTTAAATATAAATCTAGTTTAATGAATGTTATTAGATATTCAACATAGATAATGCAACGCTATTGTCTTGCCCCCTCCACTAATTTGCAGTCCAACTTAGGAATTTTTACAGTACAGTTAATAAGAAATGATTTATTTCAAATTTATTCATCAGTTTTTGTTGTATTATTATTTAAAATGGTACATTTCGAAAATAAAAATTAAATCAAACAGTTAAAAAATAATATTAAAATAAAAATTTAATATATTAATATTAAACATGAATTCATTGCATGAAAAACTTAACATTAAAAATATAATTATAAACAACTGCATTTACTGCTTACAATTTTCTTTAAATTTGAAAATATTGCAAAACATTATTTACACATGGTAGATTTTTTTTGGATCTGAATATTTTTTTTCTAAATTCTATCACCAATAATAATAGGAACTACTTCTGTTCTCCATAATGTGTATGCAATTTATTGTATTCCTGCATCAAGGCCACTCCGTGTTCAGCAATATCATTAACAACCTTCAACCTAGACCGAACTAATTCTTTACTTAATTTAAAGTCTGCATCTTGCTCCCAATCTTCAACATTTTTTTTAGGAAACCCGATTTAATACCCTATATGCTGAAAAATCTAAGAGTATTGTTGGATACAAAATGCTCAAGACTTTTGGAATGTAGTAGGTTTCCATCCACTGTAACTCGTTTTTCTGGATGATCTACTCCTTCTATGTTTAAAGCATATACCATCTTCTTCTTAATTACATGAGAAACTTTGTCATCAAAAATGCAAATCCAACTAGCTCTTCCTAAAAATACCAGAGATGACCTAGAATTTTTTTAAGGCTATTGCCGCTGTCTCTTTATTAATTGTTGCATCACACTTCAAGTCTTTTAATAACTGGAGGTCATTTCTCAAAGCAGAACGTCCAGAAGTGGATTCAAACCAATATTTAAGGTAAATATTAATTATAAAAATGCAAACATCCTGTATTCCACATAATTTGCTTTCGTTTAACTTGAACTGCTCTCTGAATAAATATATTTTTAAGGAATATATTGCCTTAGCCTTCCATCTAGCACGGTGAAGACCTGCTGGTGCTCTGAAGAATATTTGTGTTTTTGGAACATCCCGCAGAATATTATTGTCAGCTTAAGTTGCTCTTTGTAGTCCTCTCGTGGCTGAAACTCTTTAAGCTGATTTTCAGCAAAACAAATAGCATTCGCAGAATTCTTTACTTGTCTTAATATGAGATCATCCGATATGCCAGGTTTAAATTGGAATGATCAATTTTTGTCCAGGCATTTTTAAACCTCTTAAAAAGTAATATTTCAGGACCGGTTGATATTCCCGAAATACAATGCATGTCATGTTTTATGACTTCTACGTTTAAAACTGCGCATTCTTTTGTACGTCTTAACAAATATTTAAGTTAACCTGTGAAAAAAATCTAAATTATCTGTCAAATAAGTAGCATAAATATATAAAACTATGAGGGTGAATTCGGTCATTTGTATGGGAGGTACCAGAAGGGGTGTGACAAAGGTTTCGATTTTCTGGGGGTTTATCTGTTATTACAAGATAATTAAACTGACCAAGTTTAAATGGCATCCAGCTGTCCGTTTGGAAATTATTGGTAAAAAATAATTTGTCTAAAAATAGGTAATTTTGTATGGGAGGTACCAGAAGGGGTTGCCCAATATAGTCCATATTCTCTCACGAGTCAAATTTTTGCACGTGTTCATCTCACACAAAATTTTATTTAATTCAGTATTTTTTCTAAAAAGATATGTAGGTAAAAATGTGGGGGTGAATTCGGTCATTTGTATGGGAGGTACCAGAAGGGTGTGACAAAGGTTTTGATTTTCTGGGGGTTTATCTGTTATTATAAGGTTATTAAACTGACAAAGTTTAAATGCCATCAAGCTGTCCGTTTGGAAATTATTGGTAAAAAATTATTTGTCTAAAAATAGGTAATTTTGTATGGGAGGTACCAGAAGGGATTGGCCGATATAGTCCATATTCACTCACGAGTCAAGTTTTTGCACGTGTTCATCTCACACAAAATTTTATTGAATTCAGTATTTTTACTAAAAAGATATGTAGGTAAAAATGTGGGGGTTAATTCGGTCATTTGTATGGGAGGTACCAGAAGGGGTGTGACAAAGGTTTTGATTATCTGGGGGTTTATCTGTTATTGCAAGGTAATTAAGCTGACCAAGTTTAAATGCCATCCAGCTGCCCGTTTGAAAGTTATGGGAGAAATAATAATTATCAAAAAATAGGTAATTTTGTATGGGAGGTACCAGAAGGGGTGGGGCAATTCTGCCCATTTACAATTCCATAACTTCGTTATGGAAAATATTAATACTGAAAAATTTTCATAAGGATCAGTTAAGGTTTACTCGAGTTATTCTGCTTATCCCTCAGGATGACGGTAAAATTTTGAATTTCAAACCCCGGTAGCGACCCCTAAACCTTTAAGAAAAAAATTAAAAAAATTCACATAGAGTTTTTTTGTACGTCTTAATAAAATTTTAACTTGGCCCATGAAAAATTCCAAAAACATTTTTTAAGACTCACCCTAATATATATGTTAGTATTAGGGTGAGTCTTAAAAAATGTTTTTGGAATTTTACATGGGCCAAGTTAAAATTTTATTAAGACGTACAAAAAAACTCTATGTGAATTTTTTTAATTTTTTTCTTAAAGGTTTAGGGGTCGCTACCGGGGTTTGAAATTCAAAATTTTACCGTCATCCTGAGGGATAAGCGGAATAACGCGAGTAAACCTTAACTGATCCTTATGAAAATTTTTCAGTATTAATATTTTCCATAACGAAGTAATGGAATTGTAAATGGGCAGAATTGCCCCACCCCTTCTGGTACCTCCCATACAAAATTACCTATTTTTTGATAATTATTATTTCTCCCATAACTTTCAAACGGGCAGCTGGATGGCATTTAAACTTGGTCAGTTTAATAACCCTGTAATAACAGATAAACCCTCGGAAAATCAAAACCTTTGTCACACCCCTTCTGGTACCTCCCATACAAATGGCCGAATAACCCCCACATTTTTACCTACATATCTTTTTAGTAACAATACTGAATACAATAAAATTTTGTGTGAGACGAACACATGCAAAAATTTGACTCGTGAGTGAATATGGACTATATCGGCCAATCCCTTCTGGTACCTCCCATACAAAATTACCTATTTTTAGACAAATAATGTTTTACCAATAATTTCCAAACGGACAGCTTGCTGGCATTTAAACTTTGTCAGTTTAATTGCCTTGTAATAACAGATAAACCCCCAGAAAATCGAAACCTTTGTCACACCCCTTCTGGGACCTCCCATACAAATGACCGAATTAACCCCAATATTTTTACCTACATATCTTTTTAGTAAAAATACTGAATTCAATAAAATTTTGTGTGAGACGAACACATGCAAAAATTTGACTCGTGAGTGAATATGGACTATATTGGACCACCCCTTCTGGTACCTCCCATACAAAATTACCTATTTTTAGAAAAATTATTTTTTACCAATAATTTCCAAATGGACAGCTGGATGGCATTTAAACTTGGTCAGTTTAATTACCTTGTAATAACAGATAAACCCCCAGAAAATCGAAACCTTTGTCACACCCCTTCTGGTACCTCCCTTACAAATGACCGAATTCACCCTCATAGTTTTACATATATGCTACTTATTTGACAGAAAATTTTGATTTTTATCATATGTTTACTTAAAATGTTTGTACGAATGCGCAGTTTTAAAGGTAGAAGTCATATAATATGACTTATGCATTGTATTTCGGGAATATCAACCGGTCCTGAAATATTACTTTTTAAGAGGTTTAAAAATGCATGGACAAAAATTGATCATTCCAATTTTAAACCTGGCATATCGGATGATCTCATATTAAGACAAGTAAAGAATTCTGCGAATGCTATTTGTTTTGCCGAAAATCAGCTTAAGGAGTTTCAGCCACGAGAGGACTACAAAGAGCTACGTAAGCTGACAATAATATTCTGCGGGATGTTCCAAAAACACAAATATTCTTCAGAGTACCAGCAGGTCTTCACCGTGCTAGATGGAAGGCTTAGGCAATATATTCCTTAAAAGTATATTTATTCAGAGAGCAGTTCAAGTTAAACGAAAGCGAATTATGTGGAATACAGGATGTTTGCATTTTTATAATTAATATTTACCTTAAATATTGGTTTGAATCCACTTCTGGACCTTCTGCTTCAAGAAATGACCTACAGTTATTAAAAGACTTGAAGGCTTATGCAACAATTAATAAAGAGACAGCGCCAATAGCCTTAAAAAAAATTCTAGGTCATCTCTGGTATTTTTAGGAAGAGCTAGTTGGATTTGCATTTTTGATGACAAAGTTTCTCATAAAATTAAGAAGAAGATGGTTGAAGATTGGGAGCAAGATGCAGACTTTAAATTAAGTAAAGAATTAGTTCGTTCTAGGTTGAAGGTTGTTAATGATATTGTTGAACACGGAGTGGCCTTGATGCAGGAATACAATAAATTGCATACACATTATGGAGAACAGAAGCAGTTCCTATTATTACTGGTGAAAGAATTTAGAAAAAATATTCAGATACAAAAAAATCTACCATGTGTAAAAAATAATTTACAATATTTTAAAATTTAAAGAAAATTGTATGCAGTAATACAGTTGTTTATAATTATATTTTTTAATGTTAAGTTTTTCATGCAATGAATTCTTGTTTAATATTAATATATTAAATTTTTATTTTAATATTATTTTTTAACTGTTTAATTTAATTTTTATTTTCGAAATGTACCTTTTTAAATAATAATACAACAAAAACTGATGAACAAATGTGAAATAAATCATTTCTTATTAACTGTACTGTAAAAATTCCTAAGTTGGGCTGATAATTAGTGGAGGGGGGGCAAGACAATAGCGTTGCATTATCTATGTTGAATATCTAACAACATTCATTAAAATAGATTTATATTTAAGATAAGCATTAGTAAAATTACAGTAAGCGTATATCTTTAGCAAAATATAAATAAATTCAGCATACTTACAAAAAAATGTATGTAAAAATATGGGGGTTAATTCAGCCATTTGTATGGGTGGTACCAGAAGGAGTGTGACAAATGTTTTGATTTTCTGTGAGTTTATCTGTTATTACAAGGTTATTAAACTGACCAAGTTTAAATGCCATCCAGCTGTCCATTTGGAAATTATTGTTAAAAAATAATTTGTCTAAAAAAAGGTAATTTTGTATGGGAGGTACCAGAAGGGGTTGGTCGATATAGTCCATATTCACCCACTGGTCAAATTTTTGCATGTGTTCATCTCACACAAAATTTTATTGAATTCAGTATTATTACTAAAAAGATATGTAGGTAAAAATATAGGGGTTAATTCGGTCATTTGTATGGGAGGTACCAGAAGGGGTGCGACAAAGGTTTTTATTTTCTGGGGGTTTATCTGCTATAACAAGGTAATTAAACTGGCCAAGTTTAAATGCCATCCAGCTGTCCGTTTGGAAATTATTGGTAAAAAATAATTTGTCTAAAAATAGGTAATTTTGTATGGGAGGTACCAGAAGGGGTTGGCCTATATAGTCCAGAGTCACTCACGAGTCAAATTTTGGCATGTTTTCATCTCACACAAAATTTTATTGAATTCAGTATTTTTACTAAAAAGATATGTAGGTAAAAATATGGGGGTTAATTCGGTCATTTGTATGGCAGGTACCAGAAGGGGTGTGACAAAGGTTTTGATTTTCTGGGAGTTTATCTGTTATTAAAAGGTAATTAAACTGACCAAGTTTAAATGCCATCCATCTGCCCGTTTGAAAGTTATGGGAGAAATATTAATTATCAAAAAATAGGTAATTTTGTATGGGAGGTACCAGAAGGGGTGGGGCGATTCTGCCTATTTACAATTCCATTACTTCGTTATGGAAATTATTAATACTGAAAAATTTTCATAAGGATCAGTTAAGGTTTACTCGAGTTATTCAGCTTATCCCTCAGGATGACGGTAAAATTTTGAATTTCAAACCCCGGTAGCGACCCCTAAACCTTTAAGAAAAAAATTAAAAAAATTCACATAGAGTTTTTTTATACGTCTTAATAAAATTTTTACTTGGCCCATGAAAAATTCCAAAAACATTTTTTTTTTGCCAAATAAGAATCAACCTAGTTAGTATGTTTGCAACGTATGGACTCGAAAACGGCTGTGCCGATTTTGATGAAATTTTCAGAGCATCTTCAGAATAACCCCGCGGATAACATAGGCAATACATTGCTTGGAGTTTTCCACATTTAGGGAATAGAAGTTGGCAATTCGTTGCTATTTCATTTTACTCAAACCATCCATTTAATTTATATACTTAGCTATTGTAAATCACATCTTCGGGGATCTATGAAATAAATTAAATATAAACACATCACTAAAACCTTAAATATTTAAATACATTATGCACAGCAATGAATTGATTTTATACATATAGTTTCTTAGTGAAATTTTCTAAGAATTCTTCGTACTTTCCAATACTGATATACGATTAACAGGTTTTTTTTTTGACGCGAACTAATTGATTCGCCCCAATGATCAGGCTATTTCGAACTAAATAAGTTAAAAGTGCCGAGGCGCTGCCCACGCACTTCAATAGTTAACTTTTTAACTTTATCAAATAATGGTCCGTACACCAGGCAGTTGAGGATGCGCAGACTAAAATAGTGATTTTTTTAATTTACTTTACAGGTATGTATTTTTCAAATTCTTGTCAGAAGAGCGAATCGGTAATAAATCATATAGATAGAAAAATTGAGCAATATTCATTGTAGTTATACTACAATGGTTAAATTTTTATAGTATATCAGTGGTAACATTAGCAAACAATTGTAAATAACCTATGCATGGGGTATTTTTCTTCACATATGGAAATTCTGATAGGTATAAGTGTAAATCTAGCTGTCATACTAATGAAGTATGATAGACTTTTTTTAGTATACATTGCAAAATCACTATGTAAAAACTAAACAAGAACAACGTTTACAAATCTTGCAAATTTATTTTCAAAATGCACGTTCTGTTCGACAAACTTATGGAGCCTTTTGTGAAGTTGAGGGTGCATATAATGATACATCCAGCTAATAGAAGCCATCGACGCTGTAGACGTTAGTGTGACAGGGGACTCGAATTGCTGAGGAATGATCTTGGCCCACATTAATATAAAATCCAACTGCTAGAAGAACTAGAGCCAGTGGGCGATCAATTGATTTTTTTATTTATCATGTCATTGCACATTATTTGAAGGAGAAATGGTTCCAACACGACGGTGTTAAGCCAAACATTGGTGACCGAATTATCCCAAAAAATGGTAATACGAGTTCAATACAAAGATAGTATTCGGGAATATTATTGATCCGCGTGAGAAGAAGACATGTCAAAAGAAGTTCTTATGACCAAAGGCATGAAGCTTCAAATGTAATTTTCATTTGCGGTCAATAGGAGAAGGCATAACAAAAATGTTTTTTTATGCCCAAAGAGATAGTTAGTATACAGATAGCCCACGCTACTACGGATCAAAATAAATAATTTTGATCTTTAGAGGAATGTCTGTTTCCGATTTGTGGAAGAAGTGGTTTTTCGCCCTACATACAGAAAAAACTTAATCTACATGTCGGCACTATAGATATGACTTTGCTGATGAATTTTTATTAGCATTTACAACAACAAAACTTAATTGGTTAACTTTAATGTTAAGGAGTTACTTTAAATAAGTTACAAAAGTAAATAAACTCAACATATTATTGTCGAGCTTAAGTACCGTTTTCAAAGTACTTTGTAGACCTAAATGTGAAATATATTACATGTTAATATGCAATAGCGAAGCATTGCCGGGCCCACTAGTACAGCTTATAAATACTACTTGACCTTAAGAATGCATGACCGATGATTGGAATCTGAGTGTTCAATCTCCTATGCTTCAAATAGGCGAGCCAAGTGTGTACATCAACTATTAAGGGATCAGCCTTTTACCCATCGCATACGATGTCATGTCGAGTGTGTTGTGTGAATCTTAACAATCCTGGTTGGATTTTATCAGTGTGGCTTTAGAACTGGTAAATCCGCAACCGATCAGATATCAGATCATACCCTGGCAAAGACACAAGATATGCTAACCACAACTTGTCATCTTTTTCTCGATTATAAAAATGTATTCGATGTATGTTTAGTCTGTTATGCCTTCAAGCTGATACGCCTTTGTGGTATGACACTGGTCGTACGAAGACATTTTTTACAAAGCGATGCTTTGGACAGGGTTATAATCTGTCATACGATCTTTGTAAAATCCTAATGGAGATAATCAAGCGGAGAAACGCAGCGAACACGTGTGGTACAGTTTAAAAAACTTGGTTTTTTTGTATCGGCTCGACTTTTCGCGATATACCGTTATGTCTAAAACTAAGGCACTTCGACTACAAATATTTAAATAACTTGAAAACGGTTCACCATATTAAATTAAAAAAAAAATTGAAACTCGTCAATAAAATTATCTTTAATCCGTGCTTACATTGTTTTTAATTTGGCCTAGTAGTTTCAGAGATATCGTTGTAGTTTAAAAAAAAATAACAATTTTACAAAAACAAAAAAAAAATTGTTTTTTAAAGATTCATAAAAAAAATAATGCAACAAAAATCACAGTGTTGGTCTTAAAACATTAAGTTTAATATAGTTTGAATCAAATGAGCTATATTTCAATGAAATCTGTGCACAACTTTTGATTTTGTCAACAATTTACTGAGATAACTAAATTTACAAAAATCGCGATTTCCATACAGAAA
Organism: Muscina levida; assembly: GCA_964034835.1. Lineage (NCBI taxonomy): Eukaryota > Metazoa > Arthropoda > Insecta > Diptera > Muscidae > Muscina > Muscina levida. The sequence continues at coordinate 124,171,305 of OZ035882.1, forward strand.
TAACATTTATTAATATGTTTGTGAAAGTGTAACTCTAGCAAACCTTAACGGATCGTTATGAAAATTTATCAGTATTAATATTTTTTGAAACGAACTTATGGAATTGTTAATAGGCGGAATAGCCCCACTCCTTCTGGTACCTACCATACAAAATTACCTATTTTTGGATAATTAATATATCTTCGATAGCTGCCAAACAGACTACCGGAGGATATTTAAATTTGGTCAGTTTATTTATCTTGCAAAAATAGACAAACCCTAAAAAAATCGAAACCGTTGCCATACCCCTTCTTGTACCTCCCATACAAATGACCGAACTCACCCCAATAGTCTTACATACATATCTTTTTTGTAAGTACACTGAATTCAGTCAAACTATGCGTAAGTTTTACGGTTATGAAAATATGAATCAGGAATGAATTTGCACTATATCGGGTGATCCCTTCTGGTACCTCCCATACAAAATTACCTATTTTTCGACAATTAATATTTCTACCTGAACTTCCAAATTGACAACTGCCGATTAATTAAATTTGGTCAGTTAATTAATATTGTAATAGGAGGCAAAACTATAAATTAAACTATAAATAAATTTTCAAATTTGTCATGATTTTTAAAAATACAAAATTTTAATTTTTTTTGGGTAGAAACAAAAAAATGCGAAAAATCTGTTATCACCGAACTTTGCATAACTCATTCAATTTTCAATCGTTTATTATGTACTTACATGTTTTAGAAAGCTTTTTTATTATGATATTCAATAAAGCTAATAAAAACAACAATTTGCCCCCAACCGATTAACTTATAGCGTGAAGAAAATTAAAATGTGTAATTTTTTTTATTATTTTTTTTTTAATAAAACATCCGTTACTTAGTCATTTTTTTGCGATATTCAAAAATTGGATTTTTTTCAAAGGTAACAACGATATCTTTAAAAAAAAAAACAAAATTTTAAAATCCGGCTTATGAAAAAAAAATATGATTTTTTGAACTATAATTTTTTGGAAAAAAGTCGAAAATACGATTAGTACCTGTAACTTAAAAATTTCGAGCTGATGCAGAAAAATGGAGATTAGATTTGAAATCAGCGACCTCAAATTAGTAAAAAACTGCTATAGAATTTCAAACAACACTCAAAAAGTTCAATTTTGTTCCCTTGTGTTATCAATCATACGCCTAAAGTATTATCTATATATATAAAAATGGTGTGAAAAATGTTTTGCTGAATTTTTTTTCAGTTGTTCGTAATTGCTAGAGGAAGGTTTATGTAAAAGATTTTGGGAAATCCTCCGGAAAAGCCGGAAAATTGGAAAAACCGAAAATATCTTTTGGTATGGAATTTTGTGTGCAATTGTTACGTGTGGCTTTTCGAATGGAAAAACAGAAATCGTCAAGCGAGAACGCTGGCCCAGTTTGCTCAATTTATTTGTTGAAGTTTTTCGTTATTGGCAGGGTGTTGTGATTCATTAATTGTAAGTCATTAATATTTTCGAGTCGTTAATTGCTAAGCTACCAATTAAGTATTTTTGGCATAGTTGCACAAAAACACAACTGAAATTGGAGCAAGTACAACACGAGCCATTCGTTGTTCCAGTTGTTTTCTTGCTCCGTCATTCTGCATGTTGACAAAATAAGGTCGAATTGCATTCATTGGATTTCCGCATGACGTTTGCTTATTACATAAATGGGCAAAGTCGCAATTGCTGATCGGCAGAATTGCAGTTTGGGTTTTTGGACAACGGTGCAGTAATGGTAATGTAGGGTAAAATAAATAAAAAAAACGTAGAATAGTCATAATAATAATGAAAGAAAATAAATAAAAGGGAACTGGAGACTGGAAAAAGTCTCAGCTCCAAACAACCAGAAGACATATGAACATGCTTGGAAAATTACAGCAAGGCCGATGTGGTAAGTAAAACCTCTCCTCCCCCTTCCCCCCTATACTGTGAATTAGTGCCCAAAGGCGCTGACTCCCCCTAGCGCGGTGCCTCGCGTCGCAAAAGGGCAACAAGGACAGCCTCAGAGGCAGTCCTTGTATTAGGGAATATTAGTCTTTGCATCCTTTCCTTTTTGCTCAATTCCTTTTCCCGGGTACCCGGTATCCCCGCGGGTACCCAACCCGTTATTCCTTTCATTGGGTATCCGCTCTCTCCGCGGGTACTCAACAAGGGGATTTTTATGCAAAAAAATGTTGGGAAAATCCTTCGTCGAGAAATTTGTGTGCAATTGTTACGAAAAGGCTTTTCGAATGGAAAAATAAAAAATTGTTAGCGAAAAACTTGGAAAACTCCAGAAAACGCAAAAAAAATTGTTCGCAAGATTTGACGATTTTGAACGATGTTATTTATAGTGGAAAATTTCGGATAAATTTTAAAAAATATATATTGATACACTATGCAATATTAACCTATTTGATAATTTTTTCAGAAAATTAGGTTATCTAATTGGATTGCGGGTATTCATTCCGTAACGGCTTTGTAGTTTTTTTGGGAGAGCTATTTGCTTGACTAAAGCCTATTAGACGATCAAACCTTAGATGACGTAAACGTCGTGCAATAATAAGTTAGACTATATACAGTTCATCATTGATGTCCTTAAATTCCCTGTGTACTCTGGATGGTGGGATGTGCGCCGCATTTCGGAAGGCTCGCCAAAATTTAAATGTGCTCGATAACGAACTCAAAGCTTGCCGATGCGACCGTTTCTGCGTTAGAGATTCAAATTCGTATATTATCATCGGAGTCCGAGTGTCCCGACAGGATGACAAGTGCTGCAATCCGCTGTCGACCTTGGCAATGCCAGCGCCCAATCGTTCGATGCAAGATACATTCGATTTTAACGGGAGCAAGACTATAATCGAGATGAGCTGACCGAAAGAGATAGTAATTGTTGCGAGAATGCAAAATCAACATTTGGGATAAATGCGCGATGGCGAATAAACGAGCTTTGGAAGTAGTTGACCGAACGATAAAGGATTTACGAGGTGATTTAAAACGATTTTGTGTGGCTATGATATTGCTCACGAAATCTACTGCTGCCGATATACTTAAGCCTTGCTTGAAATTGTCGAACATGAGGGTCGCATTGCAGAACCTCCCATTGTCTGCTGAATTCTCGAGGCAACTACTGGCGCCTCGCAATGGCCAAATTCGTTTTGATGTTTCGACTGAATTGATATCGTTCCCTGCAAATTTTTGCAGATTTACATCGTCGAAGAGGAACTCTTCACTAAAGTGTTCCACAGCATTGCACAAAATTATAAAATCTAGATTGGATTAATGATTGAGCAATACCAGCAGCAAAGAATAGAGACGTCGATAACAACAATGCAATCTAATTTTTCAACTCGCTTGATGTGCCGCATAATTTACAGATGAAGGTGCAGAATCTGAATCAACCGAAATTGTGCAACGATTGCCCTTCAAGAAACTGATAAACAATGTGATTTAACCGACGATCATCAAGGGCAAATTCAAAGAAGAGGAAGTCCTTCCCAGTTCGGTTGGATTTGCCAATTACAATCAATAAATCGCAAGGCCAATCGTTGGAAGTATGTGGGATTAAACTCTAACTTTCCTGTTTTTCATGAAGTCATCTGTACGTTGTCTTTTCTGTACGTTGCCTTTTTTAGGAGAACCGCCTTCGTTGTTTGTTTTTGTGGCGGAAAACTAATCAAAAACCATTTTTATACCATCACCCTTAGGGATGAGGGTATATATCATTTGATACGAAAAAAAGTGTAACGCATTAAAGGAGACGAGTTAGACCCCAAGTATCTTAAGACCAAATTCGTTTCAGAACTTTTTAAGAAGAATGAGCTATGTCCGTCTGTCTGGCTGGCTGGCTGGTCAGCAGGATAACTCGAGTAAACCTTAACAGATCGGTATGAAAATTTACCAGTATCAATATTTTTCAAAACGAACTTATGGGATTGTAAATGGGCTGATGGGCCCCACCCCTTCTGGTACCTCCCATACAAAACTACCTATTTTTGGAAAACTAATAAATATTTCTTCCATAACTTCCAAACGGACAACCGGAGGATGTTTGAATTTGGTCAGTTTATTTATCTTGCAAAAGTAGACAAACCCTAAGAAAACCGAAACCTGTGCCCCACCCATTCTGGTACCTCCCATACAAATGACCGAATTGACCCTTATAGTTTTACATACATATCTTTTTTACAAGTAAACTTAGATCACTCAAATTTTGGGTATGATGTTTGCTTTAAATATTAGACTCAGGTATGAATATGGACTATATCGGTTCACGCCTTCTGGTACCTCCCATACAAAATGACCTATTTTTGGATATTATATATTTCTCCAATAACTTCAAAACAGTCACTTGGGGGATTATGAACATTGGTCGATAAATTAATGTTGTGATAGGAGGCGAAACCTCAGAGAGCCTAACTATTTGACACACCCCTTCTGGTACCTCCCATACAAATGACCGAATTGACCCTTATAGTTTTACATACATATCTTTTTTGCAAGTAAACTTAGATCACTCAAATTTTGTGTATGATGTTTGCTTTTAAATATTAGACTCAGGTATGAATATGGACTATATCGGTTCACGCCTTCTGGTACCTCCCATACAAAATGACCTATTTTTGGAAATTATATATTTCTCCAATAACTTCAAAACAGTCACTTGGGGGGTTATGAACATTGGTCGATTAATTTATGTTATTATAGGAGGCAAAACCCTAGAAAACCTAACTATTTGACACACCCCTTCTGGTACCTCCCATACAAATGACCGAACTCACCCCCATAGTATTACAAACATATCTTTTTTCTAAGTGCACAGAATTCAGTCAAATTATGAGTAATTTGTACGCTTATGAAAATATGAATCAGGAGTGAATATGGACTACATCGGGTCACCCCTTCTGGTACCTCCCATACAAAATTACCTATTTTTGGAAAATTAATACTTCTCCCATAACTTCCAAACGGACATTTGAGGGGTAATGAAAATTAGTTGGTTAATTTATATTGTGATAGGAGGCGAAACCTCAGAAAACCTAACTATTTGACACACCCCTTCTGGTAGCTCCCATACAAAGGACCGAACTCACCCCCATAGTCTTACATACATATCTTTTTTTGTAAGTGCACAGAATTCAGTCAAATTATTCGTAAGTTGTACGTATGAAAATTTGAGTTAGGAATGAATAAGGACTGTATCGGTTCACCTCTTGTGGTACCCCCTATCAAAATTAAATTTTTTTGAAAAATTAATATTTCTCACATAAATTCCAAACCGGCACCTATACCCCCTACACAAATAAGTAAAGTTTTGGACGAATTTGCACCACAAGAAGGGGAAAAAATATACATAAGTAATTTTATTTTAATTAAAAATCTATTCATTTCAATAACTCAAGACTTCAACAATATCTTATATTGGGTGATGGTATTTATCAGTCAGTTTACCTGACTGAAATTTCTGTACTGGTTTATCATATCACTCTCTACTCAGTTTACTGAAGGCATTAAATTGGGACAAGACAAAGTTCGCCGGGTCCTCTAGTTTTATGTTTAATATCTTAATTTTTGCATAATTATATATCGTAACATAACTAAAGTTTTTAAAATGACTGAAAAAGGCCATGCCCCACCATTATAGTTGCGGGCCACTACAGAAAAATAAGCATTTGTCTGCCACCCACATTTAAAAAAAAAAAAACATTTACAAAGACTTTTCTGCTCTCAGCAAACGATACATATGCAAATACAAAAGAAATGCAAACAACATTCCTCGAGAGTTTCTTTCATGTCTTTAGCCTTTGTGTCGATGCACTTGATACCGGTAGTCCCAAAAAAGTAAAACAAAAACTTGAGCTGGCTCACATATTGAAGGGCCACCGCCTGCGTAAAAGTAAGAGAATATTTGTGATTTTTTTAACTTTATTCACAGTCTTTTTCTTTAATGGATGCACAATTCAGTTGCCAATGCAGAGCACGCAATGCAAACATAAGCCAACTATGTCCGCGTGGGTATCGCAATTTATAATCCTTTACCGGCTTACGAGTTGGAAACCGCTGTTTGCACTTGTTTCATTTCATGTTGAAGATGGGCCAAAAGAGTGATTAATGTTGGCATCTGCTTGTTAGGACTGATATGTTTTATGTTGCATGTGCAGTAGGATGTCCCGAATTCAGAGATTTTTGGAGTACAGCCTTGCGTAAGGTCTCTAACGACGCGTATGTTAATTAAAAAAAATTAATTACAAGTAAAAAATAAAAAAAATTTCGGATGTGATTTCCCATTCCCAACCAGCGTTTAAAGTCGGCGATAGTAATGTATTTTGTCCAAAAAAAAAAGTTTTGAATTATTTATTCGCAAACACACCGGTGCGAAAATGGTATCAACGAAAGTGTTTTCATCGTTCGGTTCAAGATCTTTTATATTATTGATAATATAATTTGTTTTATAAGAGTTGTATAAAATGGATTATGTTGACACGATGGTTTCTTGAAATTGTTAACACTTAAGGTTGTGATAATGAGTGGAGAAGGCACAGCGAAGGGTGATTGTAGTTTGGCAACTATCGAAATAGCTATCCGCCCTACCATTTCACACAACTCTTGTAAAACTAATTATATTAGTAATAATAGGATAGATCTTGAACCGAACGATGAAAACACATACATTTTTTCATAATTTTTTAAGTTTAAAGAAGTTTGTAGCCACTATTTTATAAAGACACCCTAATGTTTACAGAAAATGCAGGCTTTCATAAGTACAACGCATACTTGTTCGTTTTAAAATTGGTTAACAAATGGTAAGTTATTATTGTTTTTCATGGAAAGCCCTATAATCACAAAAACCTATATGAGCATGCTTCGTATAGAACTAGAGAGAAGCATGAAGGAATTTTGCGAAATTCGGACATTTAAGGCTAAATAGTCCAAAAACGGATAAAACTGGTACATACCATCAGATCAAACTGGTAAAGCTATAATCACAAAATCTATTGGAGCATATTCTCGATAGAATTAAAAAGTCGAGCGTTGAGGTTTTTCGATATTCATAAAAAGGTCCAAAAAGAGATAATACTGGTGCCATCACCCGGACCGAGCGGCTGATAGTGTGACACTATTGTAAGGACGATACGGCTTTGACCAAACGCTTGATCTAAGAAACATGAAATTTGTTGTAAATATTCCTTTTAGAAAAATAAATGTAGCAAATTAAGGTTTTTTCTAAATACTAATTACACTGTGCAACAACCAAAATCGAAATGGGATGAAACCAAAAGCAAATGGAAGTTTACGTCATACAAAACAAAACCCTCAAGGGTTTTTTTTAGTTTAGTGCGAGATCCCCAAATAGGGCAAGTTGGTAGTAGTAGGTGGTAGTAGTTTTTGTCCGATCATGCACATCTTAGAACTTAGCTATCTAATTCTGATTTTTAAATCCGAAAAATGTGTACTAAGTTCAATATTTTCATCTAACATAAAATTCTTAAAACACTTGCGTAAGAAGGGTCAGTCTGCACTTTTTTCGATGGCCAATCAGGTTTCGTTAACAATGTCATGACAAGTCAAAAGAGACAAACTGCTTCGGCAATCATTAAATCATTCTTTACTCTAAACTTATAAAGATAAAATTATAAAAATTGAGTATATTTAGAAGAAATCCATAGCCTCCAGTATGTAATTTTTTCAAACATTTTTATTGCAAGTTTTTAAGGATATTCAATGAAAATTTGTTGAAAGGATAAAAATTTCACTTTTATCCTGATTGTCAATGTCACCAATGTAGGACTAGGAGGAGTACAAAAATAATAACATATTAAAATCTTGCAAAATCCTTTTAAAATTAAAAGTTCTTTAAAAAGGAACGAAAAATGCAGAGAAAAAAGTGACGTAACTTTACATTATCAAAAAAGGTTATTTTTGTGACACCTGATATTTATTCCAATGTTATTTTTTCCCAATAATTACATTTTTTTAAAAAGTAAAAAGTTACTTTTTATTTTTCTTCTTATTCTATGTAAACATGAGGAATGTATGTGCAATGTAGAGGCAGATGGGGAACTACAATAGGCTGAACTGCCAGATAGGCCTTTTCGAGTAATTAAGAGAAATATTGTTATGTAAAAAAGGCCAAACTGCACTATGTTGGTTTAATTTATTATTTGAAATAGGTATACAATTGCCATTTCTAGAACCAAACATTTTATTGGAAACAACAGATTTACCCTTCTAACGCAACACTATAGGTACGTTAAAAATATTGTTCTAATTCAGTGTGTAATGATAATGCTTTCCTAAACGAAATTGCTGCTGCCAGAACACACAAATTTTGATTGAAACAATTTCAAATTCCTAGGACACTTTGCTGCCGAATTAATACAAAAAGGCCGATTTTTTTAGATAACTGGTGGCAGACATCTACTTTAATATCTCCATCTTTACCTTTTTGTGCATCATATTTTAACAGATAGTACTTTTTACCTCCTCTTTTCTCTTTTATCAACCAAATATTAAAAAGAAATAGATTTTTCAAACAGAGGTTGCCTGAAAGAATTTTTTTTTCTCAAAAAGTGCACATTCATACTTAGGCAAAATGTTCAAAACTATCTTCTGTATTTTCGGATTTTTTTTTATGTTTAACAATTTTAAACAATTTTTTAAAAGCTTTTATGAATTTAAAAAAGAAAAAAAAATTACATTTATCCCAATAATCATGTGCAAGTTTTTGCAACAACGTATTTTCTTTTTTAAACTTTTTTATTATATAACCAAAATACTTCAAAATACTCGTTATCCATAAAGTTGGTTCCATTAGACTCCTGATTGTTGTTCTTTGCCGCTACTAAAAGTAAACACAAAAAAGGGCCCACTGAATTCTGTTTACAAAATCTTTGAGAGTGTCAACTTTGATAGTTTGTAACATAACGGTTAACTGCCGTTCTCTAAAACAAAATATGTTTTTTGTTGCATCTGAGTGTTTTCTATAAGATTTTGGTTAAAATAATTCATTTAAAGATCCTAAAAAAATTGAGTTTTGGCCAAGAAAAGTGGTCTGCTGGACCACCGTGCAGCGTTAAAAAATCACCAACTTCAAATGCGTGTAAAAAATAATCTCGCACTAACCTCAAAAAATCCCATGAGTGTTTCGCTATATATAAGGTCAACTTCCATTTGCTTTTGGTTTCATCCCATTCCGATTCCAAAAGTTCAATTTCGTGTAACAGTGTTATTGGTGGTAGGAATAAATAAGAGTAATTGCTATTTCAAAATAAATAGTGAATTTAGGATTTTTTAAATCTCAATTAAGGGAGGTGGAAATACGCATGCCACTAAATCAGAAAAATTTCTGTTGTAACCAGAGTGCTCGACACCGAAAATCGTCTAAACAATTTTTTCTACGAAACCGTATGCCGGTTTTTTCAAAAATGTCATACTCAAATACCTGGTTTAACCGATTTTGCAAAATGGGATAAAATCAACTTTTTTATAGGTGGAGTCACTTGGTTGTTAACGATATTCTTTGCAAATCTATCATAAAAATATAATACAATACAAACATTCATTGAAAAAAAATGATGTTGGATGACTGTTTCAGATCATTATGAAATGGGTGCGAAGCCGCAAATAAGATCACCACATAATTGTGAAATCCATAAGATACAGTTGGAATCTTATTTTGAAATATGGTGGGATGTCACCATGAAAAGGAGAAGAAGCCGTCGATATTCACAACTTTAAGTGCACTTATATTCTTAACAAAGAGTCTGATCGCAAAAAGAAGCTTAATTTATGATCACCATACAATAGCTGGGAAATTACCAAGATACAGCTGATATCTCAACTTAAAATAGGTTGGGAATTTAACCTGAAATGGTTGTCAAGCCGCCGATATTCATATGAAAAACTTTAAGTGCCTTTATCTCCTAAACTAAGCGTCCAATAATAAAAATAGGTTAACTTGTAATTTAAAATTGAAGCAAACTGAATTCAAAAAGTCTATTTAATTGAAAATATGCTAAGACGACATAGCGTATTTTAGAATTAATCTTTAAAAAATGTTGAAAACTTTTCAAGTTATTGAGGTTTGAAATCTAGGAAAAATAATTTTTCACTTTTAAAACTATAAAAGTGGTCCTTAATATAATAATTTTCCACACCAATAATTTTTTTGTCGAGGGATCGGATCCTTAAGAAGAGAATTGTTTAGTTGTATGAACAAAAAGCACCAGAAACCAGTAAGAAAGTTTCAGTCGGGCAACCCGACTTACATATACCATCACACTCAGTAAAACAAAACAAAAATTCTATTATATTGATATTATTACTCGATTTCTAAATTGGACGGAATGGTACCTTTGTATGGGAGGTACCAGAAGGGGCGTGTCTAGACTTCCAGTTTTTTCTCAAAAGCTGTATCCCGCTATAGCTTTACAAAATAAAGAATTTGGGTACGATCGAGTTGGATTTATTGATATTATTACTTTATCTCTAAAGTGGGCGGAAAGGTACATTTGTATGGAAGGTACCAGAAGTTGCGTGGTTAGAATTCCAATTTTTTTCACCAAAGCTTTATACTGTCATAGCTTTACTAAGTACAGAATTTGGGTACGATCCCGATTTGTGTATTGATATTATTACTCGATTTTTAAAGTTGGCGGACTGATGTACCAGAAGGGGCGGGGCCAAGTAGCCCATTTGCAATACCGTAAGTAGTTTTGAGGAAATATTAACTCGTTGCTAAATTTCAAAACATTTGGTTGCGTCTTTCGAAAGTTATCGTGCGAACCAGCCGGACAGACAGACGGACATGGCTCAAGCGACTTAAAAAGTAATGAATCGAATTTGATTCAAAGAAACCTACGGTCTAAGGTGACTCCTTCTATGTGTTACACTTTTGGGTCGTATCAAATGATATATACCCTCATCCCTATGAAGAATAAAACTGGAAGTCTTGCCGCGCTCCTTCTGGTACCTCCCATCCAAATGTAGAAATTGAGTAATAATATCAACAAAATAGAAAATTTTATGTTTTACTGAGGGTATACGTATGTTGCCCTACTGAAACTTTCTTACTGGTTTTATGTTCTGTTACAATTTTGTGGCCACACTTCTTACCCTTAACATAACTGTATCCTCTCTCCAACCCTAACACCCCAAGTTTCAATCGGCAGACGCGTTGTCCTAAAGCAGTGTACTTTTTCCTATGCATCTTTTTCCTTGGTACTTACCACTGACAAATATTGTTGCGAAAATAAGTAATCCCTCTTGTGGCTCTGTGGTTTTCTTCTCGAATACCACCATATAACCTTACAACAAACATTAATGGTTAGTAACCATTGGTTACTAAAGTACTTGAAATATTGCAGAAGCAATATTAGCACGACCTTTACAATGGTTGACACTGTGGTTGCATTAATTGCTACAGCGTCATTTTTTTCCTGCTAAATGTTAGTTGCCCTAGCTAGTCTATCTTGCGATGGATGCGATTACATTTTACACTGTTTTTGTTATTCATTTTTGCAGTTTTCCCTTCTTGTATTGTGACCACGGAAACTTGCAATTTAATTGGTTTCGCTGCTTTTTTATATATACGCGACTCATTTAGCTTAAGGGGTAGTTGCTAAATCCTTCCGTACCGCAATGTAAACCACCAATGCAATTCTAAGTAAATGCTTTGGAAAAAAAGTTTTTTTTTTCATTTTATCTAATGTCCGGTAATTGCAATGTTTTAAGTAAGGGCGCAGAGTACCTAGCAAAATAATTTAATTAATGTTGCAAACTAAGTTTGACATCAAATTGATGTAGGTCAAATTTTGTTGCTTATTGCTGTTATTTATTAATATCAATGTTAAATAATTTATCTTATTTTGGCTTTGCCTTAGGCGAATATATTTAAACATTTTCTATAAATGTGAAATTAAAGTTAGGTACTCTAAAAGTACTTCTATTATATCATGTTTTTGTTCTACCAAAAAGTAATTATATTGTTCCAAAAAGTACTCTTTTTGTACTTTCATTTAACTATGCAATACTTTAATTGTACCAAATGTACTTTCGTTTTCCCAGAAAGGTGCGTACTTTAAACAAAATATATTTCCAGTGTATCAAAAAGTACTTTTAGTGTTGAGGGCTGTTGTTGACAAAGGTGTTTTATCGACGACCCTTAATAATTGTGATGAATGGAGAATGATGAAAATAGTGCCTATTCATAAACATTGAGGATTTCAGACTTATATCGCTAATATCGGTTTTTATCAAGAGTATTAACTTGATGTTAAAGAATCAGATGATGCAGCATTGTGAGGGACAGGATCTCTTGCCGTATAGATCCTTTGGATATAGAAGAGGGAAATCAATTAATATGTGCATAACCGATTTGATGCACAGAAAGTTTACCAAGTTTCTTAGAGGAGATATCATGTCTTCGATTGCAGCAGGCGAACATAAGAGTTATTGATGAATCCAAAAAGTTAAGTGGTTTTTTGGATGGTTGACGTTCCTGAAAGGTGGACTTTACCCAACAGTTGCGCTAAATGTTTTCAAAAGCCTTTTCAGAGAAAAATTAGAATTTTCCAGATCCACAAAGGCACACACCTATCAACAAGAAAATACGTTTTACAATGCTTTATTGAGGAAAAGCCTTGATTTTTCCCCGTCTACATTATTATATTGTATTTATGCTCTCGCTAACGAGATTCCGCCTCAGTATAGCGGCCTATTTCTCGCGACAATTTAGATTATTAATGTTAATGTTATTATTATGAATGAATTATTAATGTGAATGTTAATCCCAACATATTTCAAATGATTGTTGACAATCCTTAAATTGCATCGAGCTACAGTTATAAAGGGTAATTTTTTAAGAGCTACAGGAAAGTTAAAAAAAATAACATAAAATTCAGAAAAATGCATGAATTCTTTATTTGAATCGATAGTACGGTCTATATAATTTAATGTTTGAAGATTATTTCATGCAAATGTTGACCGTGACTGCGCTTTAACATAGCCCCACAAAAAATAGTCTAAAGGCGTTAAATCGCACGATCTAGGCAGCCAATTGACCGGTCCCGAACGTGAAATAAAATGTTCACCGAACTAGCCTCTCAATAAGTCCATTGTTAAGCGTGCTGTGTGGCATGTGGCACCGTCTTGTTGAAACCACATGTTATGCAAATCAAGCTCTTGCATTTTGGGCGCAAAAAGTTGCATATCATCTCGCGGTAGCTGCTTATTAACTTACCCATTGAGCCAAAAATGAGCTTCGTCGCTGAACACAATTTTTCGAAAAATAAGTGGATCTTCGGCCAACTTTCCAAGAGCCCATTCACAAAAAATTCTACGTTGCGGTAGGTCGTTCGGCTTCAATTCTTGCGCCAGCTGTATTTTGAAAGGCTTCACACCTAAATCCCTCCGCAAAATTTTCCACGTTGTTGAGAAACAGAGGCCCAATTGCTGCGAACGGCGACGAATCGATAACACAAGGGAACAAAATGGAACTTTTTGAGTGTTGTTTGGAATTCTTTAGCAGTTTTTTACTAATTTGAGGTTGCTGATTTTAAATCTAATCTCCATTTTTCTCCATCAGCTCGAATTTTTAAGTTACAGGTACTAATCGTATTTTCGCCTTTTTTCCAAAAAATTATAGTTCAAAAAGTCATAACTTTTTTTTCATAACCCGGATTTTAAAATTTTGTTTTTTTTTTGAAGATATCGTTTACCTTTGAAAAAAATCAAATTTTTTAATATCACAAAAAAATGACTGAGTAACGGCTGTTTTATACAAAAAAAAAATACACATTTTAATTTTGTTCACGCTGAAAGTTAATCGGTTGGGGGCAAATTGTTCTTTTTATTAGCTTTATTGAATATCATATTAAAGTAGCTTTCTAAAACATGTATGTACATAATAATCGATTGAAAATTGAATGAGTTATGCTAAGTTCGGTGATAACAGATTTTTCGCCTTTTTTTGTTTCTACCTTAAAAAAATTAAAATTTTGTATTTATAAAAATCATGACAAATTTGCAAATTTATTTATAGTTTTGCCTCCTATTACAATATTAATTAACTGACCAAATTTAATTAATCGGCAGTTGTCAATTTGGAAGTTAAGGGAGAAATATTAATTTTCCAAAAATAGGTCATTTTGTATGGGAGGTACCAGAAGGGGTGATCCGATATAGTGCAAATTCATTCCTGATTCATATTTTCATAACCGTAAAACTTACGCATAGTTTGACTGAATTCAGTGTACTTACAAAAAAGATATGTATGTATGACTATTGGGGTGAGTTCGGTCATTTGTATGGGAGGTACCAGAAGGGGTATGGCAACGGTTTCGGTTTTGTTTTAGGGTTTGTCTACTTTTGCAAGATAAATAAACTGACCAAATGAAAATATCCTTCGGTAGTCTGTTTGGCAGCTATCGAAGATATATTAATTATCCAAAAATAGGTAATTTTGTATGGGAGGTACCAGAAGGGGTGGGGTTATTCCGCCCATTTACAATCCCATAAGTTCGTTTCGAAAAATATTAATACTGATAAATTTTCATAACGATCCGTTAAGGTTTGCTCGAGTTACACTTTCACAAACATTATTTCTGTATGGAAATCGCGATTTTTGTAAATTTTGCCTCAGTAAATTGTTGACAGTTGTGCACAGATTTCAATGAAATAAAGCTCATTTGATTCAAACTATATTAAACTAAATGTTTTAAGACCAACACTGTGATTTTTGTTGCATTATTTTTTTTATGAATTTTTAAAAAACAAAATTTAATTTTTTTTTTGTAAAAATGTTGTTTTTTTTTTAAACTACAACGATGGTGTGTATTATGCTTCTATTGTACACTCTTTGGTCACAAAGTATAGCTATAATTCCACAATATATTTCAAGTTGAGGTTGGACAACTGCGACTAAACATAAACATACGTATATTATATAGAATCATATTTGGCCACAAATTTGAGTTCCACGCATGAACACACAACAGTATTAAATAGGCCAAAAACTGCTGTTCGTTGACAATGTGCATTAACATGTTTTATTCTACCAAGTTCTATTTCACACAAAAAACAAAATATCAGCATCAACCAAGATAACCAATGTAATAGCACAGGAGGCAACAACAGATAATGCTTATTCAATAGCAATATCCAACTCGAACTAGAAACAACACAATTGCGCAAGTACAATTAAAACTTCGTCTTCCTAATACCCACCCGGGTGGATTTTGTAATAACTTTTGGAATTTGTTATCAAAACTTAATACTGTTATGTTGATATTTTACTCATTAACGATTTCGTTATGCAAACGTAGTTCAACGATGAATATGTTCATGCCTGTCATACTGTCGTCAACTTAAATTTTTTTTTGGGGTGCAACAAAAACTGCTCCGTTATTCCAAAGAATATAAACAAGAAAAAAACTATGTTTGGCTTATTTTTAAATATTTTGTGTTGGCGTCAATCGCAATTGAAAGTTCGTGGTCTGTGAACGTGTCATTTTAAGTAAAAAACTAGTGTGCTTATATTAGAAATGACCAGCAGAAGTCCATTAAAACGTCGAATAAAAAATTAAAAAGAAGAATTATTGCAAAAATTTACAAATATTAAAAAAGGAATTGTGTTTAGATAGTGAAACAGACAACTTTGAATCAGTGAATGAGGGATTTCAACTAAATGTAGAAATAATAGGGGAAGACATCGTAGAAAATTGTAAAATACCAAATGAATATGTGAATGATAGTAATTTAAATGAATGCAGCCTTTCTTAAAAATTAAAGGAGTGTTTTAACAGACCTTCAAGAAATTGTGTGAAAGATTTAATAAAAACTCTCTGGGACGGACATATTCATGTTGATTCATTTTATGAGTTTAAGTACCCAATAAAACCTGAAATAGAAGGCATTGGCGGAGGCAAATACCTTCATTTTGGCATGACGCCTAGTTTACAAAAGCTGTCTAAAGAAATGGATCTTCCTGATGTAATTGATATTGACATAAATATTGATGGTTTGCCTTTATTTCGAAGCTCAAAAATCAACATTGGCCTATTTTAATTAGAGTACATAATTTAAAAAGTCAGAGAATTTTTACGATCGATATATTTGCTGGTCACAGCAAACCCAAATGCTGCGATGAATTTTTAAATAAATTTGTTTTTGAGCTATCTGATTGTATGGATGTACGTAGCATGAGGTAAAGGTAAAATTTAAGGGCCGTAATATGTGATGCTCCCGCTAGAACGTATATTGCTGGCACTCCTTCTCATGTGTCGCGACATGGTTGCATGAAATGTACCCAAATAGCGAAAAAGATAGAAAATGTGTTGGCATATTCAACAACATCAGGCACACTAATCTCTGATGAAGATTTTAGATCCAGAAAGTATCAATGTCACCATTCGAAAATGTATTTTGATAAAAAATCGCCTTAAGAAAAACTGGATGTTAAAATGATCTCACAAATAATACTAGACCCCGTGCACCTGATAGACCTTGGAGTAACTAGGAAATTCTTGTTAAGATTTATTAATAACAAAACAATTTTTAAAATCTCTAAAAATTATATAGTAAATATGTCCGAAAAACTACAAGGAATGCGTAAAAATGTTACTCAAGAATTTGCTAGAAAGCCAAGATCATTGGAAGAGGTACTAAAGGGAAAGCCACCGAGTTCAGGCAATTTTTGCTATATACAGGGATTGTTGCCCTAAAAGACTAAGTGCATGAAATGTATATTACGCCTTTCTGATATTGCATGCACAATGATTTGTTGCCCAAAACAACAAAAATCCAACATCGAATCTTCTCAATCTCTCCTTAATCTTTTTGTAGACAACTTTCAGGTTATTTTTCGATCAAATAGGTTCTCAACCTTAATGAAATTGTTGAGTTGTCGATGATCCAATATCAAACACTTCATATCCCTTCGAAAATTATTTGAAGAAAAGTGTAAAAAACCAACTCAAATATTGGAGCAACTATATAGGTGATTTATTGAGAATAAGTTTAATATTTCTTTCATGCAAAGTGGGTTTAGCAATACAGGTAAGAAATATATTAATAAATGCATACTGACAGCAAAAAGCCCTGATAACATTTGTAACATCAAAATTAATGTACCCCTAAAAATTGTGAAATTTTTGCATGGCACGAAAGGCTCTGTAGTTTTCCATCGTTTTAATAATATAAGAAGCTTTCATAAAAAACCCGGCAATTCATAATATCTGAGAATATATTTGTTTAATACGGAAAACTCGAACAATGGGGAAACGTTTTTAATTAAGGATATTGAATGTAAAGCAATGGCTTTACCTTATGACGGAAACTTGATATTAATTCCAATTATACATGGCTGTCATTAAATTTTTGCCATTTAATTGTTCTTTTTCCTAAAAAAACAAGTTACATTTAAATCCTAAAGATTTAAATTTTCCTATACAGCCAAGAATATTTAATTCAAAATGTCTGAAAGCAGCAGCCCTTTAAAAATAATTAATAGCGTCTTTCTTCAGGATGGAAATGAAGGTAAGCTATGATTTTTGAATATAAATATAAAAGTATTCCAATAGGTCCCAATAATCATAAATGTAAATGCGAAGAATTGCTAAAAATTTTAAAAGAACTAAAGAATAAAAGCTATCTTCTATCTGTATATTACAGATTTATATTCATATTTTTCTACTTTCAGTTGCTGTTGAACAAAGAGAGAAAGTAATAACTGGCCAAATGATGTTACTACTCGAAACGTACGCAGATCAAAAAGTTCTCCTCATCAAACTTTTACGACAGCAAAATGACTCAATGAAATTACATCAAAAATTCTCTGTTTCGTCGGCGGAGGATTTAATTGCATTAAATAGCGAAATAAATGATGACAATAAACACACTTATGTAAGTATTAATTAATACCTTTGATATTATTTATATAATTATTAATTGTTTAATTTTTTAGATAAAATTTCTAAACTCGATACAAACCATGTAGAGTTGAAAAAAATTTAAAATGTGTTTTAAGTACAATAGTTGTCATGGCCTACAACATTGATGGCGTTCATGGCAAAAAAAACGTCTCAAAGGACTGGAAAATGAACACTCTGTTCTATTAGGTAATACCAATTTTAAATATTATAATATATTATGTTTTCAGATTACTTTATTTATATTTTTTCAGAATCCATACCAATAACCACAAAATTCGCTGGGCCGGCGTTAGACCAATTAAGAAGAGCTATACAACTGCAAAAGAAGCCTTAAGCAAACTCGGTATCAAAAAAAACAATGTATAGACAAAAAAAAAACTAAAAGTTAATTAGCCCTTTTTATACTTGCATTTTTTAAGTTTTGATTATAGGTTTTAAATAAATTTTTAATTGTTGGTTTCTTTTTATATAAATAAAAATTAAAATAAATTAGGTCTCCAGTCTTTTCATCATGGAAATGTCATTAGTGGAATAACTGGTACATTAGGACAAAAGGAATAGTTGGTTTGTGCTGACTATTGATTTCATCGGTCTAAATAGTTAGTTTAAATATATTAACGATTTTGTTATGTCAGTTGTATCAGTGAAAAAGCTCTTCACATGTTACTAGTGAAATCATTAGTAAAAGGTTATGCGGAAGTAGGGTTGCCAGACGGTCTTGATTTTTCTTGATTTACAAGAATTTTTAATGCTCGCCAAGAATAAAAAAATATAAGATTTGTCAAGACTTTTACAGACTAACCAAATAAAATGCGTTTTTCACAAAGTTGTGTAAAAATCAAATTAAACATTCATAAAAATTTTATTGTGAAAAGTTTTCTTTAAGTGTATTTGTCCGAAAATTTATCAACACTTATATTTTTCTCCTTTATTTAACACTAATAATTTGACAACTTTATACAGCCACAACTCAAGATCGCACCGGTCTTGTTTTTATTGAAAAAATCCTTTATGGCTCTAAAAAGCTACCGACAGACAATGTCAAGTCAGCAAAGTAATGTCAATTCGAAAGTTTTCTCATTTTGTGCTTCAAAGTTTTAAATTTACCAATTACACCAATCGCACTATGTATTGGGACCTGCCGTGGCATAGTGGTTAGAACACGCAACTACCACGCGGGGGATTCCCGGCTCCAGTCATCTACATTTTTCTTTCATTGTCGGCCCTCTCGATGTTGTAGACAGCAACTTTGCAGTATAGTGTCGAGTTATTCGGCATGTCTAGTGAAAGCTTCTCAGTGACGTTTGCATTCGTCGATAAACAAGTAGGTGCCGTATGTTGTGAATATAAATAGAAAGAAATTATGAATTCTTTAGGAATTGTTGTAAGTAAAAGACTCTTTCGGTACCCACATACAAAAATTTCCATATGTCCAGAAATAAAAATAAAATTAATACATTTGTTGGAAAATTGTAATACATAAGTAATTTTATTTAAAAGTTTAGTTTCAATAACTCGAGACTTAAATAATGTCATACATAATGTTAGGGTATTTGTCAGTCAGTTCATCTGACTGAAATATCTGTACTTGATTTGTTTAATGTTTGTATACTTTTTGTACAGAAATTATATTTTTATAAAAAAATAAGTGAAATTGAAATATTAACAATTTCTAACGTATTTTTATTATTTTTTTTTAAATCAAGATTTTTTTTGGTGAATGTCAAGAATTTTGCAATTTGAAATCTGGCAAGCCTATGCGGAAGGTAGCAACTGACTACCGCCAATCTCATCCCCATGTTTAATTCGTCAATCAAAAGCATTGATGGTAGTTTGACAAGTCATGCGTGGTAATTCTCAGTGATTAATCATATCACTAGTCATTCACTAGTTTCGCCAACTGCAGGGGTGTTAGAAATTTATCATGTTTGAATGGAAATGGTCCCGCCGTGTTTTCTAAAGAATAAAAGTGAAAGAATAATAAATTGAATCTAATTGTTCTCTGATGTGATCGTACCAAAAAAAAATTTAAGTCTTACCCAAAAATTAAAAGAGCGGCATGTAAAACACAGACCATCCCGTAATTGTGTAATAAACTTAATTGAAATTCTTAGAGAAAAAAACAGAATCGTAACTCCTATTATAAATTTCATTGCCCGAATGGACCGATAGTCGAAAACATTGATGATGGGGTGATACATGCACATTTGTTATGTCATTCAGTTAAAAGAGGATAACTGAAATCATAAGTCTACCCAAAGATATTGAGATTGATATAAAGGTCGATGGTTTGCCCCTTTTTAAAAGCTTTAAGACACAACTACGGCCAGTTTTAGTAAGAATTACTAACGTAGTCGACCAGTATTTCCAGTTGGTGTTTTCATTGGGAAAAGCAAGCCAGGATCGTGTGAAGGATTTCTTTTAAAATGTATCCATGAATTTTAGTCGTACTGTGAAACTGGAATTAAAAGGAACTATTTATACAATTCGGATTAGAGCAGTTCTGTGTGACGCTCCGGCGCGTGTCTTCATTATAGGCACTTTATCTCATGCATCGCGACACGTGTGCTCAAAATGTACGCAGGTTGCCAAAAAATGTGAAGGAAAATTAACATATAGCACATCAAGTGGAACACTTATTTCGGATGAATATTTTCGTGTGAGAAAATATCCTATTAATTACACAAATATGTATTTAACACAAAAAACGCCGTTACCCAAATACCATTAGATTGCATGCATTTAGTGGATACAGGCGTAATGCGGAAATTTTTATACCATCACCCTTAGGGATGAGGGTATAAATCATTTGATACGAAAAAAAGTATAACACATTAAAGGAGACGAGTTAGACCCCAAGTATCTTAAGACCAAATTCGTTTCAGGACTTTTTAAGACGATTGAGCTATGTCCGTCTGTCTGGCTGGATGGCTGGTCAGCAGGATAACTCGAGTAATCCTAAACGGATCGGTATGAAAATTTACCAGTATCAATATTTTTCAAAACGAACTTATGGGATTGTAAATGGGCTGAATAGCCCCACCCCTTCTGGTACCTCCCATACAAAATTACCTATTTTTGGAAAATTAATATTTCTTCCATAACTTCCAAACGGACAACCGAACGATGTTTGAATTTGGTCAGTTTATTTATCTTGCAAAAGTAGACAAACCCTAAGAAAACCGAAACCTTTGCCCCACCCATTCTGGTACCTCCCATACAAATGACCGAATTGACCCTCATACTTTTACATACATATCTTTTTTGTTAGTAAACTGAATTCACTAAAATTTTGCGTGTGATGTTCGCTTATGAAAAGTTGAATTAGGAATGAATATGGACTATATCGGTTTATGCCTTCTGGTACCTCCCACACAAAATTACCTATTTTTGGAAAAATAATATTTCTCCCATAACTTCCCAACGGACACTTGGGGGGTAATGAATATTTGTCGATACATTTTTGTCGTGATAGGAGGCAAAACCTCAGAGAGCCTTACTATTTGACACACCCCTTCTGGTACCTCCCATACAAATGACCAAACCCACCCCCATAGTGTCACATACATATCTTTTTTGTAAGTTCACTGAATTTAATAAAATTTTGCGTAAGGTGTACGGTTATGAAGATTTTAATCAGAAATGAATATGGACTATATCGGATCACCCCTTCTGGTACCACCCATATAAAATGACTTTGTTTGGAAAATTAATATTTCTCCCATAACTTCTAAACCGGCACCTGGGGGGATAATCAAATTTGGTCAGTTAATTTTTCTTGTAATAGGAAGCAAAGCCTCAGCAACCCAAACTATTTGTCACCTTTTACATACGAAAAAAGTCAGATACGTTGTGCTGCCCCTAATTGTACCTTGTGTACAAATAGGAAAGATTTTGTATGTTTTTGCTCTACATGCAGACAAAAACTAACACAGTGCAACACATAAATTGGTGCCACCTTCGTACCCAGCTATTTTTGAAGTATATACCGAAACTAGAAAAATCCCCAAAGGATTTGCCCCTATTACATCGAAACATTTTTTTATGGATACTTCAATATTTTCACCCCAATACGATTTGTTGACCATTTTTACGGAGTCCATATTTCATAAACTGTTCTTAATTTTTTCTTTTCGTCTGCGGCAAAGTTGTAGATCTAAACCAGAGCAAAAAAAGTCTCAAATAGACCGACCCGAAAAAATTGCATCTAGTGCATGAAAATTGTTAAAATATGGGAAAAAGGCAATTTTTTCATGATATTTCCACCATAAAATTATGATTATAATAAGTAATATTCCACAAAAATCATACGCCACGGAGTACAACGAAATAAATTTTATGTGGAAAACATCATGAAAAAAAATACTTGTTTTCCCATATTTTTGCAATTTTCATGCTCTGGATGCTATTTTTTTGGGTCGGTCTATTTGGCACTTTTTTTGCTCTGGTTTAGATCTACAACTTTGCCGAAGACAAAAAGAAAAATTTTGGAACGGTAAATGAAATATGGACTCCGTAAAAATGATAAAAAATCGTGTTGGGGTGAAAATATTGAAGTATCCGTAAAAAAATGTTTCGATGTAATGGGGCCAAATCCTTTGGGGATTTTTTTAGTTTCGGGATATACTTCAAAAATAGCTAGGTACGAAGGTGGCACCAGACGATGAACTTAAAAATGTTGCACTGTGTAATACATAAGTAATTTTATTTTAAAAATCTATTAATTTCAATAACTCAAGACTTAAACAATATCTTATATTGGGTGATGGTATTTATCAGTCAGTTTACCTGACTGAAATTTCTGTACTGGTTATTAAGGTTTATTAATAAGAAAACTTGTTTTCAAGTGGAATAATGCAAAAAAGAAATGTTTCTACCTCTGCGTGGTCATATTTCTTCAGTTTGAATATTTGTTGTTGCATTGTTCTTACAGAATGATATGCTTTCCATTTTGCTTACAACCAGTGATGGTATATTTGACGATTTATCGTCATTTTGACGATTTTTTGCCCAAAAAAAACAGAAATGACGATTTGACGATTTTTACCCCTTAAATGACGATTTTTACAAATTACAACTTTCCTTTTATATGCAAGCGAATTTAACCTTAAAACAAAATTACCACAACATGAAGGAGATGAAATTAAATTGAACTGCATTAATTTTTAAATCGAACTTTGTGATCAAGTTCTGAAACGATTTCAATTTGGAAATAAATTCAAACCATTGAACTTAATTAATCCGAATGTATTAATAAATGGTCCAGAACAGCCTTTCTCTATTATAGTAAAAGAGTATCAACATTTTATTGAATACGATGAACTGCAAAGTTTAGACTCCGAATTCCGTGAAGTATCCCAGTTAGCTTTTAGAAATATATTTAATAGTAACAACGAAGAGTTGTTGAAATTTTGGAAAGGACTCTAAACTACTTTTTCCAATTTAAACAAAATTTATTAAAAAAAATTCTAAAACTACCACATTTGTCGGCAAATGTAGAAGGAGCATTTAGTCAAGTTAATTTAAATAAAAATAAATACAGAAACCGATTAGAAAGAGATTCAGTGGAAGGCATTCTCTTCACAAAAGACTTCCTTAAATTAAATAATGCAAATTGTTATGATTTAAAGGTTAAATTTTAATAGTGACATGTGTTTAAATAACAGTACATCTGCTTTAAATGTTAAATTATTTTTACTAATAATTTTTTAAGACTGAGAAAACTAGAAAGGTAATATCTTTCGAAAAGCACAATGCAATACAAATTATATAAAAATATGTAACTTTTCTTTTGATTATTGTTATGTTTTTTTTTAGTTTTTGTTTGTTTTTTAAGTTATTTTATTCAATGAATTATTTAATTTTAATTACTTTTGAATGTATTTTAAATATAACGTTTAAAAATGTATTTTATTGTTTTTTTGCATTAGTTTGTTACATACAGGATAAAATGAGTAAATTTTTGTGTAAAGATTTTTTGACGTTTTTATAATCAGGTTTTGACGATTTTGACGATTTCAAAACCCAAAATTGACGATTTTTGTCCAATTTTGTATACCATCACTGCTTACAACTGATATTCTCTTCAAAATATTTGTAAAAACTTTTTCAATAATATTTGTAGAAATTAGTGTTTCGTACAATGTTCATAATCTTACTCATTTAAAAAAAAACAATTGAGCTTATTGGCAATCCAACTGAAAAAGCGTTAGCTTTTATTTTAAGAGCGAACACTTTCAAATGCAATTTAAAAGTGTTCACTATAGACTTTAAAGGAAACAGATTATTTTAATTTAAACATAACGACAGCGTTTCGTCAACTTCAACTAATGGATGACGTACTTCACTCGAAAGAGATCTTTACGTAGATGGACTTCTCTTTCTATTCTTTGTCTTTTAGTTAAAATATTCGGAATAAAGTTTGCCTGATGTGTTTTTCTCTTTGACGAGGAATGTAGTAATAATCCTGAAAGAAATCAGTTTATAATACGTTCTTTTTAATATATCGTTTTTAATAATACCTGGGACTCTTTTTCATTGGGAAATAAACCAATTATTTCTTCCACAATACTAGCAAAGTGTTCCGGTCTAAGCTTTGCCTTTGTAAACATGACATCTTCTAAAATTATTTTAATGAGGTCATCGCGTTGCTTATTCGTAAAACATGCCCTTTCCTCATAATATTGAATAAGTTGTTATCCGGCTGAGTTATTCTTTAAAAATGTTGAAAGGGGCTGCAATGCAGTGTATCATTAAAATTAATGCAAAACTTTTTACTGTATATTCTGACCTGTGATCCAAATGCGTTTCTAATTGAATTATTTGAAGAACAAGGTGAATCGTTGTGATGGTTTTTTTTCTAGCCAACCAACAACCTTCGAAGTCTGGCTCAACGTTTCGTCTTCTATTCCAAACGGAAAAAATAAGCTTGCTAAATTATAAACGTAGTAAAATGGAAATTGTATTAATATTTAAAATTAATCACCCTTATCGTGAACTTTATTTCCCTCGTAATTTTTTCCCTTTTCCCTAAATTGCAATCGTGAATAATTTTCCCCATGAAATGTTTTCCCTTTTTTATTCATTCACTGTAAAGTGATAACCAAAAAAAAACGTTGGCAGTTAAACAAAATTCCCCTAATCGTGAATATCTTTTTCACTCGAATTTTATTCGCTTTTCCCTTGAATTTGTTCACTTCAGTTTTGCTGGCGAAATACATATATATTCATGTAAGTATTTATTTGTTTTAATGAGAATATTAAAATTTAACCAAATTATTCTAGGTCTCGAAGTGTAAACATAGCTGCCAACTGTGACGATTTTTCGTCATTTTGACGATATTATTCATAAAATTTGGACTTGACGATTTTGACGATATTGGCTCTAAAACTAGTACGAAGTGACGATTTTTTACTTTTGATGGGGCCACTATCAAATATTGTTAAATTTTCAACAGCAACGAAGACAAGTTGATATAATAGAATATATCTAAGAGAAAACACTATCAAATCTAATATTTTTGTCATTCTTTGGCTCTGAGCAAATTATATATCGCCATTTTAAATGGGAGCTATGAAATAATTCTCTAATAATTCTAAACGAAATTATCAGTTTAAAAAATTAAAAAAATCTTCAGTAATTTAATAAAATAAAACAAATTCAAAAAACTTACTCGAAACTAAATAGATTTAACATTTTTACTAACAAAGAATTCGGGGCACAATTTTGATTTTAACAAATTTTTCAATGAAATTATGTATTTAGAAAATATTTACTTTATGGAATATTTCAAAAAGAAGTTTGTAAGCACATCGCTTATGTCCAAGCCAATATTCGGAAAGAGTTCTTATGTACAACAACGTATTAAAACACCTACTCGTTATTGAACTATTTGCAAGTAAAATACAATTCATTGCATACATAATTAATTTTTAAATTTTATTTGAATTAGCAGATAAATGAGATAATATTTAAACTTGTATCTTAATTATTTTAAATAATTTAAAAATTTTAAACTTTAGACACTCAACTGTTCTGCTTTCTATGAAGCTTAAGCCAAATACCATGTTTCGCCTTTTGATGAAATATTGAACGTATTGTATTATATTGTTTATTGTAATAAAATTTGAATATTATTATATATTATTTAACAACGTAAAATACTGTTATAACTTAAATTCATTTTCGACTTGTGGCTTACAGATTCGACAAAGTTTACAAATGTACATTTAACACATGTTGTGAAATAGTTATTAATTTTCTGGAAAACTTTTGAATATTATTACTTTATATAAAAATTCAGATAAAACAAATGGATTTATTTGAATTTTTTACACATTTGCATTTTCTATTCCCTAAAATTCAAATTATTTAGAACATGACGACATTTTGACGATTTTAAATTTTGGAAATACGATTTTTTCTGGTGTTTGACGAAAATATTGACGATTTTTCGATAGAAAATGTTGGCAGCTATGAGTGTAAACAAAACGCCACACAAAATATTACTTAACAAAATGGAACGCAACAGTACAATTGTTTGCGGCTTCATTAAAATTTCAAAATTGACTAATCTGGCAACGTCGTGATGGATAGCTAAAAATTTTTGCACTGTCGCGAAGAAAAATAAGAAAAATACTTTTTAATAATTAAAAGGCAGGAGATATAATTCTTTTGGAAGTTTTTGGAGATATTGGTCATTGCCGAAGCTGAGAACATTGAAGTTTTACACGTATAAATAGTTTTTTGGTGTATTTATTGCAAACTTGTTGATCGCTGTGAAAAAGTCCGCCATTAGCAACACTCGAATTGGATAACGATGTCCCACAAAGTTTATGTTTGCCCGGTTTGTAAGAAGAATCTTACTAAATCTCAATACCGGATTGGCTGTAATGTTTGCTCTGACTATTTCCATCCTAAGTGTGTCAACATAAAGGAAATAGATTTGCGATCAAACAAACAACTGATATTTTCCTGCAGTAAGTGCACAGCCCTCAAGAAGAATATTGTAAACAAAACAAAGAAAAACAAAAACAATGCCAATGGAGACAGCGTTGCCGTTAACAAAAACAATAGTATCAATTTGGGCAATGCAAATACAACAATGCCAGGCAGCAATAACGACAGCCGCAACTCTATTGAACATCCCTGCAATAATAGTTGTAACGGTCGCAATAGAGACATCAACATTTCGTTGGAAGATTGCTTTAGTAATTTTAGCAATTCTATAAGGCACGAGCAAAAGGAATTGGATGAACAATTGAGAAAAGTTATGGCAGATTTTGAGAGCAAGATGGATGTTATAGTGTGTCAGTTGCGTATGGAGTTTTACGCCTCCATCGAAAACTTAAAAAAGGATGTCGAAATTAAACAGCAGGAAGTTGCCGGTAATATCGACAACTTAAAAAGGGACGTTGAAAATCTGCAACAGCAGGAAGTTGCTGGTAATGTTGAAAACCTAAAACAGGACGTCGAGAATCTGCAAAAGCAACTTAATGACTCCAACCGGGATTTACATCGCAAAATTGCAGCTGTTGAGGAAGAGAACCACATATTACGTAGGAGACTTAACCGTGCGAATATTGTTGTAAACGGCTTGCCGCGGGGTATTCACAACATAAGGGAACCCATTATGAAAATAGCCAACATATGTAATGTGCAGCTAAATTCAGCAGACATTCAACACTGCTGTTACTTCGCTGGGGGAAAGTCGGTGCTGGTTAAATTCAATTCCATCCGTACGAGGGACTTTCTCATGGCCAACTACCACCGGTCCGCGCCGATTCGACTCAATTCCGTCATCCCTGGTGATGTATGTTCAAGGGTTTACCTAAATGATCACCTTACACCAATTGCCTCGAAGCTTATGAATATGTGTAGAAGGATGCGCGCTCAAGAGGTAATTCAAAAATATAAACTGATAAATGGAGACATTCCTAAGGCGCAAATAACATTCTGCGATGGTAGAGAAAAGTGCCTTAATTCCCAGGAATGCGAATTATTATGGAGTAGTTACTCAAACTCTCAGTGATTTTTTTTTTTTATTATTTTTAAATATTTTTATGCCGTATATTTCTTATTTTTTTTTTGCCTAATTAATTAATTTTTTTTTTATTTGTCGCGTTATTTTAATTTGTTTGTCTTTTTAAAAAATGTCGATGGATAATATTGGTGCTGTCGCTGGTGATAGTCGCATTTTTCGTTCCCATTTAGATAGCTTTAAAAACAATCTTAATATAGCACATTTCAATTGCCAAAGTTTTAATCTAAATCCAAAATCCACTAAGCTGACGGAAATTAGGAAAATGTTGGAAGATAGTTCAATTGATGTGGTAGGTGTTAGCGAGACTTGGCTTAAGTCCTCGGTTTCATCGAAAAGTATAAATATATCAGGTTATAATTGTTGTAGAAGTGATCGTCCTGTTCAAAGAGGTGGCGGTGTTGCAATGCACAGTGGTTCCTTTTTGGTTTTTTTTGGAATTAATTCTGTAACTTTTGAACGGATAATGCTATCTTGATGAAATTTAAAATAGTTAAAGCTAAGGTGTTTTCGAGATGATTTGGAAATATTCGGCTCACGAGGTGCTGTGGGGGCCACTGCGTGGCTCTCCAAAGTTGGTCACCTCGGGTGTTTCAAAATTTCAAATGCTTGAGGAATGTGCATTTATGAACCGATTTAGAAGATTTTTTGCATTTAGATAGTGCTTCAAAAAACCTCCAAAAAACATGCTTACATGCACATGTTATCTCATTTAGATCAAGAGATATTTGAAAAAAAAATTGTGTCATTTTTGGACGAGGTTGATTTAGTATTTTTAAGGGTGTGAGCTCAGTTTTTCCTTGATTTTAAAGATATTTATATCGTTAGTTAGCTTATAAAATTCTGAATGAAATTGCTGAAAAAATAATTCAAATATTTTGTTCCAATCAAAAGTAATAAGCATCGCAAGTAAAAGTTTCAAAAAAAGGCATATTTTTACTGTTTTTTTGTAAAAAGGCGACTACATTCTTTCGTTTATAATAAAAATATTTCTTCCGGGAAGTGGCAATTTCTTTATTATTCCTCATAGAAATGTTGATGCAGATGCATTTAATGATAAATTTGAATCAGTTCAGCAAAATGGTTCCCCGGCAAAGGAAGTCAAAAATACCCCACTTTTGAAAAAAAAAAAAATTTGTTTTTGAAAATTCTCAAATCGCAAAGCGCCAACGAGAAAGCTCATTATATATTTTTTTGACCACGTATGTGGACTAGTTAACCGTAACGTATTTCAACATCCCTGCCATAAACAAAGACAGTGTGGCCATTTTAGTAAAAAATTCGGAATTTTGAAACATATTTTCCCCGTTTTGGGAATTTGGGTAGTTTGTTGTAAGATATGGCAACATATTGTTATTCGTTTTTTTAAGGACAATTTTATGTACATTATTCCAAAATTTCGTTAAGATATTTCAGTCCGTTTGGATTTTACGCTATTTTTCATATAAGATATTATTTCTCCAAAAAATACGTTTTGACCAAATTTTATATTTGACTCAGAATTATGTCCAAAATAAAATGTGCTTTTAATTAATTTTTATCAATTATAAAACCTTATGTTATTCCCTTTCCAACGATATGAAATACTCGTATGTCAAGAGTTTATTTATTGTTTATAATTATAATCAAACTTCACTACCTCTGTAAAATAAGTATATATCGTGAAATACACATATATATGGGGGCTATATCTAAATCTGAACCGATATGCTTAGTTTTGTTACCACATTTGAATAGTGTAAAAAAACTAAGATGTGCAAAGTTTTGTAAACATCAGAGCAAAAGTGTGGTTTTTGGCTACAATAATCTAAAAAAGGTTATGTTAATTTGTATGGGAGGTACCAGAAGGGGCAGGGCCAGCGGACCCATTATTTCAGTATATACAACACGCTGTCAAATAATTATACTATCCAAATTTTAGCTTCGTAGAGCCCTCCATCAGGAAGTTAGTGACAATATAGTGGTTTTAGTGAAATAGGTAATTTTGTATGGGAGGTACTTGAGGGGGCGTGGCTATTTCGCCCATTTTCCAACCAACATCGCGACTAGTAAATTTCATGCCACTGGTAAATTTCTATTGAAATTCATTAAGAACTACTCCATTTATCGTCGTAACCATTTACCCAGCCGGCCAGACGGACATAGATTTATTGGGTTAAGAAGCCCCGAAACTTATTTTTTCTGAAGGAATCTAGGGTCACAGTTATATGCACTGATGGGCTTACCTTCTTCCCGTATAAAATTATATATTTCCTCTTCGATGTTACTGAGATTATACAAATTTTGTTCAAAATTTGTTAAAAATGGTATAAATAACAATAAAAAGCAGCAAAAACATATGAATATTGCATTAAAAATCAAATATATAACTATAAAAATAGTTTTGCTGGATATGTTTATGCAATAAGAGAAATTTTTCGTAATTTGTCTCTCATTCCTGTGTATAGGGATTTATAAATCATAAATAACTTAATTAAAGAGTCTATGGGCTTGTAAGATTTATTTATAAGTAACGACTCCATAATAATTTTTTAGTCTCATGTGTACTAAAAATTTCTCTTATTGTATAAATATTTTAAGCAAAATTATTTTTTAAGTTATAAATTTGATTTTTAATGCAATATTCATATGTTTTAGCTGCTTTTTATTGTTATTATTAAAATTTTTAACAAATTTGGAATAAAATTTGTATAATCTCAGTAACATCGAAGAGGAAATATATAATTTTATACGGGAAGAAGGTAAGCCCATCAGTGCATATAACTGAGACCCTAGATTCCTTCAGAAAAAATAAGTTTCGGGGCTTCTTAACTCAATAAAGCTATGTCCGTCTGGCCGGCTGGGTAAATGGTTACGACGATAAATGGAGTAGTTCTTAATGAATTTCAATAGAAATTTACCAGTGGCATAAAATTTACTAGTCGCGATTTTGGTTGGAAAATGGGCGAAATAGCCACGCCCCCTCAAGTACCTCCCATACAAAATTACCTATTTCACTAAAACCACTATATTGTCACTAACTTCCTGATGGAGGGCTCTACGAAGGTAAAATTTGGATTGTATTATTATTTGACAGCGTGTAGTATATACTGAAATAATGGGTCCGCTAGCCCCGCCCCTTCTGGTACCTCCCACAAATTAGCATAACCTTTTAACATTATTGTAGCCAAAAACCACATTTTTGTTCTGGTGTTAACAAAACTTTGCACATCTTAGTTTTTTTACACTATTATGATGTGGTAACAAAACTAAGCATATCGGTTCAGATTTAGATATAGCCCCCATATATATGTGTGTTTCACGATATATACTTTTATTACGGAGGTAGTGAAGTTTGATTATAATTATAAAGAATAAATAAACTCTTGACATACAAGTATTGCATATCAATGGAAAGGGAATTACATAAAGTTTAATAATTTACAAAAATTAATTAAAAGCACATTTTATTTTGGACATAATTCTGAGTCAAATATAAAATTTGGTCAAAACGTATTTTTTGGAGAAATAATATCTTATATGAAAAATAGCGTAAAATCCAAACGGACTGAAATATCTTAACGAAATTTTGGAATAATGTACATAAAATTGTCCTTAAAAAAACGAATAACAATATGTTGCCATATCTTACAACAAACTACCCAAATTCCCAAAACGGGGAAAATATGTTCCAAAATTCCGAATTTTTTACTAAAATGGCCACACTGTCTTTGTTTATGGCAGGGATGTTGAAATACGTTACGGTTAACTAGTCCACATATGTGGTCAAAAAAATATATAATGAGCTTTCTCGTTGGCGCTTTGCGATTTGAGAAATTTCAAAAACAAAAATTTTTTTTTTCAAAAAATGGGGTATTTTTGACTTCCCTTGCCGGGGAACCTTTTTGCTGAACTGATTCAAATTTAGCATTAAATGCATCTGCATCAACATTTCTATGAGAAATAATAAAGAAATTGCCACTTCCCGGAAGAAATATTTTTTTTACAAACGAAAGAATGTAGTCGCCATTTTGCAAAAAAAACAGTAAAAATATGCCTTTTTTTGGAAACTTTTACTTGCGATGCTTATAACTTTTGATTGGAACAAAATATTTGAATTATGTTTTCAGCAATTTCATTCAGAATTTTATAAGCTAACTAACGATATAAATATCTTTAAAATCAAGGAAAAACTGAGCTCACACCCTTAAAAATACTAAATCAACCTCGTCCAAAAATGACACAATTTTTTTTATTTTCTCAAATATCTCTTGACCTAAATGAGATATCATGTGCATGTAAGCATGTTTTTTGAAGGTTTTTCGAAGCACTATCTAAATGCAAAAAATCTTTCAAATCGGTTCATAAATGCACATTCCTCAAGCATTTGAAATTTTGAAACACCCGAGGTGACCAACTTTGGAGGGCCACGCAGTGGCCCCCACAGCACCCCGGGAGCCGAATATTTCCAAATCATCTCGAAAACACCTCAGCTTTAACTATTTTCATCAAGATACCATTATTCGTTCAAAAGTTACAGAATTAATTCCAAAAAAAACCAAAAAGGAACCACTGTGCAATGTTTATTTCTAAAGATTTAAAATATAAAGTTGTTTATAAAAGTGACAATTATGGTGTGGTGGAATGTCTTTTTGTGGAAGTGCTGTCTCGTGGACATGTAACTCTGTTAGGTGTTGTTTATCTCCCACACGGCGATTTCGAGACGTTTGAACAAGAAATCTCAAGCTAAATTGTCAAATATGCCAATGTCATAATTATGGGTGACTTTAACTGTAATTTATTGGAAATATCAAGATCCTGTGTTGTGCGTTCTGCTTGCAGTCGATTAAATCTTCATGTTAACCACAATTCTTGTCCGACTCATTTTGATGTAGCACATCACTCCTCGTCTCTAATTGACTATTTTTTGTTGTCCAATCCCGAAATTGTCATGTTTTCGAAGCAATTCACTTGTCCAAGTATATCAAAACACGCGTTTGTTTGTATGTCTGTTGATATCCTGTTATGTCCCTTTGTGTACTAGGGCAATTAGAGGGCCGACTAGCTCTTGCGGCATCTCCAAGGGTGTGAATCCCAACCCAATTACCCTAGCCAAGAGGCATCACAATTAATAAAAAAAAACATTAAAACAAAACGGAACTAACAAACGAATCCACCTCAGGAATGGGATGCAGATGTTTCATCCAGCCGCCCTCCCTTCCATAGCCACGGAGTTCACCCCTCCTTTTTTAATGGCCCCTTTGCACCGCTCACACTTCACTCACCCTTTACTTTGGCCCCCCCAAACTAATAATTTAATTTCTGCAAAATTCCATTATAGATCACATATTTTTATTATTCTATACATATACTTATTTTAAATTTTAAACCTACTGAACTATTCGTTATTTTCTTATATTGAATTATGTTGTTAAATTTCTTAAAATAGTTTATCATATGTCTTAATTTACTTTACTTTTCTTTTTTTTTCTTTATTTATTTCTTTTCAGATATGTTGCTTTTACGAATCTGACTCGCAAAATTATTGGTGGTTTTAAATTTATATAAAAAAAAATTTGCCGACATATGATATTGTTTACGGTTAAAAATAAAATAAATAAAACAAATACACAATAAAACTAAAAAACCTAATATGACCAAAAATCTTTGTTTTCTTGCGCGTCAACTTTTATTTCCTTTTGTTACTGTTCCTGACCTGAAGGAGCTCCCTAAAGTCTAATTTCGGATTACAATTCGACTATTTATCAAGCTTTTCTACTCAAATTTTTGATCATTTACACCATGGACACTCACTTAACGCTAGATATTCTTTAAACATTTACAAATAACCAGAAAAAACTTTACGCTACAAAATTTTACTTTTTTTTTTTTCTTTTGTTTTCTTTTTCATAAAATTGTATTTCTTCAATAATTTAATAATTCCAAGGAATAATTTATCTTTTTTTTTTGTTTTTAGAAATTTTTATAATGAATTCTGCAGACCATTTTTATTTTATTTATAAAGGTTTACCAATAGGCCTGTTCTTGATATATTTCATGCGTTTGTTTCAGTACTTATTCCACTGCAGTAAGGTTAATGTAGACCCCTTCATAATTCTATAGCCTGCTCTGGTTCGTATTCAAAAAAAAACTTATCGAGGTTACCTGGATTCCTTTGGTATTTTCAGTCGACCTGGTCCAAAGAATTACGCGTTGACGGACGTTGTTTTGTTCAGCCCTGACCCTGTTGTGGAATCCTATAATGGTTAACCTCGATAGTTTCACTTTCACAAGTTTTAGTTTATCACTCTGATGTTTGGCTATTGTATTTAATTCACAAATTTTTAATTTAAATTCCAAACATTACATTTGCAAACGTCACGATTTCCAGGCTTTTTTTTATAGCGCACGATACCACTCGTTTCTAATGACTTTAAGATCATGGCTCCTATCTTGCATGTACTAGCCTGCTGAAGCCTCAGAATAATTTTCCAACCAGCCATCTTTATTAGCAAATTCCCTCCAATATATCATATCTTGTTGTCCTCGTTTAATAATTCCAATAAGTTCTAATATTATCTATTTGTTTCATTTGGTTTTTATTTTATAGAATGTAGTCTAAACCTGTCCTTTTCTTGATGTTATACATTTTGTAACAACATTTTACATCACAGATTCAAACCTCTTATTTAAACATTAACACCCCACATAACGATATACTATGAATAATTTTCATTGATTATTACATTCAAAATACAACGTCTACGAACAATAACAAACAAAAAATCGCACATTTAACAGTGTAAGAATACGTCCTACAATCTGGTAACACCGCGACCATACTATTTTACAACAACTGTCGCGCCTTCAGCTGTTCATTGATAAGTGTAAGATTCACATGGTAAGTATAACATTAATTGTTTTCTAATATTTATTTTCTTTTTATTTTCAGAAATTTCAGTTTTGCTGGTTGGGGACCATATTTATCAGGTACGTATAATCTTAAAATCGACTCTTTCTAATGTTTTCTTTCCATTCTTTTCAGATTTCGTGCACTGGGCGTCTGGGGATTACCTAGTGTTTTAATACACCGAACAATCTCCAGGCCTCCGTTCGCACGCAACGTGGGGACAGTTGTCCGTATCCCTGCCGGTAGCCGCATACCTACCGGTGGGACATGTTATCGGCAGCTGCATACCTGCCGATAACAAGAATTTGCCACAGATATTCCAACTCCCTGATGACTGCGGTCTTGGGCGCTGGAATATTTCGATTTTCGGCGAAAAATAATGTTCGCTCGAATGCCAAAAATATTCCAGCCTCCAAAACTGAGCAGATTCATCAGGCATAATAATTCTCTAAGATGGTTTTGGGCTTCCATGGTGGAAAAAAGTCCCACCTCTGCGAAGCTCCACGTTTTTTTTTTTTTTTTGAAATGTGGCCTTATAGGCACCGCAACAATCCCTGTAGAAAATTCAGAACTTTTTTATGAGTTCTATGATTATAAAGCCGTTAGTCAAGAAACTTTTTCCTGTGCTGTTAGCGAATTTGACTTTAATGATTTATTGTACACATCCGATGTTGACGTACAATTATATGTTTTTATGTCTGGATTAAATTATGTACATTCTAAAGTCCCTTTTAAAAGAAGAAGGATACAACACGATGAAAATAACTGGTTTAAGACTTCCCCACAAATAGAATATCATAACTCGTTGCGAGATCTGGCATTCACTGCTTACCTAGAAGCTCCAAATGATATAAATTGGAGAATATATTGTAAACAACGAAATCGCGCTAAATCCGTTGTAAGGAAAATGAAAATAAAGGCACATTCCTCATTATTCCATGGCGTTGGAGCGAAAATAATGTGGAATCGTATTAAGGACAATGGATTGATCCCCGACAGACCCTCAGGGGGAGAAGTCATTGCAGGAGCTGACGAATTAAAAGAAGCTTTCATAAATAATCAGCTAGACAATCCTTCTGATTTACGTAGTTTTCAATTTGGACGAGATATGAATGGCTTTTCTTTTCGAATAATATCGTTAGATGAATTAGTGTATGCATTTTCGTCGGTGAAATCTAATGCTCCTGGTATAGATGGCTTTCCTCTAAAATTTTTTAAAATTGACCTTTCCTTTTGTTTCCAAATATTTTTTGCATATTGTTAATACAATTTTAATGACTTCCACCTTTCCTACTTATTGGAAATTGGCCAAAGTGCGACCAATTAAGAAGAAGTCAACCACAAACTCTATAGAAAACCTAAGGCCAATATCCCTTCTGCCGGTGTTATCTAAGGTAGTGGAATATGTATTTAAGCATCAGCTTATGACTTTTGTGGAGAACAATGCAAAACTCAATGATTGCCAATGTGGTTTTCGAAATACCAGGAGTACATCCTCTCTTTTAGTAGGTCTTACTGATGAAATCAGAAAGCAAGTATATGACAGTAAAATATCAGTTTTACTTTCATTGGACCTGGAAAAAGCTTTTGACAGGATGGATCATGGCATCTTGTTAAATAAGCTGTATAGGAATTATGGTGTTGGACCCAGTGCGTGTCGTCTGATTTCTTCATATATTTGTGGTAGAAGTCAGCTGGTCGAGGTGAACGGAATTTTATCCAATATTTTGCCTGTCAGAAGTGGAGTACCTCAAGGTTCAGTTCTTGGTCCAGTTCTTTTCATCATGTTTGTAAATGATCTTTTTAACAGCCTAGGCGAGTGGTGTACTGTTTATTCTTATGCAGACGATATTCAATTATTATTTAAAGGTGATAAACATTTTTTGGACGTTTTTTCAGCTAAAATTGATTATACAATGAAAATTTTATATTCGTGGATGACTGAAAACAACTTAAGCGTCAATCCCCTAAAAACCAAAGCAATGCTCTTTTCTAATTGTGGAGATTGTGATTTTAATTTGGCCTACAATGGCTCATCGATTCAATTTGTTTCCATTCTTAAATGTCTTGGTGTTATTATTGACAATAAATTAAGTTTTGACCAACATGTCAATGTGGTAGTGTCTAATGTTTATAGTAGTCTCCGCATTCTCTATAATACGGATCTTGTCTTGCCACGGAATGTAAAGAGAACACTGGTTCATGCCCTAGTTATGCCTAATATTTTATACTGCCTTGAAGTTTATGCAGGAACTTGCAAACGCAATATGAGAAAATTACAACTGGCGTTTAATGCTGTAATGAGATATTTGTACTCGCAAAATCGGTACAGTCATATAACTCCTTTTGTGAAAGATTTTCTTGGATGTTCCTTTTTTGATTTTATAACACTTAGATCGCTGGTGTTTTTTTACAAAACTTATAAATTTAATTGTCCAATGTTTCTTTCACAATCTTTTGTCTTTGCTCGGTCTACACGGAGCAAACATTTAATAATACCTAAAATAACATGTCTCATGGACAGATCTTTTCTTGTTAGGGTAGCGAGATCATACAATTTGTTACCTGTCAGCATAAAAAATTTTAATACGTCTCAGTTAACTTTTCGAAAACACCTTCTACAATATTTTCATCCGTCATCTTAGTTTCAGAAACGCATCTTACTTTTTGCTACAGTTTTTTTTTTATATATATATATCTACCTGATTTTATTGTAATTTATAACTTTTTATATATGTGTTAAAGAATGCACTATGTTTCGGCAATTGAAATTTAATTAAGAAATAAATAAATAATGGGAACTTTTTAATTTTTGCGACACTCATTTTAATTATGTCAACTCAATGTATTTATGAAACCTTTTTAATTGTATTTAGTTTAATTTTTATTACACTTTACATTAAACATTTGTGAGTAGTTTCTGGTATAATAGTTTTATCATGTAAAAATTATGTGTTAAGCTATTTCTGATGTATATTGTAATTATTTATTTAATTGGCCATCAGGCTTCTAATTACAAACCGTAAATAAAATAATAATAATAATAAAAAAGAGCTTGTAGCAGATTTTTAGAAATCACTCACAGAAGAGCGCTGGCTCTCCAATCAAAAATGTTTCTGAGTGGATAATGGTAAAAACTATTTTCATAATTTGTCCACTAACTAAAATAAAATAAATAAAAAAACAATAAAAACTTCACGGTAATATCACGATAGCAAATTCCACTTCGAGGGAAATGAAAATTTCATGGGAACAGAAATTCTTCAACTTATTCACGATAAGGGTAAATATTATATTTACCTTTGATTTGCGCCAGAAAAACAACTTTTCTCTAAACTCTGCTCGAAGACCAATATTTCTTACTGCTTCCGCAATGTCTTTTTTTGAAAAAAATTTTAAGCTTCGAAAAGTTATTCCAGCATCTAAAGAACATTAATAATATTGCATAAGTGTTAATATTGCTTAAGAATTTTTACTTACTTTTTAGGTCAAGAAAAAGTGTTTCCAGATCAAACTCCTTTAGCAGATTAAGGAGATCCGTATCTTCCTCAACACAAGAATTCGCAGCAAGTCACTTTCTTGTATAATTTTACCCTGACTGGTCATTCTTGTATCTTGTTCACACTTCTAAATTTACTTTACTATAACGAAATCACACAAATGCCGCTAACGGTACAATTTAAAGTTGAACTTTTAAGATAAACTTAAACACTTTGAAAATAAAAATTTTTACGTTTGAAGCAGTCACTCATTTTCCTTATTAGATTTATTTTACTTTGATATACTGAATTCGTATTATTTTTGAACTCTTCTTTTCTTTATTTTAATCTATTTTCGAATCTAACGTATTTACCTAAATTACCTTAGATCGTAAGAAACATATGAATTAACGTACATTTAAAATACAACGCTATCCTTTTAAAGATCAGCTGATCTCATACATTACTATTAACAATATTTGCATTTATACTACTTTGTAATACAACGATGTACATAACTCCTTTTAAGAATAGTATAAAAGGAGCACCTTTGACAAAGAGGTCAATTAGCTTTAAAGTGACTCTGTCTATGCTTATTAAAGTACCAGACGAGCATTTTTCTATAAAGGCTGAAAGATAATTAAATAAAATGATTTTTTTAAAACGTATACAGTATTTACCGCTTATATGCACGCCGGTTATAAGCATTTATCGTTTATATGCAGCCGAACTTGAACAATCTTTCTTTTGTATATAAAATACACGCAATATTTTTTAATATATGCATTTCGCCTATATGCATTTCTCGCATTTATGCACCAAAATTATGTAGGATTTTGGGAAATTGCATGTAAAAAATTCTCATATATGCACTGTCTAAATTTTTCACCGTCAATAAGGAAAATGTACGAAAATTGTTTCATCGCAATTAAATTGCAAACTGTTTCACCCCTTTTGACTCATTTGTACGTTTGCATATCTGATGTTCCATCTCTGTTTGAAATCAGCTGTCTCTGTTTGAAATCAGCTGTTGTAAATTGGAATCGTGAATTTATGCTGTGACTTCAATTTGTGAAAAACGAAACAAATATAAACATCCGAAAAAATGCTAACAAAAGAGTGAGCTTATCAATTAAGCAAAAAGTGTCAATTCTTAATGAAATGAAACATTGCACAAAACAGGAAATTTCCAAAAAGTATGGTTGTTCTACGGACACCATAAACCGAATTCTTAGAAATAAAACTTCAATTCTCCAAAGCAGCAAAATATGCAGTAACTTGTCTCGAAAAAGAGATCGTGTCGGAAAGTCCAAGAAGGTAGACCAAGCAGTCGCAAAATGGTTTGACCAAATGCGTCTGTCTGGTGCTGTAGTGACAAGTAACATGATCATGGAAAAGGCTAAGCAATTTGCCATTGCACTAAAGGAAGATTTTGAGCCAAGCCTTGGTTGGTTATACCGATGGCAACGTAGAGAAGGCATAAGTTTAAGAAAAATTCATGGAGAATCCTCCTCAGCTGATCATGATGGTGCTGCGAATTTTCAAGAAATCCTTCCTAGTTTAGTTGCCGACTACAGCTCCAAAGACATATTCAACGCCGATGAAACGGGATTAATTTATAAAGCATTGTCTTCTTCCACACTCAATAGGAAAAAATTTAATATCTCTGGTTCAGTCACCAAAAGATCGCATCACTATTCTTCTTTTGTGCACTGCAACAGGAGACTACAAAAAAATGTTTGCCATAGGGAAGCCGAAAAATCCTCGGTGCTTTAAAAATAGAGAAATACCAATAAAGTACTTTTCGCAACACAAAGCATGGATGACGCAAGACATTTGGAAGGAAATAATGCTGGCTTTTGATGAATAAATTATCCAACAAAACCGAAAGATCATCCTATTCGTAGATAACGCGTCAGCTCATAAGCCAGTACAGTTAAAAAAACGTCGACGTTCGCTATTTACCCGCAAATACCACTTGCATTTTGCAGCCGTTAGATCAGGGAATAAT
The DNA here is from genome assembly GCA_964034835.1 of Muscina levida. Taxonomy (NCBI): domain Eukaryota; kingdom Metazoa; phylum Arthropoda; class Insecta; order Diptera; family Muscidae; genus Muscina; species Muscina levida. The sequence goes on from OZ035882.1 coordinate 124,211,650, forward strand.
TCATGCGTTTAAAGCGTACTATCGGCAAAATATAATACGCAAGCAAATACGCAAGCAGGAAAAATATTGAAGATTTCAAAAAATCTATTAATATTTTAACAGCATTACACATAGCCAAGCGAGCATTTTGGATGGTAACGCCCGACACGATTGTAAACTGTTTCAAAAAGGTAACTAATATTATTATGTACATACTAGTTTTAGTATAAAAATAATTTTTGTATAATCCCATTACAGTGTAAATTTGCCTCACAATCACTACATCTGCCAGATGCAGAAGATCGAGATGATGAGATAATCATAATTCAAAACAATCCCGAAAATGCAACAAATTTTGAAAATTTCGTCGATTTTGACATCGATTTGCCTTGCTATGCACAACCAAATGACGATGAAATTATCTCTGAACTGCAATCAAGTGAAGACGACTCTGATGATGACGTGGACGACAGTGACGTATATATACCCGTTCCGTCTGAAAGTAGCGCTTTGAACTCTCTTAGCAATCTACGGGGTTTTCTTCTTTCAAAAAACGGATGTGCCGAGGAATTGGAAAAAATTGAACAGTTTATTTTTTTAAAATGCTGCAGTAATGTACAGACAAAAAATACGAATTTTTTCGAAAAAAAAATTATTTAAGCTAAGAGCATTTACAAAAAAACATATGAATTCCACTCAAATCTTAAACTTTTAACTTTAAATTATTTATTTTTTTAAATTATTAATTAAAAACCGACTGGATTTAAGGTGAAATATAATTTTAAAGTCAAAGCACTGATTTAAAAAAAATTATAATACATATGTATAATATACTATTATATATTGTATATGTACATATTAATACGTATTTAATGAAATTGAATTTACAAAATTCACAATAAAAATGTTAAAAACACAAAACAAACTAGCAATGCGCATCCATATTCTGTTTTTACAATTACATTTTACGTTTCTGAACTTCTGGTGAATGTATTACTAAATACATATGTACATAACATATTTTTTATATAAGCACCACCGATGCAACTAAGCGAGTTTTTCTACATGCACTGCAAATGCATATAACCGAGTTTTGGTAAATGCATTTCCCGCTTATAAGCACTAAAAGTCGAGCAAATTACGAAGTGCATATAAGCGGTAAATACTGTAGTATTGTCGGTTATTGATTTTCATGAACCCATAGAATCTTAGAAAGAAGATTGTCACACGTTGCGTTTTAAAGTGTTCACGTTTAGTTCCAACAAAGACACTTTGAGTTAAAAAGTTAACACTTTTTATACAAAATGTACACAAAAGTCAAAGTGAACACTTTTAATAATAAACTGACGCTTTATCTATTAAAGTGTAAACTTTAAAATTAAAGTTATCACTTTTTACTCAAAACTAAAACTTTCAATATTAAAGTGAACACTTTAAATTAGAAGGCGACACTTTGATTTATATAGTGAACACTTAAAATGCACTTTATTTCTCGGTGTTCACACGGCTATTTGTAATGCTTTTAATTTTATTATTTTTTCTCACAAAACACATTAACGGCCTTATTCATAAAAAGTTATAACAGGTTTATACATTTTTGAAAAATAGTACTCATAAACGTTCAATAGCTAAAGAAACGTTTAATAAACCAACTTGAATTTCAAAAAGTTATAGTTTGATTTACCCTACTATGCATTGTCCTTTAAACAAACTTGTCCAAACCTCTCCCTAAGGTTGTTGTAAGTAAAATTCTGCGTATTATAAGACATTCCCCTTTAAATATTTCATGTGTATGTAATAAAAACGTAAACATGTTAAGAATCATATGATAAAAGCTAAAACAAAAAATATATAATACAATTTGGAGGGAAGCTCAAATATGTCTTCAATAAGCAATTATTGCTTTTGGAAAAAAACTGGTGTCAAAAGAAATTAAAACCAAAAGTCTTGCATGCGTACCATTATTTAAAAATTGAAATGTCCGTATATTTTTTTTTTTAAATCGGTTATGTTTTTTTAAAGGCATGTTTTTCATAAAGACATTTGGTCATATCAGGTATTTATAGAGAAATTTTATAAACTTCCATCTCCGTGTAGGAGATTAAGTAAAACAAAAACATTTCAAAAAAAGAAGACATGAATTTTTGCTATAATGGTATAGATACATAAATTGAGTTTGCAATAAAACCAATAGAAATATAAAATTAATGATCAATACATAGTTTTAAATGCTAACAGATATTAAACTAGAAAGTCCCATAAAGATCCCTGATATATAAAAGAGCACTATTCCACGTACGATATTGCCTTAAGTGGTTTCAGGACAGAAATTTCCTTCTGTTACGATATGATTTGTAGATTGATTTGGAATTTATTTGCCTATAGCTACTAAATTTGTACTTCTCACAGTTTTCACCTTAGTCACGAAGTTTTTAGTACTCGAAATAGTAGAATAATCAAGATAAGGTACACAAGTAATTATCTCAAAACAAATCCTACGATGAAAAATGCTAAATCCGTCTTACAAATATTGTGCTTTATTTTATAAGAATTGAAACAGAAAAGAATTTAAACATATTTGTTATTATCAATATTTTGAACATAAATAGACTCATTAATCTCTTAAATGACGCCTCAGGAAAAAATTATTATATGTAAAGTTACGGATACAAAAATTTAGTTTATTTACTAAACATCAGCTGATTTATATCTACAACTATATACACACCAACGCTTAATTGTTACAATTTTTTAGTCATATCTTTGGACAAAAGACAATTTAGACACTAAATAAGGAAATTATATTTAATATCTATATAGTGAGACCCCGAAATTATTTTATTTACAACATATTTGTGATGCCTCCTGACAAAAATTGCACTTAAATGGCACCACACTTGTTTTTGTAATTAAAATCGAGGCATCCCAAACATGACGGCCGATCACAATCTAAACAAATATGTGACTCCGTTAGAGTTTCTAATCCACAATGTAGGCATATTTCGCTCATGTTGTACGCATGAGTAAAAAAATTTCCCTCATTGTAGATCGGTATTTGTTTGAAGTATCTAATTATAGTATGTCGTTATTATACAAAATTGCATCAGCGAACTGGAAACCGAACAGGCCGCAGTTAAAATTGTCTGTTTGTATAGGATGGGCTATTTTTTTACATGTCCATCCGACGACATTGCTGTTTTAACAAAAGGGTTAAATCTAGTCTCGACATCTTTTATAGTTTGACAACATGGGTTTAAAAATAAAAATATTTTTAGTATATTTTAAGCAAGTGTGGTATGGTTGAAAATTGGAACAAAAATATGTCGATGCGTATTTAAAGGTAAATCAATATCAGTAAATGTTTTGTTAATGAAATATTGTTCAACTTGACCGCAACTTGCCGTATACGCATTTTCATCTGAGGAGAAGATCCTAAAAGAGATGAATTAATCTATAGTATTTCCATACAATTCACTTTTTTGTCTAATATTTTAAATTCGCTGTACTAAAGGATGCGTAACGTTCTTTAACAACAGCAAAACATATTTTTCTTTGCCATAAATAGATTGCCGGTGCCTATTAAGAGCCATGTGAAACATTCCTGCCTTGTTAATTTTTGACTTGTTAGTTTTCGGAGTTCTTCTCCATGTCTCCTCAGCTGTATGGCTTTTGTTTTGATTGGGGTTTCAAATTTTGAGCAGTTCGAATAATCCTCCGCTTCATTTGTTTTTGCCCTTATACACTATATCGACTCCCGGATATATGTAGTTGGTCATATAAATCTTTCTCTATTAAGCATATTGTGTTCAAAAATATTAAAGTAAGACTCAGCTGGACTATTTGATATTCCCGTTTCCGCTTTGTCTACAAACACGCCCATTAAGTTGGTCCACAGTGGCGCATACGCAGCATATGTCTTTAAGACAATATCAGAAAATTCCTCGCTAAAATATTTTTTTATTTTCAGCACATATCATTGATGTTGCCTTTATTTGTACATACATTTTTGTGCCATTCGCGAAAAATTTGCGTGCGAAGTTTCATTAAAATTCTCTACACGCTCATTAGAATATTCACACTGTTCATACTCTTTAGAATATTTTAAAACACACAGTGCGTTTTTAACAACAGGTGTCATATGATTTATAACAATTGTAAGGAAACATTTGAACCAATTCAAAAAAAAATCTTAAAATCACCAATATTAATTGCGCACCACAGTTGCCATTTAATAAAAATTCTAACAGTATGATCACTGTGGTTGGAGTCTACGTCTTTTGAAACTATTATCATAAAGTGAGCACAACATATTTGTATCACAACAAAATTAGGTTTTTCATTTTTGGAGCAACAACTATAACATTCATTAATATATCTGTCTAACCTATCTGCATCATTTTGACTATTAAAAACACTTAAGACTGCGTTTATAAGCACGAAACTCCAGTCTGTACAAATTCTTGCAGCTACAGGCCATGAAATTCCATTTGTATCGCAATAAGTTTCAGAAGTAAACGTTTCACGTCATTAGTGTAGTCACTACACAAAACTCCTTCGGCGATTGGGTGCAGAATACCACTTTTATTTGTGTCTTTATGGATATGTGCTACAATGCTTTACAAAAACACTCTCTTAGAGTCTTCATGCAACTTTTTCGTTTTTCCTAATTGTTTATTGTTCTGTTGCAATATTTGGAGTTGCATTTTTGTAAATAAATAAATGCTTTATTTTTCCGTTTTGGATAAAACTCTCCCAATTTTTTTCCCCTGACATTTTACACACGTCGATGTAGGGATCGGGATCGTAATCAAGCCATCGCCCTCTCAGCTTTTGGCTTTTTTTTTTTTTTTTATTTATTTAAGTCTATGGACTAACAAAAATCCTTACAGACTAAACATTTTTACATATATACAATTATAAAAAAAAATATTCTTAAAATAAATTATTTAAATGTAAAATTATATTCCGCTGTAATGCAGTTCTGTTTTCGGACAAATCAATGATATTGTAATATTTATTGAACTGGCCACATAAACGTCGGAACGGATCATTATTAGCATAATTAGAATTGAAGTGGTTTATAAGTAGAAGTTGGAAATTTCTGGTTAATCTAACAGGAACATTTATTTGAATTTTACTGAATAAAAAGTTTAAATCAGTATCACCACGTATTATGTTTAACAAAAACGAAATATTAAGCATAGTACGCCGACTTTTCAATGTTGGTAACATTATTTGATTAAGTCTATACTCGTAGGATGGTAAGTTATGTGGGTTCCAACCACGTCCACGTAGGCCAAAAAGAAGAAATTGTTTCTGAACTGATTCAACGAAATTAATATGGATCGAGTAACATGGGTCCCATATGACTGAACCATATTCCAGAATAGGGCGAACCAATGAAATGTACAATTGTTTTGTAACACAGGGATCAGCAAACTCTTTACTCCAACGTTTCATGAACCCCAGGACACCATAAGCCTTATTCACTGTTAGGGAAATATGTGGACGGATTGTTAAACTATGATCTAGAAGGATACCAAGATCTGTAAAGGTTATAACATAATCGAGTTCAGTATTATTTAAGAAGTAGTTGGTATGGATATGATTTACTCTATAAAAAGACATATGTTTACACTTTTTAATGTTAAGCTCCATCAAATTAATTTTACACCATTTGGAAAAGCTATCAAGATCGAATTGTAGTAAATAGTCATCGTCAGGATATATTAACGTACGAAATATTTTTACGTCATCAGCATACATAAGAACATGCGAATTTTTTATAACAGACGGAAGGTCATTAATGAACAGGGTGAAGAGCACAGGACCCAAGTGACTTCCCTGTGGAACACCCGACGATACCTTAATTTTTTTGGAAACAGCATTTTTAAATTTAACCCGTTGTGTTCGAACTTCTAAGTAGCTTCTTAACCACAATAACAAGTAACTACTAAAACCCATGGCATCCAATTTGTACAACAATAAGTTATGATTCACTTTATCAAAGGCCTTACTAAAATCGGTATAGATAACATCTGTTTGCCTTCGGTTTTTAATACCGTTGTTTATGATTGTGGTAAGTTCCAAAATGTTAGTTGTAGTGGACCTGGATTTACGAAATCCGTGCTGGCATGATGATAATAAGGATGTGACTTGATGTTTCAGCTTATCAGTTATTATTTTCTCAAAAAGTTTAGGAATGGCGCTTAATTGAGCAATCCCTCTGTAGTTGGTCACATTAATTTTACTACCAGATTTGAACAATGACGCAATGACTCATTAAACATTTTTGTAAGGGGAAAGGACAAGGAAGCAGCACAATGTTTAAGAATATTGCTAGGAACACCATCAGGAATAAACGAATTTTTTAACGCTTTTAAATTTGTCAAAACTGTACTGCTGCTTACAAATGAAAAATTTATTAATGATGTGTCTTGAATAGTAAAAGGATAGGGCATACTTGAATCATAACTTTATGTGGAGTAAGTTGATGCAAAAAAGTCTGCAAAGATATTACAGATTGATAAATCATCGTTCGCTATAACGTTGCCAAGTTTTAAGGAGCTAGGAAATTCACACGAGCGTCGTTTGGAATTTACAAACTTGTAAAAGGATTTCGGATTTTTTTTCAAATGGATTTTCATACGATTTATATAATTCTTGTACGCCACGGTGTTAGCCATATTATATTGTGACCTCGCAATGGAGTAATTACAAAAGTCAGTGGGTGAACCAGTTTTCTTATATTTTTTGAACATTTTATTCTTTTTGTTTTTAGATTTTGCTAAGCGATCATTATTCCACGGTGGACCAATATTATCGCGATTATAAATATAAGGGACTGATTTAGCAATGCAAGCATTCACTGAGTAATAAAAGCAGTTAATTATTTCATTTAAATCATTTTTAGAAATTACATCGTTCCAATTAACAGATGATAAAAGCCTATTCATTTTTACATAGTCAGTTTTAGAAAAACAATATATTTTTGAGGGTTTTGTATGTTTTGGAGCAATTGATGGTAGAATAATATTTAGCTCTGTAGTTGGGTGAAAACGATCCTCAGGAAGAGTAACAGGATATGATGAACTCAAAGACATTTCGGACGGTTGATTTACAAAAATAAGGTCCAGAAGCTTATTATGCTTATTAAATATGTTATTAATTTGAAATAATCCATAACCAAGCAGTGTATCAACAAATTCATTAGTACAACCATTCTCAATTACGGGAACTAATACATTAGATTCAGTTGATCGACTCCACAAAATAGATGGTAAGTTAAAATCGCCAAGTACAGCCAGTACATCACAGGACTGGAATTGGAAAGCAAAATTGATAGCAGATGCATGTTTAGAGTAAATATCATCAGCGGAATTTGGAGGAATGTATGAACATGTTACAAAAAGTGATTTATTTTTAACACAAATTTTTACTGCAACAAATTCAATATCCGTATAATTGTTACAAATAATTTGTTCGGAAGAAAATTTATCAGATACAGCAATAAGTACTCCGCCTCCAGTTTTTTTAGTTTCATCAATACGATCACGTCGAAAAATATGATATTTAGGAAATAAAATTTCACAGTTGTGAACATTTTCATGAAGCCAAGTTTCAGTAAATACAATAATGTGGTAATTAAAGTTAAAACTGTTGACATATAGTGTGGATAATTTAGTATTCAAGCCTCTGACATTCTGATAAATTACAGAAAGCTGATCAACAGACGGCAAAGAATTCAGTTTTTTGAAGCATCACTTGAACGAGCTGGTAAATGAACTATATTTGATTGAACAGTTTCTCTATAAAGGTACTCATGAATTATAGCTTTAGCAGGCCAAAAATTAGGATTCACAACAGTTTCAAACACCTCTTCCGGAACAATAACTTTAAATGATGCTTTGCTTCGCTTTTCAGAGTATCTAAATTTAAAAACATTTATTTCAACATCAACACCAAGTTCAGTTGTTTCTGCAGCAAAACGCGCAGCAAAAATAGTTTTCTTCTTAGAAACCACCTTTAAATTCTTAGGAATATTATCGGATTTTTGATAAATTGGGCTATTTAATGGAGAAAAGAATTTATTTGAAGAATTAGAAGCAATATTTAATGGAGAAGGAACGTTTTAAGCGGGATTCAAAACATCCATTTTTTGAACAATAGCAGTGTTTGGAGTACTAGGATTAGCGTTACCAGATGAAGACGGAAGAGCAGAAGAAGAAAATGGATTAATTGTATTTGTAGAATCAGAAGCATCAGAAATAGCTGGCTCATTTGTAATAGTTAGCGGCAGAGTAGATGCAGCAGCAAGATCAGTTGAATTTATGGCGTTATTGATGGGAATATTCGGAGGTTGATTATGATTTTGATTTGCTGGTTTTTTTCGTTTCGGAGACGAAGGTTGTTGCAAATTGACAAACTTATCTAAAATCGGGAATTTATTAAATAGCTCGCCAAAAGCAAAAAGTTTATTTTGCAAGGATAAAAAATCTCTAGTAAGTTGTTCGAAATCGCCTTTGGAACTTTTAAAGAATTTGTAAAATTCTATATCAATCGCTCTACACTTAGGACATGTCCATTGGAGGAATTTACTACTATCAGCAAGTGCGTCAGCATCACGATTTTTAAGTCCACTGCATTTCAAATGACAATTCCCAATGCATAACCAGCAGGTTACCATTCGTTCGGTACCAGTAACATTACAAAAATCGCTTAAACAATTCATAATTAAGAAAAATTGGCAACACAGAAATTTAGATATGGCAATACTTGTAAGTAAAATAGCAAAGACAGAAACCACAGATATACGTATAACAGAATATTAAGAAAACAGATGTAAGTATAACAGATTAAAACAGAAGACTTAACAAAAAATGACGCAAAAACGAAGCACTATAAAGTTGTAGTTGTAATTAGGTTTTTAAGTATATTATTTAAAAACACTTTAAAAACATATAGCGACAAACACTCAAAATTAGCACAATGTTTTAAATTATCTATATTTAGAACACTTTAAGAATAAAAGAGAGATTAAAAACTGAAAAAATAATAATAATTCACAAGACACTCAGAAACACGACCAAACACAAAGACAGTGATGCCAATTCACTCTAGCTGCAACTTTTGAGAGCACTTTTTGATAATTTCCAATCCGTTTCAAATGCTTGGACTGAAAGCATAATTTGCTGTCCCTCCATTTTGTAGCTTTCACATATTTTACGTCGCTCCTATTTATTATCCTTCCTATGCCTCTCAATTGATGATTTTTTAAGACATCAGGATGAAACATTTGTGTATTTGTGCTGTACACATGTTTTTTAAATGGGGTTTTATCTAAAAGACGCAAAATTTGTATTTGTAACGCCCATAGTTAGCATAAAGACAGCTGGCTTACAAAACTAATATGTTTTGTTTGTTCCATCTACAACTAGTGTAATTTAGTGGACAAACGTTGTTGAAGAATGCATACTTCTCTCTAACTAAATCCTGTAAATGAACTCATACACTGTCTCGATATTCCATATTATTAAATTTTGTTTTTATCAATATTTGTTCTTTATCTGACAGTTCCAGATATTGTAAATAAAATGAATAGCGGCAAGGTTTTTATTTTATTATATTTTGACAAGTATTATTTAATTTTTTTTTAAATAATCTTTGAAGGCCTTTTTGGCACCTTACTTGTATTGCGCTGAATTTTCTTTCTTATGGGAATATATTGTTCAATGTATGTGTTGTTATTTGTTGAGATATTGATAGACTGTTTTATTTTTTTTGTTGAACACAATTCAACATTTTCATTAAAAAATTTTGTATTTATATGTTCATTATTTTGTTGATTTTCACAAGTATTTTCCATGCTCAGAATATTTGCATTATGTATTTCAGACGATACATGCAAACACAATATGTTTTGATTATATTCAAATTTATTACAATTATCTTCTTGTACGGCTTCGAAAGCCAAAATGTTGGTGTTGAAGTTTTAATTGTAATCTAAAGTGGTCATTACTACCTCATTTTTGGCTACAGCACAAATGTTGTATATCGTCTCTCTTATTAAATATACTCCGTAGCCTAGTTTCTAATCCAAGTACTGCCATCATATCTTTAAAATACTCCATTGTATTGTCTTTCACAGCATATTGAAACCCTTTGTGTAATGCGTCAAGATTTGTAAATTGCGTGTCCAAAGAAATCAAGATGAAAAACAAATATTATGATTTTTTTGAAACATAGTTTCAAAAGCTTTGTTACCATTACCAGTATTCTGTTGAAATATTGGCAATATAAACTTCTGTTGAAAAATCGCATTACTAATTACACTGTGCAACAACCAAAATCGGAATGGGATGAAACCAAAAGGAAATTAAAGTTGACATTATGTATAACAAAACCCTCAAGCGATTTCTTAAGTTTAGTGCGAGATTTTTTTTTACACGCATTTGAAGTTAATGATTTTTGAACGCTGGCTAACAAGAAAAATTCATTAAAAATGTCATAAAATTATGCTATTTTACCAGGTAAGTTATGGTATCTTACTGTTTTTGGGGTCGAGGAATCCATTTTTGACATTTATTTTTATTTTTAAGCGCCGCCAGAGGGCGCTTTCGTAAATTTTTTTGGTTTTGATCGAATTTTTTGTCTTTCCACACGATTACAGCCGTAGATTAAGAGCTATCGAGCTGGAATTTGGTATGCGAGCTTTTATCCACCGAGCGGATATTGGGTTCTAAGATGGTCATTATCGAACGGAACCTACTCCCACCTCTCATACAAATTTTACCTTTTTTGAGGCCTGTCCCTGCGATCAAAGTCGTAAATTAAGAGCTATCGAGCTGAAATTTGGTGTGATAGCTTCTATCGTCTAAGTGGAGATAAAGTTCAAAGATGGGCATGATCAGACAAAAACTACTCCCACCTCCCATACAAAATAACCCTTTTTGGGGATGTCCGTCTGTTTTTCCTCGTTATTACAACCGTAGATTAAGAGCTATCGAGCTGAAATTTGGTATGCAAGCTTCTAACCTCTTAGAGAAAGTTAAGTTCTAAGATGAGCATGATCGGACTTCCCATATTTTGGGGTTTGAGGAGTTTTTGTCTGATCTTCCTCTTCTTAGAACTTAACTTTCCCTAAGAGGTTAGAAGTTTGCGTACCAAGTTTCAGCGCGATAGCTCTAAATCTAAGGCTGTAATTGAGAAGACAAACAGACGAACACCCCCAAATAGGGCAAGTTTGTATGGGAGGTGGTAGTAGTTTTCGTCCGATCATGTCCATCTTAGAACTTAATCTCCGCTTAGGGGATAGAAGCTTGCATACCAAATTTCAGCTCGATAGCTCTTAATCTACGACTTTGATCGCAGGGACAGACCTCAAAAAAGGTACAATTTGTATGGGAGGTGGTATTAGTTTTTGTCCGATCATGCTTATTTTAGAACTTAATCTCTGCGTAGGCGATAGAAGCTCGCATATCAAATTTCAGCTCTATAGCTCTTAATCTACGGCTGTCATCGTGTGGAAAGAGAAAAAATTCGATCTAAACCAAAAAAATGTACGAAAGCGTCCTATGGCGGCGCTTAAAAATAAAAATAAATGTCAAAAATGGATTCCTCGACCCCAAAAACAGTAAGATACCATAACTTTCCGGGTAAAGTAGCATAATTTTATGACATTTTTAATGAATTATTCTTGTTAGCCAGCGTTCAAAAATCACCAACTTCAAATGCGTGTAAAAAAAAATCTCGCACTAAACTAAAAAAATCCCTTGAGGGTTTTGTTAAACATAATGTCAACTTTCATTTCCTGTTGGTTTCATCCCATTCCGATTCCAAAAGTTCAATTTTGTGTCACAGTGTTATTAAATTACACTGCGAGAGAATATTTTGGTCAATTACATGAGATTTCACCATCAATCCTATGTATATCGGACATGCATATAATGTATACGGCAACAGATTATAGTGTAATGGGCGTGGACTTAAAAAAAACTATATAAAGTTTAATGTTTGCCATATACTCTCATCAAATACACTAAGATACAGGATACTCAATATTTTTTTGAGCCGCACACACTACTAGCAGTCCATTTGGTTTTTTTTGCCATATTTGTTATTTGGTTTATTATTGAAAAAAAATCATATTGTTATTCACGTTTTGTCAATGACTTTATTTTTCCCTTTGCCACTATTAAATCCGAAATAATTTTTAACTGATGATTAAATTTTTGCTCTAATACCAATTATTTTCGTACTGTATTCTGCTATGACGATCGCGACATTCGTACGCTTTAAAGTGAAAAAATTATAACGAAAGGTCTACCGTGGTCGAAAAATAATATGTTGACAGCAATTTGTTTCTGACATGTATAAGGTAAGACAAAAACTTAAATTTCATTAAAATAAATAAAAATAATTACAAAATGTAATAAAATCATGCACTCTTTTCACAATATATTTCTTACAACAATGATAGAACTCCTATAAAACAAAAAATAAAATTTAACCCCATATTTTCATTTGATTTTATTGACGTTCTAATGTATTCGTGAACAATAATTTTTGCTCTATACGCTGTTAGTATGGCGTAAGGGGCAACACGTCCGCAACAACTTCTGTTTTAAAAGGATATATAGTAAAGTGGACACGAAATATCTCATTTTGAAAAAAAAGTTGCAGATTTAAAAATTAAGCATTAATTACCCGGCATGGTATCACTAACTGAAAATTGTCAAATGATGTATGGAGTATGGGATGATATGGGTATGGGAAACTAAATACAGGAAGTCTACAGGGAACAATTAAGTCATTGAAAAAACTTGAACAATAATATACTTTTTGTTTCGTGTTTATGCGCGCCTCAGGTTGGACCGCACAGCATTGCCAAAAAGCGCAAACATGAACACACACACATATATGCGCTAGCGGTCCACCTGCAGTTTTGTAGTTTTGCTTTGTTGCTGTTTCCATCTTCTTTGATTCTAGTCAGAGTTGACAAGCAACAATCCCATCTCCCTTTAATTAGTTACCATTGTAATTTGAATAAGTGCGCTTCCCCCCCGTGATCGTGTGTGATAAAAAAAAGAAAACAAAAGACAGTACAAGTGAACAAAAAGTTAAAACTTAAAGCTAAGAATTGTAATTAAAATCGAAAACATTGCACAAAACAAACAAAAAGACACATAACATGAATTGTAAAAACACTTTAAAATTTGTTACTTTATATTAAAAACCTTAAACCTAGTTAAAATTACAAACAAACATTCACACTAACATACGGTACAACAAAAACAAATATATTTAAAATCATTACAAATACTCTTGAACTTGAACATAAAATAAAACACTGAATTAAAAAACATTTAAACAAACAAGTGTTCATAATTTACAAAAAGGCAAAGCCTTGCAAAAAACATTTGGTCCATCGAACCGAATTGTGATTAAAACAAAAAGTGGAGAAAACAACCATAGCGAAAGACAAACAACAACAAATAACATACTGGTGAGAACGTTAAGGAAGCCGCAAAATTAAAACAGTGGGTGCCAAAAGTGGGTAACAGAACAAAAAAAAACTCTAAATAAATAAAAATTGTTCTACCTACGGAAGACTATCATTTTAATAAATAAAAGTGAAACATTCAACAAATACAAATTGTGCTACCTACTTTAAAATAAAATTTTGCTAAAATTAACATAGAAACACTTAAAAAATTCGAAAATTGTGCTACCTACCTAATTAATTTAACTACACTAACCTAGATCACTTAAAATTCAAAAATTTTGTTACCTACCTAAAACTACATTTTGCCTAACTAACCTAGAAAATTTAACAATCTCGAAATTTTAATGCCGAAATAAAATAAAACGTTAACAACTACATTTTGCTACTTAACCTAAAAATTTCACAATTCGAAATTTACTCCTAACTACATAAAACCAAATTTTTTGGAAAACTAACCTAAATGTAATGAAAATTTTGAACATTTTTTAAAGCCCAAAAGCAAAATCAAATTGCAAAAGAGAACAAAAATATTTGCCTACTTAACCTATAACAACGGTAACTAAATATTTACTTCCTATAACAAAACTAACAAACAACAAAAAGGTTTTTGGAAAATAATAATACAAATTGGCTTATTGCACAAAAAGTAACGGTAGCACATTTAGAACATTTTGAAAAAACAACAACGAAAATCACACAAAACGGAACAATTTCCAAAAGAACATTTACATAAAGTGCAACGTAACAAAATTTGGTGCCCAGCAACGAGAGGGACGACATTCAAGACGATACCACAACATCAACGCCAGACCCGAAGATAACAGTTCATCGCAACAAAAACAACACAGCAGAGACGATTATAACGGGAGACACCAGACCCAGCAAAAGAGACACACACAGGTACACAGCGACTCAAACAAGGAAAAGCAGTAAGTACGCCAAAAAAAAGCGCAAAAAACAAGCAAAAGAACTAACGGGGTGTTTTGCTTCACATAAATATGTACAAACGCTGCATGACCCTATGACTCTTTTTCTTGTCGTTATGTGCTACCTTATATAAATTTTTATGGAATATATGACTCACGACAAACGGACAATATTGAAATATTATTGTCGACCCATGGCAACAAAAAATTTGGAATTTTCGAGAAGACCAAACTTTGAGAAATAATAGTGTTCGACCCATGCCAACGAAAAGTGAGAAAACGAAAAAAAAAAAAAACCTTTCAACTAAGAAATGGAGAAAATTTTTTCGATCCGTTGCAAATGAAAAATTCTTGGATAATTTTTTCGTCTCGCTGAAAACAAAAATACTTGGAAAAATTTTTTCTACTCAATCAAAATAAAATTTTCGACCTAGAACTAGAAAATTTTTGGAAAAATTTTTCAATCCGTTGCAAATGAAAAATTCTTTGATAACTTTTTCGTCTCGCTGAAACCAAATATACTTGGAAAAATTTTTTCTACTCAATCAAATAAAATTTTCGACCTAGAATTAGAAAATTTTTGGAAAAATTTTTCAACGCGCTACAAATAAAAAATTATTTGGATAATTTTTTCGTCTCGCTGAAAACAAATATACTTGGAAAAATTTTTTCTACTCCATCAAATAAAATTTTCGACCTAGAACTAGAAAATTTTTGGAAAAATTTTTAGACGCGCTACAAATACAAAATTTTTGGATAATTTTTTCGTCGTGCTGAAAGCAAATATACTTGGAAAAATTTTTTCTACTCAATCAAATAAAATTTTCGACCTAGAATTAGAAAATTTTTGGAAAAATTTTTCGACTCGCTTCAAATAAAAAATTTTTGGATAATTTTTTCGTCGTGCTGAAAGCAAATATACTTGGAAAAATTTTTTCTACTCAATCAAATAAAATTTTCGACCTAGAATTAGAAAATTTTTGGAAAAATTTTTCGACTCGCTTCAAATAAAAAATTTTTGGATAATTTTTTCGTCGTGCTGAAAGCAAATATACTTGGAAAAATTTTTTCTACTCAATCAAATAAAATTTTCGACCTAGAATTAGAAAATTTTTGGAAAAATTTTTCGACTCGCTTCAAATAATAAATTTTTTTTGTTGACCCTTATTGGAAAAAATCTTCTTTGAAAATTTTATCAAACTTGGGCATTTAAAAAATGGATAAAATATTGTCTGAAAAATACAAAAATTGCGTCAACGACCTTGAGGATTTCGAAAGTGTTTACAATGTTGGAAATTCCGATGACAACATTCACGCCTTGGAAGCAACTAGAGTGGAGCTGAATTCTTTATGGGACCAACTTAAGAGAAGCTATACTGATTGTCGTGACCGAATTCCCGAAGAAGGAGAAATCAAAATCGACAAAAACAAACTTCGAACCCATTATAAGGAAGCATTAGATACCTACAAACGGGTTCTTAGCTCTCTTAACGAAAAAATACAAAAAATGACGGACCGTCAAATGGAAGAAAAACTAGCCCGCGAATCTGAGATACAAACAAAACGGAATGAAGCAGACACACCAACCTTTTTAAGGCTTCCACCGTGTGACACAGACACTTTCCGCGGAGGATACCAAGCCTGGCCGAGCTTCAGAGACCTGTTCACGACTCTATACATCGAAAATAAAAAGTTAAGCAATGTTGAAAAGCTATTTCATCTCACGCAAAAAACTGCCGGCGAACCAAGGGAGATAATAAGCCAAGTCCCTTTGACCCATGATGGATTCGACATAGCATGGAAGAATTTGGTGGACCGGTACGAAAACAAAAGAATGCAAGTGAACGAACAGCTGAAATCCTTATTTAATTTGCCAGTTGTCTCGGTAGACTCGGGTGCCTCTATTCAAAAATTACAGCGAACAATAAAAAGTTGTACTCAAACTTTAGAAGCGCTAAAGGTTGACACAAAGGGGTGGGACCCCATTTTAACTTATCTTTGCTCAACAAAATTGCCCAGACCCTTTCTAGAGGAATTTGAAAATTCTCTTAAAGATTGTACTGTGATTCCAAGTTGGAAAGAGTTTGACACATTCTTAACACACAAGTTCAAGACTCTGGAATCAGTTGGCAATATTAAACCCAGTTCCTCAAAATATAATCAGCCTAGACCCGATTATAATAAAAAGGAAAAAAGGGTGAGCACATTCCAAACAAATGTTTCACAGAAACCTCATCCCACGATGGGACAAAATAACCAAAATACACAAAAGTACAGTGGACCTCGTTCAAAAAAGGAACAAAATTGTCAACTTTGCAGGCAAAATCACCTTTTACGAGTGTGCCCGAAATTTCTCGAAAAATCTGTCAATGATCGAATTCATTTGGTAAAACTTTCACATCTTTGCTATAACTGTCTTTTATCTAACCACGGGGTCAAGGATTGCAAAAGTCGTTACAGTTGTCGAGAATGTAGGCAAAGGCACAATACTTTGCTGCATAAAGGTAATGAAAACCGATCTTCAACTCACGAACCAGTAAGAGATAACTCTCAACCTAGTACTAGCGCAGCGGCGTTAAACACAATAATACAGTCCACATCTCAAATAGAATCCCCTAATATCACGACCTTGACCCTACAACAAAGAAAACCACCTAAAGTTCAGACACAAGCTACATTGTTATTCACTGCCATCGTCCAAATACAACATGGAGGACAGCGTTACGATGCCAGGGCGATTATTGACTCTGGTTCCCAATCCACTTTCATCACTGAAAAACTAAGAAATATGCTTCGTCTTCCAACAAAGAAAAACCTAGTTCATGTTTCCGGAATAAATCAAAACGTATCGGAAACCAGCACCAAATCTTGTTTCTTTCATCTTTGTTCAAAAGTTGACACTAGCTTTGAGCTAGAAGTGTGGGCACCAATTTTGAGGACACTTCCTTCAAATTTACCACTACGAACACTTGATGAAGCTGAACTTAAATTCGCTGCCGAACTTGAGCTAGCAGACCCTAAATTCTACGCTAGTAGACCCGTTGATCTTCTGATTGGAATGGACATTGGACCCCTGATATACACAATGGGAGTTCCTATGAAGTCTATCGGAACCCTTTTAGCCCAAAAAACGGTTTTCGGGTTGATAGTTGGAGGACCCATTCATCAGGAGACCCGCAACGCTAATAACATCTCGTTACATAATACAACATCGATCGAAAAAGTCATCACACGTTTTTGGGAGGAAACCCCAAAAAATATTTTGAGGTATAAGGAAGATACATTTTGTGAGGAAAACTTTAAAGCCACGACAATAAGAGACTCATATGGAAGATATATTGTGACCCTACCATTCAAAAATTGTGAAGGTTTAGGAAGTTCCAGAAATATTGCGTTGGCACAATTTTATAGAATGGAGAGGAAACTTCTAAAGACTCCTGACATTAAGGAACAGTACGACTCTGCCATCTTGGAATATTTGGATTTGGGACACATGAGAAAAATATCAAACATGGAAATAGATACGAGCCCAAATTATTATCTGCCACATCACGCTGTTATTAAGCCAGATAGAGTGACAACAAAGCTTAGAGTTGTCTTTAATGCCTCCAGTCCCACCTCCAATAAAAGGAGCCTCAATGACAATCTATATCCAGGACCCATACTACAACAAGATCTCGTCATACAAATATTGAAATGGAGGTTTTTTAAGTATGTATTTAATGCAGACGTTACCAAAATGTATCGGCAAATCTTCGTAGACCCTACACAAACAAAATTTCAAAGGATTTTGTTTAGAAAGTCGCCAAACGACCCGGTGGAAGATTTTGAACTAATGACCGTAACTTTTGGCATAAATTGCGCACCCTTTTTGGCCATACGAACTCTATTACAACTTGTCGAAGACGTAAAAGTCACATATCCTCTAGCCTCACAAATAATTCAACAAAATTTGTACGTTGATGACGTTTTAGCCGGTGGACATACAGTAGAGCAGGCAATCGCCTCGAGAAAACAACTCGCTACTGCCTTGGCCTCAGCCGGTTTCGAATTGAGAAAATGGTGTTCAAATGACCCTAAAATTATTCATCAGATTCCATCAGACTTACTTTTACCAGTAAATTGGCTAGATTTGTCAGAGGATTCATCAACGAAGACTCTAGGAATCAGATGGAGCATATCAACCGACGCTTTTGGTTTTACTTCGCCACTTATTGAGAAAAACTTATCACCGACAAAAAGAGAAGTTTTGTCAACAATCGCCAAATTTTTCGACCCGTGCGGATGGCTAGCTCCTATCATCATTGTGGCAAAGCTGATAATGCAACAAGTCTGGCTAGATAAGGTAGAATGGGACGAAGTATTGAAGACCCCGACACAAATGAGCTGGCAACATTTTGTCAAAAACTGCCCGTCAATAGACTACATTACAGTCCCAAGATGGGTACAGTTTAATCCATCAAGTACTGTGGAAATTCATGGTTTTTGCGACGCATCTGAAAAAGCTTATGCTGCCGCCTTATATATTCGCATCGAAAACGACCACACAACTGATACTTTTTTGTTAGCTGCCAAAACTCGCGTTGCTCCAATAAAACAAATCTCCTTACCTAGACTTGAGCTGTGTGGAGCTGTGCTTTTATCGACCCTAGCAGCTTCGATTCTTCCAAAATTACAAATTTCCAACTTCTCAACACAATATTGGACCGACTCAACAATTGTTCTGGCCTGGCTAAAAAAGCCACCCTGCTCTTGGAGTACTTTTGTGGGAAATCGGTGTTAGCTTATTCATTAAGATACTGGAAAAACACGGGTATAAGAAAGTCTCAGTTTAATTTTGACTCTACATCTGTCACCCCTGAGGAAATTCAAGATGTCAAGGCTAGACTTATTATATTTACCCAAAAACAGCACTTTGGTCCTGAATACAAAGCTTTAAAGCTCAAGAATCAACTATCACGTAGCAGCGGCCTTATATCTCTCAATCCTTTTCTAGACACAAAAGGCATTGTACGAGCCAACGGCCGTCTAGCTCAGTCGCCAGCATTGACTTATAATGAGCGACACCCAATTATATTACCATATGAATCACGCTATACTCAATTACTTGTGGAATCGATTCATAAAATTACAGCACATGGAGGTAATCAACTAATGACACAAGTCGTGAGATCAGAATTCTGGATATTTAGACTCAAGCCCTTGGTCAAAAAGGTGATTCGTAATTGTAAAACATGTTTATTGCAAAAGAAAGAGACCCAAAGTCAAATCATGGCAGCCCTACCCCCAGAACGCACAACATTGACCAGACCATTTACAAATACAGGCGTCGATTTTGCCGGACCCTTTTCAATCAAAAATTTCACCGGCAGAGCTTGTTTAATTACCAAAGGATATGTATGCGTATTTGTTTGTTTCGCAACAAAGGCCATACATTTAGAAGCCACAAGTGACCTATCAACATTGTCATTTTTAGCAGCATTTAATCGATTTGTGGGAAGACGCGGCTGCCCAGCGAAAATATACTCAGACAATGGGACAAACTTTGTCGGCGCAGCCGAATTGACCAAAAAGGATCGCATTCAATTTATGAAGACACTGCAGACTAACACAATCAAAAATTCAATACATCAAGATCTAGAATAGAAATTCATACCTCCTGGAGCTCCTCACATGGGTGGCCTTTGGGAGGCAGGTGTCAAATCTTTCAAAACCCACTTACGCAAATTAATACCTAAAATGAATTTTACCTTTGAAGAATTTTCCACAATCCTAGCTCGTATAGAATCTTGTCTTAATTCTCGACCTTTAAGTCCTTCTAGCGACGATCCAAGCGATCTTACACCTTTGACCCCGGGTCATTTTCTTATCGGTACGTCTATGCTAACACCCGCAGAACCAGATATTTCAGAAGAAAACGTGACACTTGCCAACAGATGGAAGCGTCTACGTATAATTTCGCAACATTTTTGCCAAAGATGGAAGTCTGAATATCTTAAAGAACTACATCGCAGAAATAAATGGAAATGTAAACAAAAAAACGTCCAAATTAATGACCTCGTTGTAATAAAAGACGAAAAGTTAGCCCCAAATGAGTGGAAAATGGGTCGTATTGTAAAAACATATCCCGGACCCGATCAAAATATTAGAGTAATCGATATCCGGACCTCTAACGGCATACTGACCCGACCTATTACAAAAATTGTTCATCTTCTATCAGACTGACTAGGCCATTATATTTCAAAATTTAAGTTTCCACAAATTCATATATTTCTTTATACTCCTTTAGTCATGGCCGCCTACCTACCACGTCTCAGCAGATCAAGCGAACGAAGAGATCGATCCCCAGGCCGGCGACACGAACGTATTTATGAACGGCCCCATCAACAAATCTCCCGACGCCATCGACCTGGCAGTTGGCAATATTCTTGTGGTTTATGCCAAGAGGACCACGCTCTCAAATCGTGCCATCGCTTTCGGGAAATGACACCAAATCAGCGCTACGTGGCCGTGGAAAGACGGTCATACTGCCGTAACTGTCTCGCTCGCAGTCATTTAGCCCCCGATTGTCCTACGATAGCTGGGTGTCGTGAGTGTGGGTTGCGTCACCATACTATGCTCCATGGCGCGACCCAAATTAATAACAATTTGCCCGGGACCCGAAGTCACGAACCACCATTTAGACGGGTAAATGTGTTTATCCCGACAGCCATGGTACGGGTTTCGGAGGACAATTTTGAGACGTGGGCGATGATGCGAGTGTTAATTTGCCCATCTTCTGTGGTTTCCCGAATTGCCTTGGCAACATTTAGAAGGCTGGGACTACGCTCGTTCCGAGAAAAAGACCATCGCTTTACTCGGTTCAAGATAATGTCGAGGCACGAGCAAACCGATTGTGTGCTACAGGTAACGGCACTGATTACAGAAGACCTGCCACGAAGACCCTATGCCGACCCTATTATAGAAGACCCGACCCAAGATCTGACCCAAAATTCCATTGCAGATGTAGACCCGCAATGTAACACGCCAGTTGATATAGAACTGGGTGCTGACGTCTACCCGATGATACGAAGAGATGGTATTACCCGCACCGGGCTTGGGCAAGTCGACGCCCAAAAAACCTTCTTGGGCTACGTGTTCATGGGACCGACGCAGTCTCGCTAACATCAGCATCACCACCATCAGAAACATTATGAACATCAACTTTAGCAACGGCATCAGCATCATCACCATCATCATTGTCAATATCATCATCAGTTATATTATTATAATTATTGTTATTTTTATTGTAAATAATGTAATAATTAATTAATTTATTCACCGAGTCACGGGGGGGCGGAATGTTTATGCGCGCCTCAGGTTGGACCGCACAGCATTGCCAAAAAGCGCAAACATGAACACACACACATATATGCGCTAGCGGTCCACCTGCAGTTTTGTAGTTTTGCTTTGTTGCTGTTTCCATCTTCTTTGATTCCAGTCAGAGTTGACAAGCAACAATCCCATCTCCCTTTAATTAGTTACCATTGTAATTTGAATAAGTGCGCTTCCCCCCCGTGATCGTGTGTGATAAAAAAAAGAAAACAAAAGACAGTACAAGTGAACAAAAAGTTAAAACTTAAAGCTAAGAATTGTAATTAAAATCGAAAACATTGCACAAAACAAACAAAAAGACACATAACATGAATTGTAAAAACACTTTAAAATTTGTTACTTTATATTAAAAACCTTAAACCTAGTTAAAATTACAAACAAACATTCACACTAACATACGGTACAACAAAAACAAATATATTTAAAATCATTACAAATACTCTTGAACTTGAACATAAAATAAAACACTGAATTAAAAAACATTTAAACAAACAAGTGTTCATAATTTACAAAAAGGCAAAGCCTTGCAAAAAACATTTCGTATTAAACGTATATGGACAGTAGACCGGATCGATCCCCATGTAACAAAAAAAAATTCTAAAGTCGAAGGCAAATATTAAAGATCACCTCAAGACAACTTCAGAAAACAAAAAAAACCACCCAAAATCTTTTTTTATCGCTGCTTTTCTTTTTGTAATTTTATCGTGACATACAAGACATCGTTGTATAGGTCTCGATGAGTACTACATTTGTCCTACAGACGTCGCTGACGTACATCATTTTGTAATGATAACCTAATTTAAAGCAATTTCTAACCCCTAAAATTTAAATTAGCTGGAATTAAAGCCCTTTAAGCCAAGAATATTTTGCTTTGGAAGTATAAAGTTTATTCAATGGTGGAGGTGAGGTTGGGGCAAATGAATGCGTATTGTGGTCTAAGTTAGTGCGGAAGGTCAAAAATCCACAACAAGCCCTAAGTAGTCTCTAGCGGTCCAAACATTTTTCCCAAATATATATTACACCATATCTTGATCCCCTAAATGTAAATTTGCTCCGAATGCTGCAATTTCACCAAAGGTGGCCCTAGTGGAGTCAAATGTATGACTGACCTCCAATATTTTGCAAGACGAACAGATGTTCAGAACATATCTGCCCTTTATCTTTAACCCTTAAGGTGGTTCCCATACAATTTTTTAATATTTTTTTTTGCAACTACAGTCGAAACTCTCTATAACGAATTTCAAGGGACTGGATATTTACTTCGCTATATGGACCGGCCGTGGCATAGTGGTTAGAACACGCGACTACTATGCGGGAGATCGCAGGTTCAAACCTGGCTCCAGTCATCTTAAAAAAGAAAAAAAAAAAAAAAATTTTCTTTCATTGTCGGCTCCCCTCGAATGTTGTTGACAGCAACTTCGCAGTACTAAGCGTCGATTCAATCGTCGTGTCTAGTAAAAGCTTCTCAAACAGTGACGTTCGTATTCGTCGATAAACAAGTAGGTGCCGTTAGTTGTGAATCTAAAAATAGAAAGCGTGTTAATTCACAACAACGCGAGAAGCTATCCCATACCTCATTCATGGGGTGCAAAGGGAAATTAAGTTTTTTTTATATAGAAAAGAAAAACAACTTTGTTCCTTTTAACATTTTTTATTTGTATTAGTCAGTTATTTTGGTTTGGAGTAAATTTATCCACTTTTCTTCAACATAATTTTCTTAAACAACTGATGAAGAAAGTTGCCCATATGTGGGTAATGGTTTCACAATGTCAGCAGATACTTCTTCGTATTCATCTGAATCTTTAAAAGAGAAATTATAATGTACATCAGAAAATTATTAGCCACATATTTTCTTTATTATTGTTTCTTGAGATAGCTGGTGCTCCAAAACTTTCTTGAACACTTTCGAGGATATCTTCGTTGGAAGGGTTGTCTTTGGCAATGACATCACAGTCAACATTGATGTAGTCTTTAAATCTTGCATAAATACTAACAACTGTTTTAAATTAAGACTCTAAAAAGGCAAAGTGGGATAGTGGTAAAAAGTCTTATTCGTATCAAGGCATACTGATGTTCGTTGTGGTGCCAACTTTTACAAATCCTGTTTTTCTAAAACAGTTTGCAATTGTCTCTGATTCGACATTGACATTGCACACTTTGTTTATGTTTCGTATGGCATCCAGCTAATTTATGGGCGTGGGAGGTTCTTTCTCCTACATTTGTGACAAAATGTCAAAATGCGTTTTCTGTAAATCGTTTTAATGTTACAAATTTTGTTCTGATCCATTGGCTGAAGTGACGAAGTCATGTTGGGCGGGAAATAAGCAATTTCAATATTTTTTAATTGGTCCTTTACATTTGCCAACAAAATGCAAAACATTTCTTTGTTGAGAAGCAAACTTTCGGTCCAATTTCAAGAGCCATTTCAAGAAAATCTTGCTTGTCATCCATGCTTTCGTATTAAATTCATAATCCACGTACAGAGATTTGATTCCTTTGAAGCATCTCGGAGTCTTGGCCTTTCCTATGATAAGCAATTAAACTTTCTCCGATCCGGTCATATTGCATTACCATAACAGTAATCCTCTCTTTGCTGTTTTTCCCCCAAAGCACTTCTCATTTTTAAACGCCATCGTTTTATTTGGTAAGCTCTTAAAAAAACAAACCCGTCTCATCTGCTTTAAAAATGTAATTTTCGTCATATTTTTCTAACAATTTTGGCAAGACATTCGTCACCTATTCATATTGCGTTTGGATGTTGGCGGAAGCACTTTCACCACACAAGTTTTTTGAACAATGCCGTGACCTTTTTTTAATTTTTTCGGCCAGCCTACACTTGCTTCAAATTCTCCGTGGCCCAATGCTACAGCGAATTGTGTTGCCTTTTCTCTCAGTCACTCACTTGCGGCGAATACCCATCTCAGCATTGCTTGGTCAATATCCTCAAAGGTAAAAGTTCGAAGCTTCTTGCGTTTAATACTGGATGCATTATCTGTGACACTGGTTAAAAGCTTATCCTTGTTTTTTTTAAAAATCGAAGATAAGCTACGGGAAAGAATTCTAAATTGCTTAGCAATGTTTCACAGTAATACTTATGCATTTCTCAACTTACTACGGCGATATGCAAAGGCAAACTTATAAAGACTGCAAGAAATGTGAGAGATGGTAAGGATTCCAGTTGTCACTCGCATAGTTCGGTGGTTCCCCAAAATACACTTTCAATTTTATGGTTTTCAGTCTCCATATATGGAGACTGAAAACGCTTCAATCTTGATGTTAAGGTCGCAAAAATGCTTCTTTATAATAATATTCGCTATAGGGAAATTCGTTATATGGAGATTATAATAGACTCAAACTAGACAACACTGTGTTTTGTTCTTATAGTTGCTTCGCAATAAAGAAAATTCCGATATATAGGAGTTCCGTTAGATAGGAGTTGATTATGCATTTTTATGGTTGTAGTGTTGTTTTCTTTGAAAAAGGGTCAATTATATGTAAAATATGCAAAATTAGGGTTTGCATTTCGTTTTCTATTTTTCCTATGACAATAAATAAATTTTTCACCCCAAAATTTCAGTTTTTTCAAGTTTTTTAAATCGATAGGACCGAAACGAAATTACTTATTTAAAAACTTTTAAGGAAGAATTTGTGGAAAATTTTGTTGTCTTTAACTTAAGTGATTACATATGAAGATCGGTAAATTTTTATTTTTTAAAAAAACGGCACCTTCATTATCTCGTGTTTAGGAGGTCAAAATCTATGGAAAAAGTGTTTTGAAATCTTGTTTGCAAAAAATTGTTGTTCTGTGTAATAACAAATATGGCAAAAACCCAAATGGACTGCTTGTAGTGTGCGCGGCTCAAAAAAATATTGGGTCCTGTATCTTAGTGTACTTTTTGGTATGTATTTGCTGAGAGTATATGGCAAACATTAAACTTTATTTAGTTTTTTTTTAAGTCCATGCACTTTACACTATAATCTACACTTTCAGAAGCCTACGCTGCCGTATACATTATATGCATGTCCGATATACATAGGCTTGATGGTGAAATCTCATGTAATTGACCAAAATATTCTCTCGCAGTGTAATTTAATAATTAGTAATGCGATTTTTTAACACAAGTTTATATTGTCAATGGGTTTGTCACGGGGTGCAAGGGGAAATTAAGTTTTTTTTTATATTGTTAATATTTCAACAGAATAATAGTAACAAAGCTTTTGAAACTATGTTTCAATAAAAACATAATATTTGTTTTTCATCTTGATTTCTTAGGACACGCAATTTACAAATCTTGATGACGCATTCCTCGAAGGTTTTCAATATGCTGTGAAATACATTATAATGGAATATTTTAAAGATATGGCGGCAGTACTTGCATTAGAAACTAGACTACGGAGTATATTTGATAAGAGAGACGATATACAACATATGACTGTAGCCTAAAATGAGGTAGTAATGACCACTTCAGATTACAATGAAAACTTCAACACCAACAATTTGGCTTTACAAGCCGTACAAGAAGATAATTGTAATAACTTTGAATGTAATCAAAACATATTGTTTTTGGATGTATAGTCTGAAATACACATAATGCAAATATTCTGAGCATGGAAAACTCTTGTCAAAATCAACAAAATAATGAACATATAAATACGACAATTTTTAATGAAAATGTTGAATTGTGTTCAACAAAGAATAAAACACAGTCTTTCAATATCTCAACAAATAACAACACATACATTGAAGAATATATACCCCTAAGGAAAATTCAGCGCAATACAAATAAGGTTCCAAACAGGCCTGTAAATATTATTTGTAATAATACAAAATCTGGAACTGTCAGATAAATAACAAATATGGATAATGATGAATTTCAATTATATAGAAAATCAAGACAGTGTAAAAGATCGTTTACAGGATTTTGTTAGAGTGAAGTATGCATTCTTCAACAACGTTTGTCCACTAAATTACACTAGTTGTAGATGGAACAAACAAAACATATTAGTTTTATACGCCATCTGTCTAACGATGGGTGTTGCAAATACAAATTTAGCTTTTTTTAGATAAAACCCCATTTAAAATACATGTGTAAAGCACAAATACACAAATGTTTCATCCTGATGTCTTAAAAAAACATTAACTGAGATGCATAGGAAGGATAATAGATAGGCGCAACGTAATATATGTGACGAGTTGAAAATTATCAAAGAGTGCTCTGAAAAGTTGCAGCTAGAAAGCTAAAAGCTGAGGAGATGCGATGTCTGGATTACGATCCCGATCCCTACATCGACGTGTGTAAAATGTCATGGGAGAGTTTTATCCAAAGCGGAAAAATAAAGCGTGACATTTATTTATTTACAAAAATGCAACTCCAGATATTGCAACAGAACAATAAACAATTATTGAAATTAAGTCGCAATACACTTTTTATTTGATGCGACAGGTAGCATAACGAAAAAGTTGCATGAAGACTCTAAAAGAGTGTTTTTGTATAGCATTGTAGCACATATCCGTAAAGACAAAAATAAAAGTGGTATTCTGCTCCCAATCGCCGAAGGAGTTTTGTGTAGTCACTACACAAATGACGCGAAACGTTCCCTTCTGAAACTTATTGCGGTACAAATGGAATTTCGTGGCCTATAGCTGCAAGAAATTGTACAGACTGGAGTTTCGTGATTATAAACGCAGTCTTAAGTGTTTTTAATAGTGAAAATGATGCCGATAGGTTAGATCGGATAGATATATTAATGAATGTTACAGTTGTTGCTCCAAAAATGAAAAACCCTTTTTTGTTGTGATACAAATATGTTGTGCTCACTTTATGAGAATAGTTTCAAAAGACGTAGACGAATCCAACTACAGCGATCACACTGTTACAATTTTTTTATACCATCACCCTTAGGGGTGACACATAGAAGGAGCCACTTCAGACCCTAGGTTTCTTAGAACCAAATTCGATTCATGACTTTTTAAGTCATTTGAGCCATGTCCGTCTGTCGGTCTGTCTGGTGGTAGTTCTAATAATAATATTAATCGATTTCTAAAGTGGGCGGTACCAGATGTGTGTGGGAAGTACCAGATGGGGCGTTGGTAGGCTTCAGTTTTTTCTCAAAAACTGTATCCTGCTATAGCTTTACTAAATTAAGAATTAGGGTACGGGCGCGATGGATTTATTGACATTATTACTCTATACCTAAAGTGGGCGGAAAGGTGAATTTGTATGGGAGGTACCAGAAGGGGCGTGGCTAGACTTCCAATTTTTTTTCCAAATCTTTATCATGTAATAGCTTTACTAAGTACATATTTAGGTACGATCGCGTTGGGTGTATTGATATTATAACTCGATCTCTAAAGTTGGCGGCATGATGTATTTGTATAGGAGGTAACAGAAGGGGCGGAGCCATGTATCCCATTTGCAATACCGTAAGTAGTTTTGGGGAAATATTAACTCGTGCAAAATTTCAAGACATTTGTTGCGTCTTTCGAAAGTTATCGTGCGAACCAGCCGGACAGCCACCAGACAGACAGACGGACATGGCTCAAATGACTTAAAAAGTCATGAATCGAATTTGGAAAAAACTGACTATGAGGACAGGATGAACCAAATTGTGAACGATATAATGACATATAAAAGAGTTAACAAAGATCCCACAAGTTCTTGACAAAAGAAGAATAACGAATTAGTAAACGAAATGTTTACACAAAATATAATATCTGAGTATGAAAAAAGGAAATTAAGGACGGAAACGGCACTCGCACCACGAATTTATGGACTTCCCAAAGTACACAAAGATGGGTTTCCTCTTAGACCCATCTGCTCTTCGATTAATGCACCGTCTAGCAATCTGTGTAAGTACGTGACAAACATTTTGACAAAGATTACCGAAAAATCATTATACAATGTTAAAAATTCGGCACAATTTAAGGAGGTGGTGAAACTTACAGACATAGCTGAAGATGAAACAATGTTTTCCTTGGATGTTGTATCATTGTTTCCAAGTATACCGGTAGATTTTGCGATTAAAATCATAGAAGAAAAATGGACGGAGATAGAAAAACATACAAATATGACGAAATCCTTATTTATGAAAATTATAAAGTTTTGCATAAAGGATAATCGATATTTCAACTACAGGGACAGAATATACGTACAAAAGAAGGGTCTACCGATGGGATCATCGGCATCTCCAGTAGTAGCCGATTTAGTTATGGAAGAGCTACTGAATAGATGTATCGAAAACTGTGATATTAGACCTAAGTTACTGACGAAATACGTAGACGACCTTTTTGGGATTATTAAAAAAAGTGCAATAAACAATATATTGACAATATTTAATAGCTTCAACCATAACATCAAATTCACAATAGAAATGGAAAAAGACGGGAAACTTCCTTATTTGGA
The DNA here is from genome assembly GCA_964034835.1 of Muscina levida. NCBI lineage: Eukaryota > Metazoa > Arthropoda > Insecta > Diptera > Muscidae > Muscina > Muscina levida. The sequence goes on from OZ035882.1 coordinate 124,240,836, forward strand.
CACCCTACTAATAAGAAGAGGCACAACAATAACGATCGACTGGTATCAAAAACCAACAGCCTCGGGGAGATTATTAAATGTTCATTCCCAACATCCCAAAAGGATGATAATAAACACTGCCACCAACTTTATAAATAGAGTGCTTACCGTGAGTGATGAGGAATTCCACCACGTGAACAAAAACAAAATCAGAAAGATTCTAAACCAGAACAGCTTCCCAAAATTGACAACAGAAAGATTGATTATGAAACAAAAATGTAAAAACACATTAGAAAATAACCCCATAATATACAAATCTGTTACATATATTCCAAAGCTATCCGAAAGATTTGAAAAATCAAATTGCATGGACAGTACAAACCACAAAATAGCTCACAAGACTAACCACACGCTTCGAAATGTTTTTACAAACTTAAAAACAAAGATAAATAGAGCAGTTAAATCAAACGTAATATACAAAATAAAATGCAACGGAAAAGAAACAACACCCTGCGAGAAATACTATATAGGAACAACCAAAAACAAACTACGAACGCGAATAGCTGGACACAAAAGTGACTTAAAACAGAGAAACAACAATTTGACACAAAAAACGGCGTTGTCGACACACTGTGCGACCCAAAACCATGACGCTGACTTAGAGAGTGTGAGAGTTCTGCAGTGCGAGAACAATTACAACAAACGGTTAACGCTAGAGATGCTACATATATTAAATACACCAACAACACAACGCATCAACTACAAAGCGGACGTTGAGAATTTGGCAAAGAGTTACATCTCTCTAATAAGAAAAAGAAAATAAACAAAGCAAAATGAATATGTTAAAAACAGTACCTAACAGATTACAAAAAAGAGTAGTCGCTGCACTGCTTGCATTTGGTTTTTGTGTTGTTACTCATATTTTTCGTAAGTTAGGTTTTGTTGTGTTTATGTTTATATGTACGTGTGTAATATTCAAAACGAATAATATGTATGTATGCACGTATCTTAATATGTTTTAGATTCCTGATGATGTCTTTCGAGGAAAGACGAAATATTGAAAAATAATAAAAAATTTTAAACTAAATTTTTGTATCCGTAACTTTACATATAATAATTTTCTCCTGAGACGTCATTTTAGAGATTAATGAGTCTATTTATGTTCAAAATATTGATAATAACAAATATGTTTAAATTTGTTTCTGTTTCAATTCTTATAAAATAAAGCATAATATTTGTAAGACGGATTTAGCATTTTTCATCGTAGGATTTGTTTTGAGATAAATACTTGTCTAGCGTATCTTGATTATTATACTATTTTGTGTACTAAAAACTTCGTGACTAAGGTGAAAACTGTGAGAAGTGCAAATTTAGTTACTATAGGCAATGAAATTCCAAATCAATTTACAAATTATATCGTAACAGAAGGAAATTTCTGTCCTGAAACCACTTTAGGCAATATCGTACGTGGAATAGTGTTTTTTTTATATATCAGGGATCTTTATGGGACTTTTTAGACTTTTAGACTTTAGACTTTTAATATATGTTAGCATTAAAAACGATGTATTAATGATTAATTTTGTATTTCTATTGGTTTGCAATAAGCAAACTCAATTTATGTACCTATGTATACCATTATGGCTAAAATTCATATGTCGTCTTTTTTGTAATGTTTTTGTTTTACTTAATCTTGGAATGCTAGCTTCTGTCCTCAAAGCGGAGGTTAAGTTCTAAGTTGAGCCCGATCGGTCAAAAACCACTCCCAGCTCCCATACAAACTCCCCCTTTTTCGGGTCTGTCCTCCGATTACAGCCGTAGTTTAAGGGCAATCAAGCTGAAATTTTGTATGTGAGCTTCCCTACACTAAGCGGAGGTTGAGTAGAAAGATGAGACCGATCGATCAAAAATTACTCTCACCTCCCATACAAAATCCCTCTTTTTGGGGAGGTCCGTATGTCAGTCCCCGCGATTACATCAGTAAGTTAAGAGCAATCAAGCTGAAATATTGTACGCAAGCTTTGCTGCCCTAAATGGAGGTTGAGTTCTAAGATGAGCCCGATCGGTCAAAAACTTTTCCCACCTCCCATACAAACTCCCCTTTTTGGGGTATTCCTACGATTACAGCTCTAGTTTAAGTGGAATCAAGCTGAAATTTTGTATGCAAGCTTCCCTACACTAAGTGGAGATTGAGTAGTAAGATGAGACCGATCGGTCAAAAACTACTCTCACCTCCCATACAAAATCCCTCTTTGTGGAGGTGTCCGCATGTCAGTCCCCGCGATTACAGTAGTAATTTAAGAGCAATCAAGCTGAAATATTGAATGCAAGCTTTTCTGCTCTAAGCGGAGGTTGAGTATTAAAATGAGATCGATCGGTCATTAACTACTCTCACCTCCCATACAAACTCTCCCGGTTAGGTAATATTGAGCTAAAACTTAATATGCAAGCTTTAATTCTATAATAGGAGCTTACGTTGTAACATGAGCAATATCGGACGAATACTTCTCCCACCTTCCTTACAAACTCCCCCTTTTTGGGGGTGCCCGTTTGTATGTCCCTATAGTTTATGAGCTTTCGGGCTGAAATTTGGTATGTAAGCTTTTGTCCAGAAGCAATTCCCATTTTTGGTGAGGTTCAAAATTCATAAAAATAAGCACCAACTCATCAACTAATCGGTTAATCGAATAAAATCGATACAAAATTATTGACAAAATGGATGTGTGAAGCTAAAAGTAACGTCCACTTCTCACCAACTCCCCTGTCGTGTGGTACAAAGTTTAATAAAATATAGTTGTAGTGCAAATAACCAGTTTTACCACCATTTTTATGGTGATGGTGAAGGGTATCTGAGCTTTTGCATAGCCGAAGATAACGGCCTTACTAGTTTTTTTCTATGTTTATTTGTATTATAATTCAGTTTTGTTTAAAATTATTTAGGGTCTAAGTTAACTCAAAGGTATGTAGTTTATAAGTTTGATTTCAATGTTCTTTCTATTAAATCACAAGAGTCGCGGGGGTTTGAAAAGATGCTGTTGCACAAGTTAAAGGGTACGAAACGAATGAATTCTTGCTTTCGCTAATCTTCGCTGGTCAACGATGGCTACAGCAAAAATCAGCGAAAGCTAAGAACAAAATATAAGCAATAATAGATGTGTATGTGTGTGTTTTTATAAAAGGGCGAACTGTTGTTCACAGTTGTGTTCTCGTAAGTAGCAAACATACATGTGGGCAACAAAATAGCACATGTCTAAACAACATGTTTATGTTTTTATTACATACTCATGTAATATTTAAAGGGGCAGGTCTGAGAACACGCAGAATTTCACTTACAACAAACTTAGTGAGAAGTTTGGACAAGTTTGTTTAAAGGACAATGAATATATTGGGAAGAAAATTTAAAATTAAAATATATACCTTTTTGCAATTGTTGGTTTTTATCAATTAGACCTTCCAGCATTTTTAGGAAAACAAATTGTTTGCATTACTTTTTAATAAAATTAAATACCTCATAACATCTTAAATGTTTCCATTTTATTATAAAATGTTTACTTCGAAGTATAATTTACCTGTTTACATTAAAACAAATGTATAAATTGAATATAAATTAAAAATTTACCTGTTTTTTTAAACCAAGTTTTTCTTCCTGATCTTAAATATTTAACAATAAAAAAATTAAATTTCATATTTTAGCTTGGGGTCAATGTGGTTTAAAACCAGTACAGAAATTTCAGTCAGTTAAACTGACTGATAAATACCATCACCCAATATAATATATTGTTTAAGTCTTGAGTTATTGAAAATAATCGATTTGTAATTAAAACCAGTTAGAAAGTTTCAGTCGGGCAACCCGACTTACATTTACCCTTACCCTCAGTAAAACAAATAATTTTCTATTTTATTGATATTATTACTCGATTTCGAAATTGGGCGGAGTGGTACATTTATATGGGAGGTACGTGAAGGGGTGTGTTTAGGCTCCAGATTTATTCTCCATAACTTTATCCTGTTATAGCTTTACTAAATACAGAATTTGGGCACGATTGCGTTGGGTGTACTGATATTATTACTACATCCCAAAAGTGGGCGGAAAGGTATATTTGTATGGGAGGTACCATAAGGGGCGTGTCTAGACTTCAAATTTTTTCTCCAAAACTTTGTCCTATTATAATATAACAAAATACAGAATTTGGGCACGATCGTGTCGAGTGTATTGATATTATTACCCTATTTCTAAAGTGGGCGGAGTGGTACATTTGTATGGGAGGTACCAGAAGGGGCGTGTCTAGACTTCCAGATTTTTTCTCCAAAACTTTATCCTGCTTAAACTTTACCAAATACAGAATTTGGGCACGATCGCGTTAGGTCTTTTAATAATATTAATCGATTTCTAAAGTGGGCGGTACCAGATGTGTATGGGAGGTACCAGATGGGGCGTGAATAGACTTCCAATTTTTTTCTCTAAAACTTTATCTTGTTATAGCTTTACTCAAAATAGAATTTGGGTACGATCACGTTTAATTTATTGATATTATTTCTCCATCTCTATAGTGGGCGGAAAGGTAGATTTGTATGGGAGGTACCAGAAGGGGCGTGGCTAGGCTTTCAAAATTTTTTCCAAAACTTTATCCTGTTATAGCTTTACTAAATACAGAATTTGGGGACGATCCCGTAGGGTGTATTGATATTATTACTCGATTTCTAAAGTGGGCGGAATGATGTATTTGTATGGGAGGTACCAGAAGGGGCGGGGCCATGTAGCCCATTTGCAATACCGTAAGTAGTTTTGAGAAAATAATAACTCGTGCAAAATTTCAAAACATTTGGTTGCGTCTTTCGAAAGTTATCGTGCGAACCAGCCGGACAGCCACCCGACAGACAGACAGACAGACAGACAGACAGACAGACAGACAGACAGACAGACGGACATGGCTCAAACGACTTAAAAAGTCATGAATCGAATTTGGTTCAAAGAAACCTAGGGTCTAAAGTGACTCCTTCTATGTGTTACACTTTTGGGTCGTATCAAATGATATATACCCTCATCCCTACGGGTGATGGTATAAAAATGTTGTTCAACATTTCTTACGTGTATTGGACATTACATAATAAAATTGTTTTTATTTTTATCAGGCTTAAATTTTTCGATTATTTGATCTAAATAAACAAAAAAAAATGAATTACACATATATATGCATTGTTCACCATGAAACACATTATTGTTGTGAAAGCCTTTGTAGATGTATGCAAATAAATCACTAATGTATTTATCTTTTTATTGCGGCCTAAAATTTCAAATGTCCATAAAAACTTTTTTTCCCCTCTGTGCAACGGCTCAGAAATCATACATAAATTTTAATATTGCTGCTTTTACTGCCCCGGAACAGATTTTCATGCGGAAAATAGCACCTAATTTGTAAAAATTATATTAACAAAAAAATTTCATTCACTTACATTTGATATCGGTTGCTTTCAAAAAAAAATGCCATTTCTAACAAAAAATATGTTAAATTCAAAATTATATATATGTATCAAAAAATCGAGGAATTTCAAAAAAATATGCTAAAAAGCATTTAGCAATTGGTTTCAAAAAAAAGTGCAGCAGGCAAAAAATGGTAAAAAAGCATAAAAAATGCCAAACTGGCAGCACTACACGGTAGACCTTTCGTTATTATTTTATTTGATGAGAGTATATGGCAAACATTAAACTTTATATAGTTTTTTTTAAGTCCACGCCCGTTACACTATAATCTGTTGCCGTATACATAATATGCATGTCCGATATACATAGCATTGATGGTAAAATCTCACGTAATTGACCAAAATATTCTCTCGCTGTGTAATTAAATTTTTAGTAGTGCGATTTTTTAACAGAAGTTTATATTGTCAAAATTTCAACAGAATACTGGTAATGGTAACAAAGCCTTCGAAACTATGTTTCAATAAAATCATAATATTTGTTTTTCATCTTGATTTCTTAGAATACGCAATTTACAAATTTTGATGACGCATTACTCGAAGGTTTTCAATATGCTGTGAAATACAATATAATGGAGTATTAAAGATATGGTGGTAGTTCTTGGATTAGAAACTAGGCTACGGAGTATATTTGATAAGAGAGACGATATACAACATATGACTGTAGCCAAAAATGATGTCGCAATGACCACTTCAGATAACAATGAAAACTTCAACACCAACAATTTGGCTTTAGAAGCCGTACAAGAATTATCTTATTGTACGAATGTTAATAAAAACATATTGTTTTTGGATGTATCCTGAGCATAGAAAATACTTGTCAAAATCAACAAAATAATGAACATATAAATACAACAATTTTTAATGAAAATGTTGAGTTGTGTTTAACAAAAAATATAACACAGTCTTTCAATATCTCAACAAATAACAACACATACATTGAAGAATATATTCCCATAAGAAAGAAAATGCAGCGCAAAACAAGTAAAGTGCCAAACAGGCCTCTAAAGATTATTTATAATAATACTTGTCAAAATATAATAAAAAAAACCTTGCCGCTATTCATTTTATTTACAAAATCTGGAACTGTCAGATAAAGAACAAATTTTAATAATATGGAAAATCGAGACAGTGTAAGAGTTCATTTACAGGATTTAGTTAGAGAGAAGTATGCACTCTTCAACAACGTTTGTCCACTAAATTACACTAGTTGTAGATGGAACAAACAAAACATATTAGTTTTGTACGCCAGCTGTCTTTATGCTAACGATGGATGGGTGTTGCAAATTACAAATTTTTAAATAAAACCCCATTTAAAATACCTGTGTACAGCTCAAATGTTTCATCCTGATGTCTTAAAAAAACATCAATTGAGAGGCATAGGAAGGATAATAGATAGGCGCGACGTAAAGTATGTGAAAGCTACAAAATGGAGGGACAGCAAATTATGCTTTCAGTCCAATCATTTAAAACGAGTTGGAAATAATCAAAGAGTGCTCTCAAAAGTTGCAGCTAGAAAGCTAAAAGCTGACGAGATGCGATGTCTGGATTACGACCCCGATCCCTACATCGTCGTGTGTTAAATGTCAGGGGGGAAAAAACTGGAAGAGTTTTATCCAAAACTGAAAAACTAAAGCATGACATTTATTTATTTACAAAAATGCAACTCCAGATATTGCAACAGAACCATAAACAATTATTGCGTTACCCTAATGTTTATTACATTATTCAGAAAGATAATTTTTACATGTGTAAAACGCGTACGTGTTTGTAAAAATTGGTTAACATCATACATGTCTAACTTCGCATAACTGCCTGCCAAATTTCATTTCATTCGCGTGATAGAGCCACAAACAAACATTTACATCTATAACAATAAGGATTTGTTAATTACATTTTTTAACATTAAGTATTTATTATGTTTGTTTTTACATCATATTTATGGTATATATATGTTTAACAAAATCCTTCCTTTAACACCAAAAAAGTAAAAAAAAAAAATAATATTATGTAAATATTTGAGCGATTATGCCAAATTTATGATTAGTACTCTTAATAGTATTTTTGCACAGTTTTAAAAAATTCTACATATTTAATAACAGCGTAGTTTAAAACTTCAAATTTGAAAAAATTAAATTATTCTTTTGAGCTTCATACAAAAAAGTTTCAAGACAGTCAAAAATGGCCATATTGTTAGTTTTGCAATCGTTTTTCTGTGTAGAACAGTAGTCATCGGATATAAGAACATTTTTTATAATAAAAACCAGTACAGAAATTTCAGTCAGTTAAACTGACTGATAAATACCATCACCCAATATAATATATTGTTTAAGTCTTGAGTTATTGAAATAATCGATTTGTAATTAAAACCAGTTAGAAAGTTTCAGTCGGGCAACCCGACTTACATTTACCCTTACCCTCAGTAAAACAAATAATTTTCTATTTTATTGATATTATTACTCGATTTCGAAATTGGGCGGAGTGGTACATTTATATGGGAGGTACGTGAAGGGGTGTGTTTAGGCTCCAGATTTATTCTCCATAACTTTATCCTGTTATAGCTTTACTAAATACAGAATTTGCGCACGATTGCGTTGGGTGTACTGATATTATTACTACATCCCAAAAGTGGGCGGAAAGGTACATTTGTATGGGAGGTACCAGAAGGGGCGTGTCTAGACTTCCAGATTTTTTCTCCAAAACTTTATCCTGCTTAAACTTTACCAAATACAGAATTTGGGCACGATCGCGTTAGGTCTTTTAATAATATTAATCGATTTCTAAAGTGGGCGGTACCAGATGTGTATGGGAGGTACCAGATGGGGCGTGAATAGACTTCCAATTTTTTTCTCTAAAACTTTATCTTGTTATAGCTTTACTCAAAATAGAATTTGGGTACGATCACGTTTAATTTATTGATATTATTTCTCCATCTCTATAGTGGGCGGAAAGGAAGATTTGTATGGGAGGTACCAGAAGGGGCGTGGCTAGGCTTTCAAAATTTTTTCCAAAACTTTATCCTGTTATAGCTTTACTAAATACAGAATTTGGGGACGATCCCCTAGGGTGTATTGATATTATTACTCGATTTCTAAAGTGGGTGGAATGATGTATTTGTATGGGAGGTACCAGAAGGGGCGGAGCCATGTAGCCCCTTTGCAATACCGTAAGTAGTTTTGAGAAAATAATAACTCGTGTAAAATTTTAAAACATTTGGTTGCGTCTTTCGAAAGTTATCGTGCGAACCAGCCGGACAGCCACCCGACAGACAGACAGACGAACATGGCTCAAACGACTTAAAAAGTCATGAATCGAATTTGGTTCAAAGAAACCTAGGGTCTAAAGTGACTCCTTATATGTGTTACACTTTTGGGTCGTATCAAATGATATATACCTTCATCCCTACGGGTGATGGTATAAAAACCGCATATAATAATGTGTACAAAAACATTGAACAATAATTGGCTTTGAACAAAAATAAATGAAAAATCAGAAAAAAAATTCTTGTATTTTTTGAGCTTCTTATATCCATTACACAAGGGAACAAGGTATTTGTTGTTAAAGAACTGAATATTGTTTACAAGGTAATTTGGGACGCTGAATCCAAATCTGCACTTGGTTTTTTTGTATCAGCTCGACTTTTCGCGATATACCGTTATGTTCAAAACTAAGGCACCTGAACTACAAATATATAAATAACTTGAAAACGGTTCACCATATTCAATTAAAAAAAACTGAAACTCGTCAACAAAATTATCTTTAATCCGTGCCTACATTGTTTTTAATTTGGCCTAGTAGTTTCAGAGATATCGGTGTAGTTTAAAAAAAAAAAATAATATTACAAAAAAAATCAAATTTTTCATAAAAAAAATAATGCAACAAAAATCACGGTTTTGGTCTTAAAACATTTAGTTTAATATAGTTTGAATCAAATGAACTTTATTTCATTGAAATCTGTGCACAACTTTTTATTTTGTCAACAATTTACTGAGATAACTAAATTTACAAAAATCTCGATTTCCATACAGAAATAACATTTATTAATATGTTTGTGAAAGTGTAACTCGAGCAGACCTTAACGGATCGTTATGAAAATTTATCAGTATTAATATTTTTCGAAACGAACTATGGGATTGTAAATGGGCGGAATAGCCCCACCCCTTCTGATACCTCCCATACAAAATTACCTATTTTTGGATAATTAATATATCTTCGATAGCTGCCACACAGACTACCGGAGGATATTTAAATTTGGTCAATTTATTTACCTTACAAAAGTAGACAAACCCTAAAAACCCGCAACCATTGTCATACCCCTTCTGGTACCTCCCATACAAATGTCCGAACTCACCCCAATAGTCTTACATACATATCTTTTTTGTAAGTACACTGAATTCAGTCAAACTATGCAAAAGTTTTACGGTTACGAAAATATTATTCAGGAATGAATTTGCACTATATCGGATCAACCCTTCTGGTACTTCCCATACAAAATGGCCTATTTTTGGAAAATTAATATTTCTCCCTTAACTTCCAAATTGGCACCTGCCGATTAATTAACTTTGGTCAGTTAATTAATATTGTAATAGGGGGAAAAACTAAAAATTAAACTATAAATAAATTTGCAAATTTGTCATGATTTTTAAAAATAAAAAATTTTAATTTTTTTTTGGGTAGAAACAAAAAATGCGAATAATATGTTATCAACGAACTTAGCATAACTCATTCAATTTTCAATCGATTATTATGTACATACATGTTCTAGAAAGCTACTTCAATATGATATTCAATAAAGGTAATAAAAAGAAGAACCTGCCCCCTACCGATTAACTTGCAGCGTGAAGAAAATTAAAATGTGTAATTTTTTTTTTTGAATAAAACAGCCGATACTCAGCCATTTTTTTTTTGTGATATTAAAAAATTTTTAAATCCGGCTTATGAAAAAAAATTTATGATTTTTTGAACTATAATATTTTGGAAAAAAGGCGAAAATACGTTTAGTACCTGTAACATTAAAATTCGAGGTAATGGAGAAAAATGGAGATTAGATTTAAAATCAGCGACCTCAAAATAGTAAAAAACTGCTATTGAATTCCAAACGACACTCAAAAAGTTCCATTTTGTTCCCTTGTGTTATCTACTATAACGTTCATGCGACCTTATACAGAGAAATGTAAACTTTTTGACCGCGACGAAGACATTTGACAGAACAAGTATTTTAGTACTAGTACTAATGTAAAATTTGATGAAAACTATTTACCATTTGTTTATAAAAAGGTTGGCAATAAAAGATCCCGTTCGTTTGTCAAAACGTTTATTATGTGTTCGAGTAAAAGTGATCGATTTGAGAAGAGACATTATCGATATAACCTTCTCTTGTGAGTTATCGATCACATCAAATTTTTGCGCGTCATGACGCTTAACATTGATTCATTTCTTGTGAAACTCCATAAAGGTCAGACGATGAGGTAAGTAAAACAAAATTAAAATAAAATAAACAAAAATTAATATTAAATTTTTTGTTCATAAGAATCAGTACCACGGGAAATTTTTTGCTGATGGAGCTGCTTAGCAACAGATATCTTAACAAATGCGACATCAACATAACATGGATAATGCCAAGTCTCCTACACACAAGAGTATGTAATACAGAATTTTTTAATTATTGAAAAACATTAATTTAGATATCTATACTTTCAGTGCATCGGAAATTTGAATGCAGTTTCGCCGCAACTTCCATAAGGAAAACCCGGAACATTTCGGTGAGTTTTTAAGAATTAAAATCTTATTTGTCACGTGTCCATGTATATTTTTTGATACG